>CM038674.1:682503978-682761478 GCA_021605145.1 Aegilops bicornis
TTCTTCTTCTTCTTCTTCTTCTTCCTTGACCTCCTCCTAGATGGGAGAAGGGTTTCCCCTGGTCCTTGGCTCCTTGGCATGGGAGGCGAGAGCCCCTCAAGATTGGATCTGTCTCTCTGTCTCTCTTTGTTTACTGCGTTCCCCCCCGCCCTCTCGGTTTACGCCTCCTGTTTCATCGTTTCTTATATATCAGGAGATCCCCTAACTCCGATTGGATTGAAACTTTCGCCCAGATTTATCTCCGAAAATTTGCTTTCTTGCGTCCAAGAAGGCAGCAACCGCCTTCTGGGTGGCCCACGAGGTCGGCGCGCCCGAGGGGTGTGGGAGTCTGGATAGGGGTCTCGGACAGCGGACTATATCCTTTGGCGGACTGTTGGACTATGAAGATACAAGATTGAAGACTTACGTCCCATGTCGGATGGGACTTTCTTTGGCGTGGAAGGCAAGCAGCTTGTCTGGATAAGTAGATCTCCTCCCTTGTAACCGACTCTGTGTAACCCTAGCTCCCACGGTGTCTATATAAAGCTGGAGGGTTTAGTCAGTAGGACAACAACAATCATACCATAGGCTAGCTTCTAGGGTTTAGCCTCTATGATCTCGTGGTAGATCAACTCTTGTAATACTCATATCATCAAGATCAATCAAGCGGGAAATGCAGTATTACCTCCATCGAGAGGGCCCGAACACAGGTCAACATCGTGTCCCCATACCTTTACCATCCACCTTAGGCGCACAGTTCGGGCCCCCCTACCCGACATCTGCGGTTTTGACACCGACATTGGTGCTTTCATTGAGAGTTCCAACGTATGCGTCATCAGGAGGGATGGCTCATCTCGTTGTCAGGGACAACATCACCTCTGGGGGAGCCCTGGTTGTAGGCCAAACTCTCCGACTAGGCGGCTTCGTCATGACAGCCCGTTCGGCCGCTGCGCCGATGATGACTTCTCGGGTCATCGAAAGCAGCCTCCACATCGGCTCGGAACTTACCGAGCGGATGAATCAGCAGAGCTCTCCTCTCTGAGCGAGCTCTGGATCGCGCCGCCACTTTGGGAGTCGCTTCTGAACTATGATCGGATTGGGCTTAAACCCGACCAAAGGGTGATTAACTCTCCGCCGGTCACCCATCAAATAGCGGTGGTGGAGGAGCAATGTGGCGATTCTTCCTCTATCTTGAGGACGAACTATGTCCGGATTCCCGAGCTCTCAAGCGGACACTGTCTCTGAGGAGGACATCGCCCAAACCCTAAACCTTGAATCGAGCAGCAGGCCGGTCCCTTTGGGCAACATCCGAGCCGAACTTCTAAGATCGAAACTCCCCGCCCACAGGTCTCAAATCGGGTCAGGTCCGGACTTAAATCCACCCACCCACCCGGATATAAGCGATCTTTCCCACATTAGGCAAGAGCCTCGAGGAGGCGATACATAACTATTGGGCGATTCCTCCTTGTAATGAACAAGGTCAAGGACTGTCGCGAGGAAGACACAATTTCATTATTTTGCAATAATTGCATGGACAAGGGAATCCTCAACGCCATAAGTCGCCGTGACATAGCACACTTTGTTGACTTGGCGGCCATAATGCGGAAATCTTTGTGCGATGGAAGCGCTGGAAAACCCAAACAAAATTTTGGGATAATCCGGCTCACGACAAAGTCCCGGTCGAACTAAAAGGGTGCACTCTCATAAGTCACCCGAATCAATTACAAAGAAGCAAAAGACCACTACAGGGCATGGAACCGTATTGGAGGGATGGCTTGATGGGCCCTGCAAAATTCACAGCACAGCGGATACCTTACCAACACATAGCCTTAGAGCATGTTGGGTACTCCGGCAGGTGGCCAAGAGCAGTGAGGATCTCCTCATTCAAAACGCCGTAGAGCACCACCCCGTGGATAACAATATAGTATTGACAGTCTTCGAGACCTTCGCCTCAAACAATAGGCGTGGCGAGCACTCCATGACCTCGCCGAGCTTTGGCGGCGTGGCAGCAATAAATCCATGGGCGACCACGGCTATTACCTTCAATGCGATGTGAACCTAAATTCCGAACAGCCTGAGCACTAGCCGCCTTGGTCCTTAGTCCAATTGTGGGCGGCTTTGACTTACTAAAGTGCTCATGGACGGCGGCAGCGGATTAAACCTCATTTATGAGGAGACTCTTCAAAAAATGGAAATAGACAGAAACCGCATCGAGCAAAGCAGCACGACCTTCAGAGGAATCATCCCCAGTCAGGAGGCACGTTGTGCCGGGAAAATCACACTAGATGTGGTATTCGACACTCCAGAGAATTACAGGTCCGAAGAAATTACATTCCAAGTGGCCTGTTCGATGGCGGATACCACGCCCATCTAGAGGCGGGAGGCATTCACGATCTTCAAGCCATGCCCCATTACGGGTATATGAAGCTCAAAATGCCCGGGCCCAATGGAATCATCACTCTAGCTAGTGATTCGGACATAGCACTCCGCGCCGAAAACAAAACAGCCGCACTGGCCCTCGAGCATTATCCGAAGCCCTTGTGGCGGAGGAATTAACTGCGCTGCGCTGCAGAGAGGACAGGGACGATGTAATACTCGACAAAAGACCCAAGTCCACCTCTTTTAAACCAACGGATGAAATAGTCAAATTCCAAGTCCATCTAAGGGACCCCACAAAAACAGCATCCATCGGGGCACAGTTAAACCCTGGTGTAGACGCTACACTACGGGAGTTCCTGCGCGAGAATTGGGACATATTCGCCTGGCATCCTTCAGACATGCCAGGAATCCCATGCAGGCTGGCCGAGCATAGCCTTAACATTATAAAGGGATTCAAGTCGGTCAAGCAGACTCTTCGGCGTTTCTCTGAACCTAAGCGACAAGCCATGGGAGAGGAGCTAGCCAAGTTACTGGAGGCTGGATTCATTAGAGAAATAAAACATCTGGACAGGCTAGCAAACCTGGTGATGGTACCAAAGAAGGACAAATCACTGGCGCCTATCGCGCCGACTTCAGAGACCTAAATAAGGCTTGCCCAAAGGATCCCTTCCCCCTTCCTCGCATCGATCAAATTATCGACGCTACCGACACGACTCATTGTGCTTGCTCGACGCATACTGCGGCTACCACCAAATTAAGATGGCGGAGTCCGATCAAGCCCATAGCGGCATTTATCACTCCATACTGCCCTTTATGTTTTAACACAATGTCCTTCGGGCTTAAAAGCGCCCGGCGCAGCGTATCAGCGCATGATTCGGACATATGCGGAAGCGGTCGGCAAAGCGGTGGAGGCATCGTGAGCGATGTGGTCATTAAAATCGAACCGTCGACTCCTTAATAGGCGACTTGAGGCTCACGTTCGACAATCTCCGGACATACGACATTAAGCTCGGTCCGGAAAAATGCGTTTCGGCGTGCCGCCGGAAAGCTCTGGGCTTCATCGTCTCGATGAGGAATTGAAGCAAATCCGGCTAAAATCCGAGCTACATCACGATGGGCTATCCCAACTGACCTCAAGCAAATCCAGAAGTTAACTGGATGTGTGGCGGCCTTAAGCCGCTTTATCTCCCGATTAGCAGAAAAGGCACTCCCCCTTTATCGCCTTCTTCGGCACACCGAACACTTTGAGTGGACGGGCGCAGCCACGACCGGATTGGAAGAAATAAAAGCCATTCTGGCCACCAACCCAATCTTGGCTGCGCCAAATGTTGGCGAACCAATCTGTTATATATAGCGGCAACTCACCAAGTTATAAGCCTTGATGCTTTCGTCGTCGAACGAGAGGCAGACGGACATAAATTCCCACTTCAAAAGCGGTATATTATGTATCCACTGTCCTCACTCCCATGCAAATCACGGTACCCACATTATCAAAAGATAGCATACCACGGTATTCATGACACCCGGAAATTACGACACTACTTTCAAGAGTGTTCAATTACGGTGGCCTCGAAAGTACCACTCAGCGATATAATAAACAACGCGATGCCACGGTCCGGATTGCCAAATGGGCTATCGAGCTCCTCCGTTCGACACAACATATAGACCATGGCGAGCCATTATATACATAATCTTGGCGATTTAAATGCGAGAATGAATGAAGCGAACTCCCTAAAAGAATGCGGTAGCGTACTCCAATTGGATCATGCACTTTGACAGCTCTAAAATGCTGGCATTCCTGGGGGCTGGCGTCGTTCTGACGTCCCGCATCGGAGATATAGTCCAATACGTACTACAATGAGATTTTCTCAACTGTAGCGATGCTTAAGTCTGTCCGAATCATGTTAGCAATTGCCACATTTTATGAAATCTGGCAAATGGATGTCAAAACTGCATTCCTGAATGGTTTTCTTAAAGAAGAGTTGTATATGATGCAACGGAAGGTTTGGTCAATCCTAAAGGTGCTAACAAAATGTGCAAGCTCCAGCGATCCATCTATGGACTGGTGCAAGCATCTCGGAGTTGGAATATGCGGCTTTGATAAGTTGATCAAAGCATATAGTTTTATCTGGGACTTGCGGTGTATCCTGTATTTACAATAAAGTGAGTGGGATCACTACCGCCTTTACGATAAAAATATGTGAGTAACATACTGTTGATCGGAAATGATGTAGAATTTTTCTGGAAAAAAAAAGGAGTATTTGAAAGGATTTCTTTAAAAGAAAGACCTCAGTAAAGCTACGTACATATTGAGGATCAAGTTCTATTGAGATAGATCAAGACGCTTGATAAGTTTTTCAAAAATTACATACCTTGTCAAGATTTTGAAGTAGTTCAAAATGGAAGAGTCAAAGAAAGAGTTCTTGCCTGTGTTGCAAAGGTGTGAAATTGAGTAAGACTCAAATTCCGACCACGGCAGAAAATAGAAAAGAGAATGAAAGTCATTCCCTATGCCTCAGTTATAGGTTCTATAAAGTATGCTACGCTATGTACCAGACCTATGGTATACCTTGCTCTGAATTTGGCAAGGGAGTACAATAGTGATCTAGGAGTAGATCACTGGACATTGGTCAAGAATATCCTTAGTGAGGACTAAGGAAATATTTCTCGATTATGGAGGTGATAAAAGAGCCCGTAGTAAAGAGTTACATAGATGCAAGATTTTACACCGATCCAGATGACTCTAAGTCTCAATCTGGATACGTATTAAAAGTGGGAGCAATTAGCTAGAGTAGCTCCATGCAGAGCATTGTAGACATAGAATATTTGCAAAATACATACGGTACGTGAATGTGACAGATCCGTTGACTAAGCTTCTCTCACGAGCAAAACATGATCACACCTTAGTACTCTTTGGGTGTTAATCACATAGCAATGTGAACTGGATATTGATTCTAGTAAACCTTTTGGGTGTTGGTGACATAACGATGTGAACTATGGGTATTAATCACATGCAGATGTGAACATTAGTGTTAAATCACATGGTGATGTGAACTAGATTATTGACTCTAGTGCAAGTGGGAGACTGAAGAAAATATGCCCTAGAGGCAATAATAAAGTTATTATTTATTTCCTTATATCATGATAAATGTTTATTACTCATGCTAGAATTGTATTAACCGGAAACTTGATACATGTGTGAATACATAGACAAACATATTGTCACTAGTATGCCTCTCCTAGACTAGCTCATTAATCAAAGATGGTTATGTTTCCTAACCATACACATGAGTTGTCATTTGATTAACGGGATCACATCATTAGTAGAATGATGTGATTGACAAACCCATTCCGTTAGCTTAGCACTTGATGCGTTTAGTATGTTGCTATTGCTTTCTTCATGACTTATACATGTTCCTATGACTATGAGATTATGCAACTCCCGTTTACCGGAGGAACACTTTGTGTGCTACCAAAAGTCACAACGTAACTGGGTGATTATAAAGGAGCTCTACAGGTGTCTCCGAAGGTACATGTTGGGTTGGCGTATTTCTAGATTAGGATTTGTCACTCTGATTGTCGGAGAGCTATCTCTGGGCCCTCTCGGTAATGCACATCACTATAAGCCTTGCAAGCAATGTAACTAATGAGTTAGTTACGGAATAATGCATTACATAACGAGTAAAGAGACTTGCCGGTAACGAGATTTAACTAGGTATTGAGATACCGACGATCGAATCTCGGGCAAGTAACATACCGATGACAAAGGGAACAACGTATGTTGTTATGCGGTTTGACCGATAAAGATCTTCGTAGAATATGTAGGAGCCAGTATGAGCATCCAGGTTATGCGGTCATGTCTACATAGTTCTCGAACCCGTAGGGTCCGCACGCTTAAGGTTTCGATGACAGTTATATTATGAGTTTATGTATTTTGATGTACCGAAGGAGTTCGGAGTCCCGGATGAGATCGGGGACATGACGAGGAGTCTCGAAATGGTCGAGACGTAAAGATCGATATATTGGACGACTATATTCGGACTTCGGAAAGGTTCAGTGATTGGTATTTTGAATGTGAGAGTTACAGGAATTCGCCGGGAGTATATGGGCCTTATTGGGCTTTAGGGAAAGAGAGAGGAGAGGTTGGGAGACCCCCAAGGACTAGTCCGGGTGGACTAGGGGAGGGCTGCGCCCCTCCTTCCTTCTCTTCTCTCTCCCCTTTCCTTGACTCCTACTCCTACTACTTGGAAGGAAATCCTACTCGATGGGAGTAGGACTCCCCCTTGGCGCGCCTCTCCATGGCCGGCCGCCTCCTCCCCTTGCTCCTTTTTGATACGGGGGCAGGGGGCACCCCATAGACAACAATTGATCCTTGAGATTTCTTAACCGTGTGCGGTGCCCCCCTCCACCATAGTCCTCGATATTATTGTAGCGGTGCTTAGGCGAAGCCCTGCGACGGTAGAACATCAAGATCGTCACCACGCCGTCGTGCTAACGGAACTCTTCCCCGAAACTTTGCTGGATCGGAGTCCGGGGAATGTCATCGAGCTGAACGTGTGCTAGAACTCGGAGGTGTCGTAGTTTCGGTGCTTGATCGGTCGGGCCGTGAAGACATACGACTACATCAACCGCGTTGTTATAACACTTTCGCTTTCGATCTATGAGGGTATGTGGACAACACTCTCCCCTCTCGTTGCTATGCATCACCATGATCTTGCATGTGCGTAGGAATTTTTTTGAAATTACTACGTTCCCCAACACTGACGAGGTAAAACTTTGGTGCAGCAACATGGGCATCAAGCTCGATTATACTTCTGTCTATCACCCGCAAACTAACGGTCCAAGTCGAGCAAGCAAATGGTCTTATCATGGCGGCATCAAACCCAGGTTAGTCACGGTCCTTAAAGAATCAAACACGCCTTTGGGTAGAGGAGCTCGACTCCGTACTATGGGGAGCTGCGGACCACGCCCGAATCGCACAACCGGATACACACCGTTTTTATGGTGTATGCGGTGCGAGGCGGTTACGCCTTCGCGACATAATTCATGACTCACCTCGAGTGCGCATGTATGAAGAAAAAGAGGCCGAGCTCGATCGGCGGGACTGTTGGGCATACGGAGGAGGCGCATAGCGTGGCAAAAGCCGTTCCGCATTCTACTCGACAACAGGCTCGAAGGTATCAAAAGCGGAAATGCGGGCCAAAACTTATAGCGTTGGCGAACTAGTTCTCGCTGCCTTGAAGAAAAAGAACAAGATCAAGCCCAAATGGGAAGGTCCCTTCATTATCGACCAGGTTCTGACCGGTGAAGCGTACCGTCTGTGGGATGCATCGGACAATCGACTTGAGCCAAACCCATGGAACGCAGCCAGACTCCAAAGATTCTCGCCTAGTCTTGGGACTCTATGTTCGTCTCCTTACCCTGTCAATTTTTTGCATATCAGTATCTATCTTTTCTCTCTTTCTTCTTTCTTTTTCCTTCTCCTCAAGGCCTTAAAAGGCTAACTTGTGTCTGGACCACACAATCTGACGCGTTAACCGCACTCATTATACCTGGGGGCTTCTTATACGGAAGCTTAATATAACTATTTTTCTGGGCTTTATGCCCCACACATGTGTTATTCTTCCACATGTACCTTTTTTCACCATTATATGCATCGATATGACTTAAGTTTTGGCCAAGCTGGGTTGCACGGCTCTTGTATTTATGCCCTACGTTCAGTTAATTCGGCTAGGGCATAAGGGGAGCACCTCTGCGATTATTATTGCGGGTCAGCCGGATGTGTACCTCGGTGGGTGAAGCCGAAAGCTAGCATTCTTAAGGGAATATTCGGTCGGTGAACAAAAGATGACTCTTATTTATTTCGATACATGCCCCCAGATATTTATAGCCTGCGTCTCTTTTCATAGTTCGAACATGCACATTAGGGCATGCGTGCCCAGAGAAAGGAACCCTTAACGGAACTATTCTCCCTGGAAGATGTTTCTTACCACCCATGTAATATAACATAGCTACTTGGGTACTTATGCATTCAAACACTTATGACCCCTACGCCTGGTTTCCACGCATACCCCGGTTTTTACATAACCGAGCGGGTATTACGATACACTCCGGACTATCGGGTCCAGAGGTCGAAGCGAAAAGGTCCGCCATGACAAATGATTTACAATCCGGCTAGGGACATTATATATGTCAATTAAAGTACACAATCACTTAGACTGACTAAATTCTTCTTCTATAGCATCCAACAGGCTGTCTAGCCTACAATCCTGTTGGGAATACTTTGCGGCTAATTCTACTTGGTCATACACCAAACTAACGGGGATCTCTTTCCCATCAGGCGCCACAGGTCCGACCTCGGCCATGTGGTTTGGGTCAGCTTTGGTATAGCGCGTCTTCACCATGGCCCAGGCTTCCCTTGCACCTTGTCGGCAGGCTGACATCTTCCATAATCGAAGCGCCCGCCGTGCTCCTTGAAGCATCTCTATAAGCTCTACCTTGCCTCCTGGCGGGGCGGATAGCCCTAAGGCTTGGGCAATACCACTGCATCACCTGCGGACTTGTTAAATGCGATTGTGAAGCTACAGTAGAAGATCACCCGCGGACCGGGCATCTCCTCCAGCGGGGCGACCCGTCGGCATACTGCAGACATAACTCTGTTAGCGACTTCTTGGCGAACTCTTTCAAAAGTTACGTTCAAGCACTTCTTGCAAATGCAGCGTCAAAGCCGCTTATTCTCTTTCATGGAGTCCATAAGCTGGGCTCGAACATCTTTCAGTTCCACGCCCGGCTGGATATTGGCATCTTGGAGATCATTTTTCTCCTGCACGACCAGCGTGAAACGCAGCTTCGCCAGCATTTAGCTGTCGATTAGCACGTTGCGCATCCCCCCATACGGCCTCCGGATTCACTCCGGAGTCATCTGCAACATCTATTGTTAGATCTGCATGCATGCCTCATATTATCTGGTACCTATCGTTCTTTACAATGGAAACAAGTGTTACCAGAGGGGGCCTTCTCGGACTCCTTCAACGCGGCAAGCTATGACCCTTGGTGAGCTTTGCACTCTTCCAACTCTTGAGACAATTGGGTATTCTTCTCTGTAAGAACCTGCACAAATAATGATCCTTAAATCAGTTGTGTCAACTGTTTCAAGTCTCAGGGGCTACTGATATATATATATATATATATATATATATATATATATATATATGTATATATATAATCATCAGATTTTCTTACCCGTATATCCTTTACATACTGGTCCGTGGCTCGGGCAAGACCATTTTGAGCAGCACGGATGTACGCGTCTCCTGAGTTGAAGGCATCAAACGCCTCTTGGGAGAAGCAAGCGTCACGAATGCTGACGGCGGCGCCTGTGATTCATGGCGCTCTCCACTTGAATTTGTAGCGGATAGTCTATCCGCATCCTCTGTAGGGAGGAGCATCCGGTGTTCGCCCGTGTTAGCTTCCGCCTCTATGTCCGGCCACAGAGCCCGGCGGTGGATGCGTGATCGGCAACCTCTCCGGATATAGTCCGTGAGCATTTTCCTACTAGGAAACATGGGCGTTATTATATTTTAAAAAGGCGACAACCACACAGCAAGGTTACATATCATACACATTGTTCGGCGTCTCGATTCGACCGCCTTCCTTTTTAGCCTACCGGCTTGGTGCCCCTTGTTGGCGAGTCACTGCGGGTAAGGCATGGCGTCGAACGACCTTCCTGTAAGACACCATATGTATGCAGTAGGTGAAGTGCATGAAAGGATCCTTCTTGGAAGTTGGGACTCCGGTTTTTCTTACATGCGATGCAGGGAGTAGCCCCGGATAGTCGGCTATGATGGCCACCATGGCATCGTCGCAGCTCAATTGATAGAACGTCCTGTCGATCAGCTCCACAAATATGTTCGTATCCTCTTCGAGTCTGGGATCGAGGGCCCGGTCAGGGTCCTCCGGTTGTGGAGGTGGGCTATTGACCCCCCTTACAGCTTTTCGCAGTTCCTACCATGAAACGACAAGGTGAGTCCTTATGACGAAGAATGCGGGAAAATTTGGGAGTAAAAAGTGACAACTCACCCAGCTTGGAGGGTTGTACATGGAGAATCCATCCCGTGGCTTAATACAGATGAACTCCTCTTCCTCTCCCTTGTATAAATCGGACAGAATTTTTGCTAGAGCAGCAACTGAGTGCGGTCCCTTATGCCCGTAGCAGGTGGCATCGTCTTCCCCGTTAAAATGCCACATGGGGAGCCCTCGATATTCAAGTGGCAGTACCCCCCGCATTATACATATTGACATAACCTCGGTTGTTATGGGTCTGATTGAGCCGGTAGCTTTTATCCGGCCCATCAGGTAAATTACTTCTCCGTTATCTTCTTCCCGAGGGCTCCGTGGGCGCTAGCTTTGGCGTTTCTTCAAAGGGGCATTGCCGAATTCGGGAAGACCCATCCGAATAGGATCTGGAAGGGGGACGTCCTCCATGTAAAACCACTCCGAAGGCCAGATTTCGGATGTCTTCTTCGGGGTGCCGGACAGGTATCCGGTCCCGGCGATGCACCATATTTCGGCTTCACCCACTTGATATATTGACCCCCTTCTGCGTATGGGGCAGAAGGCAGAATAGCCTCTTCCACAGCTCGAAAATAACCGCGGCGAAACAGCTCACAAAGGGCAGCGTAACTAGCGATGTGTAATATGGGCGGGGTTGAACTTGTGCAACTTCGAGGCCATAAAACTCCGAGGAGCCCTTGAGAGGAGCGAATGGATTAAATCCAGTCCCTTAATAAATAAGGGACAAGGCATACCCGCTCCCCTTGGAGGGATTGGGAAAGCTCTCGGTTGCTCCCCACCATTATAGGTGGCGAGCTCGGCTCAAGCAGGGGACCATATCTGCTGGAGGGAGAAATCTCTGGGTGCATAACTCTACTAATTGGCTATCGGGACAGAACTCTTCTTCCAATCACGGGCTTAGGGCTCACGGGAGGCGAGAGGAGGAGCTGCGATGGCGGCCATGTTGGAATGTATTTTTCGAGCACGCTCGATGTATACTCGCCCGTGCGAGATGATGTGATTTGGATCTCTGAATCCCCGTATCTTTAATATCCAGTTTACTCACATGGCTAGGGTGGCAAATGTAAAAATGCCCTGGCTTCTCACATTCGCTCGACACGTGGAAGATAGCCATTATTGGGCGCTGAAGCCAAGAAGTGCAACATTTATGGGAAGCCGGACACTACTCGGCAGGTGTTCAGAATTTGGAGAAGAAACCGCCTTGCAATGCCGAAGACAATCTGCGCGCCAGACTCATCATCATTGAAGCCTGGTTCGGGGGCTACTGAGGGAGTCCTGGATTAGGGGGTCTCCGAACAGCCAGACTATATCCTTTGGCCGGATTCTTGGACTATGAAGACACAAGATTGAAGACTTCGTCCCGTGTCCGGATGGGACTTTCCTTGGCGTGGAAGGCAAGCTTGGCAATACGGATATGTAGATCTCCTCCCTTGTAACCGACTCTGTGTAACCCTAGCCCCCTCCGGTGTCTATATAAACTAGAGGGTTTAGTCCGTATGACAACAACAATCAGACCATAGGCTAGCTTATAGGGTTTAGCCTCTACGATCTCGTGGTAGATCAACTCTTGTAATACTCATATCATCAAGATCAATCAAGCAGGTGTTGGGGAACGTAGTAATTTCAAAAAATTTCCTACGCACACGCAAGATCATGGTGATGCATAGCAACGAGAGGGGAGAGTGTTGTCCACGTACCCTCTCGTGAGACCAGCGAGCGTTATGACAATCACCGGTTGATGTAGTAAATGCGTCTTCACAATCCGACCGATCCAAGTACCGAGCGTCGGCACCTCCGTCTTACGCACCACGTTCAACTCGATGGCGATCCCGGACTCCGATCCAGCGGGGCGTCGGGGATGAGTTCCGTCGGCCTGACGGCGTGGTGGCGATGATGATGTTCTACCGGCGCGAGGCTTCGCCAAAACTCATGACGATATGACCGAGGTGGAATATGGTGGAGGGGCACCGCACATGGCTAAGGAGCGATCACGATGATCAACTTGTGTGTTCTAGGGTGCCCCCTGCCCCCGTATATAAAGGAGGGAGGGGGAGGTGCGGCCGGCCCTCTAGGGGTGCGCCTGGAGGAGTCCTACTCCCGGAGTAGGACTACCCCCTCTTGCCTTGGTGGAGAAGGAAAGGGGGGAGGGGAAAGAGGAAAGGGGGGCGCCGCCCCCCTTCCTTGTCCTATTCGGACTATGGGGGAGGGGCGCGCGGCCTGCCCTAGCGGCCCTCCTCTTCTCCCTCATGGCCCATCAAGGCCCATTAACCCCGGGAGGGTTCGGTAACCCTCCGTTGTTCCGATAAAATCCGATTTCATCCGGAATCATTCCGATATCCAAATATAGGCTTCAATATATCAATCTTTATTTCTCGACCATTCCGAGACTCCTCGTCATGTCCTTGATCACATCGGGACTCGAACAACCTTCGGTACATCAAAACTTATAAACTCATAATAAAACTGTCATCGTAACGTTTAAGCGTGCGGACCCTACGGGTTCGAGAACTATGTACACATGACCTAGAACTATTTCCGGTCAATTACCAATAGTGGAACCTGGATGTTCATATTGGCTCCTACATATTCTCTGAAAGATCTTTATCGGTCAAACCGCATAACAACATACGTTGTTCCCTTTGTCATCGGTATGTTACTTGCCCGAGATTCGATCGTCGGTATCCAATACCTAGTTCAATCTCGTTACCGGCAAGTCTCTTTACTCGTTCCGTAATACATCATTCCGTAACTAACTCATTGGTTACATTGCTTGCAAGGCTTAAGTGATGTGTATTACCGAGAGGGCCCAGAGATACCTCTCCGAGCATTCGGAGTGGCAAAACCTAATCTCGAATTCGCCAACCCAACAAGTACCTTTGGAGACACTGTAGAGAACCTTTATAATCACCCAGTTATGTTGTGGCGTTTGGTAGCACACAAAGTATTCCTCCGATGGCAGGAGTTGCATAATCTCATAATTGTAGGAACTTTGTATAAGTCATGAAGAAAGCAATAGCAACATACTAAGCGATCAAGTGCTAGGCTAACGGAATGGGTCAAGTCAATCACATCATTCTCCTAATGATGTGATCCCGTTAATCAAATGACAACACATGTCTATGGTTAGGAAACATAACCATCTTTGATTAATAAGCTAGTCAAGTAGAGGCACACTAGTGACATTATGTTTGTCTATGTAATCACACATGTATCGTGTTTCCAGATAATACAATTCTAGCATGAATAATAAACATTTATCATGATATGAGGAAATAAATAATAACTTTATTATTGCCTCTAGGGCATATTTCCTTGATCTCCCACTTGCACTAGAGTCAATAATCTAGATTACATAGTAATGATTCTAACACCCATGGAGTCTTGGTGCTGATCATGTTTTGCTCGGGAAGAGGCTTAGTCAGCGAATTACTGCAATATTCAGGTCCGTATGTATCTTGCAAATTTCTATGTCTCCCACCTGAACTTGGTCCCGGATGGAATTGAAGCATCTCTTGATGTGCTTGGTCCTCTTGTGAAATCTGGATTCCTTTGCTAAGGCAATTGCACGATATTGTCACGGAAGATTTTCATTGGTCCCGATGCACTAGGTATGACACCTAGATCGGAAATGAACTCCTTCATCGAGACTCCTTCATTTGCTTTGCTTCCGAAGCAGCTATGTACTCCGCTTCACATGTAGATCCCTTCTGACGCTTTGTTTAGAACAGCACCAACTTACAGCTCCACCGTTTAATATAAATCGTATCCGGTTTGCGATTTAGAATCGTCCGGATCGATTGTCAAAACTTGCATCGGCGTAACCTTTTCGACAAGCTCTTTGTCACCCTCATAAGCGAGAAACATATCCTTAGTCCTTTTCGGTATTTGGGATATTCTTGACCGCTGTCCGATGATCCACTCCTGGATTACTTTGGTACCTCCCTGCTAAACTAATAGCAAGGCACACATCAGGTCTTGTACACAGCATTGCATACATGATAGAGCCTATGGCTGAAGCATAGCGAACTCCTTTCATTTTCTCTCTATCTTCTGCGTTGGTCGGGCATTGAGTCGACTCAATTTTATACCTTATGTCTGATGAAAACCCTTTCTTTGCCTGATCCATATTGAACTTTTTCAAGACTTTATCAAGGTATGTGCATTGTGAAAGTCAATCAAGCGTCTTGATCTATCTCTATAGATCTTGATGCCCAATATGTAAGCAGCTTCACCGAGGTCTTTCATTGAAAAACTTTTATTCAAGTATCCTTTTATGATATCCAGAAATTCTATATCATTTCCAATCAACAATATGTTGTCCACATATAATATTAGAAATGCTCTGAGCTCCCACTCACTTTCTTGTAAATCTGAGGCTTCTCCAAAAGTGCATATAAAACCATATGCTTTGATCACACTATCAAAGCGTTTATTCTAACTCCGAGAGGCTTGCAGCGAGACCATAGATTGATCGTTGGAGCTTGCACACTTTGTTAGCTCCCTTAGGATCGACAAAACCTTCGGTTGCATCATATACAACTCTTCTTCCAATCCATGCAGTTTTGACATCCATCGCCATATTTCATAATCATAAAATGCTGCAATTGCTAACATGATTCGGACAGACTTAAGCATCGCTTCTGGTGAGAAGGTCTCATCGTAGTCAACCCCTTGAACTTATCGAAAACCTTTTGCAACAAGTCGAGCTTTGAAACAGATAACATTACCGTCGATTGTCAGTCTTCTTCTTGAAGATCCATTTATTCTCTATTGCTTGCCGACCATCGGGCAAGTCAACCAAAATCCACACTTTGTTCTCATACATGGATCCCATCTCAGATTTCATGGCTTCAAGCCATTTTTGCGAATCTGGGCTCACCATCGCTTCTTCATAGTTCGTAGGTTCACCATGATCTAGTAGCATGACTTCGAGAATAGGATTACCGTACCACTCTGGTGCGGATCTTACTCTGGTTGATCTCTGATTCGGTAACAACTTGATCTAAAGTTTCATGATCATCATCATTAACTTCCTCACTAATTGGTGTAGGTGTCACGAGAACCGATTTACGTGATGAACCACTTTCCAATAAGGGAGCTGGTACTTTATTACCTCATCAAGTTCTACTTTCCTCCCACTCACTTCTTTCGAGAGAAACTCCTTCTCGAGAAAGAATCCATTCTTAACAACGAATGTCTTGCCTTAGGATCTGTGATAGAGCGTGTACCCAAGCTGTCTCCTTTGGGTATCCTATGAAGACACATTTTTCCGATTTGGGTTCAAGCTTATCAGGTTGAAGCTTTTTCACATAAGCATCGCAGCCCCAAACTTTTAGAAATGACAACTTTAGTTTCTTGCCAAACCATAGTTCATAAGGAGTCGTCTCAACGGATTTTGATGGTGCCCTATTTAGCGTGAATGCGGCCCGTCTCTAAAGCATAACCCCAAAATGATAGCGGTAAATCGGTAAGAGACATCATAGATCGCACCATATCTAGTAAAGTCACGATTACGGCGTTCGGACACACCATTACGTTGTGGTGTTCGGTGGCGTGAGTTCTTGAAACTATTCCGCATTGTTTCAAATGTAGACCAAACTCGTAACTCAAATATTCTCCTCCACGATCAGATCGTAGAAACTTTATTTTCTTGTTACGATGATTTTCAACTTCACTCTGAAATTCTTTGAACTTTTCAAATGTTTCAGATTTATGCTTCATTAAGTAGATATACCCGTATCTGCTTATACCATCTGTGAAGGTGAGAAAATAACGATATCCGCCACGAGCTTCAACATTCATCAGACCACATACATCTGTATGTGTGATTTCCAACAAGTCTGTTGCTCTCTCCATAGAACCGGATAACGGTGTTTTAGTCATCTTGCCCATGAGGCACGGTTCGCAAGTACCAAGTGATTCATAATCAAGTGGTTCCAAAAGTCCATCAGTATGGAGTTTCTTCATGCGCTTTACACCGATATGACCTAAACGGAAGTGCCACAAATAAGTTGCACTATCATTATCAACCTTGCATCTTTTGGCTTCGACATTATGAATATGTGTATCACTACTATCGAGATTTAATAAAAATAGGCGACTCTTCAAGGGTGCATGACCATAAAGATATTACTCATATAAATAGAACAACCATTATTCTCTGATTTAAATGAATAACCGTCTCGCATCAAACAAGATCCAGATATAATGTTCATGCTCATGGCGGCACCAAATAACAATTATTTAGGTCTAAAACTAATCCCGAAGGTAGATGTAGAGGTAGCGTGCCGACCGCGATCTCATCGACTTTGGAACCGTTCCCAGCATGCACCGTCACCTGCGTCCTTGGCGGTGCTCGCTTATTCCGTAGTCCCTGTTTGAGTTGCAAATATTAGCAGAACCGATTATCAAATACCAGTGCTACTGCGAGCTCTAGAAAGGTACACATCAATAACATGTATATCACATATACCTTTGTTCACCTTGCCATCCTTCTTATCCGCCAAATACTTGGGGCGGTTCCACTTCGGTGACCAGCTTGCTTGCGGAAAGAAGCTTTGAGTTTCAGGCTTAGGTCCGGACTTGGGTTTCTTCTCTTGAGCAGCAACTTGCTTCCTGTTCTTCTTGAAGTTCCCCTTCTTCTTCCCTTTGCCCTTTTTCTTGAAACTAGTGGTCTTGTTGACCATCAACACTTGATGCTCCTTCTTGATTTCTACCTCCGCAACTTTTAGCATTGCGAAGAGCTCAGGAATTTTCTTGTTCATCCCTTGCATATTATAGTTCATCCACGAAGCTCTTGTAGCTTGGTGGCGATGATTGGAGAATTCTGTCAATGACACTATCATCCGGAAGATTAACTCCCAGTTGAATCAAGTGATTATTATACCCAGACCTTTTGAGTATATGCTCACTGACAGAACTATTCTCCTCCATCTTGCAGCTATAGAACTTATTGGAGACTTCATATCTCTCAATCCGGGCATTTGCTTGAAATATTAACTTCAACTCCTGGAACATCTCATATGCTCCATGACGTTCAAAGCGTCGTTGATGACCCGATTCTAGCGGTAAAAGCATGGCTGCGGAACTATAGAGTAGTCATCGGCTTTGCTCGCGGATGTTCACAACATCGAGCGTTGCTCTGCAGCGAGCACGGCACCCAGCGGTGCTTCCGGGGCGTAATTCTTCTGTGCAGCAATGAGGATAATCCTCAAATTACGGACCCGATCCGTGTAATTGCTACCATCATCTTTCAACTTTGCTTTCTCAAGGAGCGCATTAAAATTCAACGGAACAACGACGAGCCATCTATCTACATCAAACATAGATAAGCAAAATACTATCGGTACTAAGTTCATGATAAATTTAAGTTCAATTAATCATATTACCTAAGAACTCCCACTTAGACAGGACATCTCTCTAGTCATCTAAGTGATCACGTGATCCAAATCAACTAAACCATAACCGATCATCACGTGAGATGGAGTAGTTTTCAATGGTGAACATCACTATGTTGATCATATCTACTATATGATTCACGCTCGACCTTTCGGTCTCCGTGTTCGAGGCCATATCTGCATATGCTAGGCTCGTCAAGTTTAACCTGAGTATTCGGCGTGTGCAAAACTGGCTTGCACCCGTTTTAGATGGACGTAGAGCTTATCACACCCGATCATCACGTGGTGTGCAGGCACTCGATCTTTGGCAACGGTGCATACTCAGGAGAACACTTCTTGATAATTTTAGTGAGAGATCATCTTAAAATGCTACCGTCAATCAAAGCAAGATAAGATGCATAAAGGATAAACATCACATGCAATCAATATAAGTGATATGATATGGCCATCATCATCTTGTGCTTGTGATCTCCATCTACGAAGCACCGTCGTGATCACCATCGTCACCGGCACGACACCTTGATCTCCATCGTAGCATCGTTGTCGTTCGCCATCTATTGCTTCTCGACTATCGCTACCGCTTAGTGATAAAGTAAAAGCAATTACGGGCATTTGCATTTCATACAATAAGCGACAACCATATGGCTCCTGCCGATTGCCGATAACCCGGTTACAAAACATGATCATCTCATACAATAAAATATAGCATCACGTCTTGACCATATCACATCACAACATGGCCTGCAAAAACAAGTTAGACATCCTCTACTTTGTTGTTGCAAGTTTTACGTGGCTGCAACGGGCTGAGCAAGAACCGTTCTTACGTACGCGTAAAAACCACAACGATAGTTCATCAAGTTAGTGCTGTTTTAACCTTCGCAAGGACCGGGCGTAGCCACACTCGGTTCAACTAAAGTTGGAGAAACAAACACCCGCCAGCCACCTGTGTGCAAAGCACGTCGGTAGAACCAGTCTCGGCGTGGCGTCTGGCGTAATGTCGGTCCGGGCCGCTTCATCCAACAATACCGCCCGAACCTAAGTATGACATGGTGGTAAGCGGTATGACTTGTATCGCCCACAACTCACTTGTGTTCTACTGCGTGCATATAACATCAACGCATAAAACCAGGCTCGGATGCCACTTTGTTGGGGAGCGTAGTAATTTAAAAAATTCCCTCGCACCGCGCAAGATCATGGTGATGCATAGCAGCGAGAGGAGAGTGTTGTCCACGTACCCTCGTGAGCCGAAAGCGGAGGCGTTATGACAACGCGGTTGATGTAGTCGTGCGTCTTCACGATCCGACCGATCCAAGTACCGAGCGTCACGGCACCTCCGTGTTACGCACACGTTCAGCTTCGATGGCGATCCCGGACTCCGATCCAGCGGGGTGTCGGTGATGAGTTCCGTCGGCCGCACGGCGTGGTAGCGATGATGATGTTCTACCGGCGCGGGCTTCACAAAAACTCCATGACGATATGAGCGAGGTGGAATATGGTGGAGGGGCACCGCACACGGCTAAGGCGATCCACGATGATCAACTTGTGTGTTCTAGGGTGCCCCCTGCCCCGTATATAAAGGAGCGAGGGAGGTGCGGCCGGCCCTCTAGGGGTGCGCTGGTGAGTCCTACTCCCGGGAGTAGGACTCCCCTCTTGCCTTGGTGGCGAAGGAAAGGGGAGGGAAAGAGGAAAGGGGGCCCCCCCCTTCCTTGTCCTATTAGGACTAGGGGAGAAGGCGCATGACCCGCCCTGGCCGACCCTCCTCTTCTCCCTCATGGCCCATCAAGGCCCATTAACCACCGGGAGGGTTCGGTAACCCTCCGGTGTTAAATAAAATCACGATTTCATCCGGAATCATTCCGATATCCAAATATAGGCTGCCAATATATCAATCTTTATGTCTCGACCATTCCGAGACTCCTCGTCATGTCCTTGATCACATCCGGGACTCCGAACAACCTTCGGTACATCAAAACTTATAAACTCATAATAAAACTGTCGCCGTAGCGTTTAAGCGTCACGGACCCTACGGGTTCGAGAACTATGTAGACATGACCTAGAACTGTTTCCGGTCGATAACCAATAGTGGAACCTAGATGTTCATATTGGCTCCTACATATTCTCTGAAGATCTTTATCGGTCAAACCGCATAACAACATCGTTGTTCCCTTTGTCATCGGTATGTTACTTGCACGAGATTCGATCGTCGGTATCCAATACCTAGTTCAATCTCGTTGCAGCAAAGTCTCTTTACTCGTTCCGTAATACATCATTACGTAACTAACTCATTGGTTACATTGCTTGCAAGAGCTTAAGTGATGTGTATTACCGAGAGGGCCCAGAGATACCTCTCCGACATTGGAGTGACAAAACCTAATCTCGAATTACGCCAACCCAACATGTACCTTTGGAGACACTTGTAGAGAACCTTTATAATCACCCGATTCACGTTGTGACCTTTTGTAGCACACAAAGTATTCCTCCGATGGCAGGAGTTGCATAATCTCATAGTTGTAGGAACTTTGTATAAGTCATGAAGAAAGCAATAGCAACATACTAAGCGATCAAGTGCTAGGCTAGCGGAATGGGTCAAGTCAATCACATCATTCTCCTAATGATGTGATCCGTTAATCAAATGACAACACATGTCTATGGTTAGGAAACATAACCATCTTTGATTAATGAGCTAGTCAAGTAGAGGCACACTAGTGACATTATGTTTGTCTATGTAATCACACATGTATCATGTTTCCCGATAATACAATTCTAGCATGAATAATAAACATTTATCATGATATGAGGAAATAAATAATAACTTTATTATTGCTTCTAGTGCATATTTCCTTTAGCAGGAAGTAGGGTATTAACTCCATCGAGAGGTCCCAAACCTGGGTAAACATCGAGAACCCCGCCTCCTATTACCATCCGCCTTAGGCCTTGCAGTTCGGGACCCACTACCCGAGATCACCGGTTTTGACACCGACAGGGGGCAGGCGTGCCCCTGCCTCGTGGCCACCTCGGGCACCGTTTTGCGTTGATTGTTCCTCCCAAATTTTCCAAATATTCCAATAATATTCTCCGTCCGTTTTTATCCCGTTTGGATTCCGTTTGATATGGTTTTTCTGCAAAACATAAAACATGCAACCAACAGGAACTGGCACTGGGCACTGGATCAATATGTTACTCCCAAAAATAATATAAACAGTTGCGAAAGTATATGAAAGTTGAGTAATATTGGCATGGAACAATAAAAATTATAGATCTGACGGAGGCGTATCATCGCCATGTAGCATACGCAGCAGCTGTCTGGCTGCTCCCTAAGACACGTTGACGACGCGGATGACCTCACCACTTCCATCTGCATCGAACCATCTCCCTCTCCTCGCGTTCCCCTCGCTCCTCTGCTTCTCCTAGCCATGGCTGAAGCCACCGCGGCTGCGCCGACGAGCACCAGCATGGCCACAGCCACCCCCTCGCTTCCTCTCCACGTCCCAAGCTCCGCCACGATCCCGTGGAGCTACACACCCGACGCACGCGACCGTAGGAGCCCTGCATCGTCGTCCCCGCCGTCCTCATCACCGCCTCTGCCGGCGATCTCCACCGCCCGATTCGGCGCGTCCAGAGCTTCCCCGACCTTGTCGTCTCCTCTGCTAGCCCCGTCGTGAGCTCCCCTATGTCCCCCCTCTCTCTTCGTGGTTTTTCCCTGCTGTAACCGTGCTAGCCACCGTACCAAGCGCCGTCGTCCGCCATGGACGCCAGGCATGGCGTTGCCGTGCTGCTGCACTTAGACCGACGAGCCTAGCGAGCTCCTAGCTGCCCCAAGGCTCCGCTTATCCCGTCGTTTGGCCTCTCCGTACCCCGCAGCCCCGCACCGCTAGAAGCCGAGCTCCGGCCGCCGCCACGAGCTCGCTTCCGGCAAACTCCGGCCACCCCCACACCTCCCGTTGGTCTCCCTAGATGCGCACGGGCATGAGCTACCTTCTGGTGCCCCTGGCGCGTCGATCCGTCGCCTCTGGCGAGTTCCGAGCGAACTCCGCCGCGGTTCGAGGTCACCGCCGGCGAGGCTCCGGTGACTGTCGATGTGGCCATCTAGTTAGCGCTAATCACCGACTAATTAGCCCCTGACCCACTTACATATGGGCCCCATGCCCTTAATCAACAACAGTTAGTTTCTTGTTTAGCTTTAACTAATCATAGTGGGCCCACGCGTCAGAGTTTACCCTCCTGACGTGGCCGTTGACCTGGCCCACCTGTCAGCGAGCTAAACAGCCCTGTGTCACTGACGTGTGGCCCCCACACATCAGGTTTGACCTGGCCGACTCTGTTGACCAGCTGACGTCATCATGACCTAGTGCTGACGTAATGAAGCTTTTCTGGCGTTTAATTAATCAAGGAAATTCTAGAAAATGGTTTAAACTTCAAAAATTCATAGAAATTAATCTGTAACTCCAAATGCAAAGTGTTATATATGAAAAATGATCAGAAAAATCCAATCTATCCATATGTACTAGTTTCATGCATGACAAAGCAACTTAACCTTGCTGTGCAGTGCAAAACATGATAAGGCACTATTTAAATTCATAAATTGAGTTTGGGATTGAACCTTTGGTTCAAAATGACCCAAACCCATTTGGTTAATAGTTGCATTAGGCCAACACACTCATATTGCCATGTCATGATCATGCATCATATTGTGCATTGCAATGATTGTGTTCTTCCTTGTTTTCGGTGTTTGTCCCCTCTCGATGAGCGGCGTGCAAGCGGTGACTTGATGACACCGATGAAGAGCTATACTATCTTCAGAAGTGCCAGGCAAGCAAAACCCCCTTGTTCATTCTGATACAATCCCACTCTCTCGCTCCTGCTCTCTTTTACTGCACTAGGACAACAACGATTCAACTATTACATGCTGCGGTAGTTGAACCCCTTTTCCTCTCCATGACCTGTCATTGCCACAGTAAATAGATGAAACCCACTAGCATGAGTAGGAGTTGTTTGAGCCCTGATGTGCCTACTCATTCATGCTTGTTTGTCATGCCTGCTACTGCTTAGAGTTCAGTTGGGTCTAATTCATCGGGAATGAATTGGAATGGTGATGAACATGTCCTACTGTGTGTGAGCTAAGTGTGTGAACACGATTTGGTAAAGGTAGCGGTGAGAGGCCATGTAGGAGTACGTGGTGGGTTGTCTCATTGAAACCATCCTCAGGAACTGAGTTCTGTGTTTGTGATCCATGAACAACTACTACCACGCGTTGGGCCCGAAACCAATGGACCCTCTTGACTTATTAACCGCCTTGATGTCTGTCCAGGAGTTGCAACTAGTTTCTGGTGTTTGTAGGATATGTGTTGGAGGACGTGTGTAGCGCTGACCCTAGGGGTGGGCTATGATGCGGTAGATACACCATGGCACGGTGTACCGAGCGCCCGTTTGGTGTCTCGGGAACCCTGCACACATCGTTTGGGGCTGTGGCGAAACCCGGCGGATCTCCTCACGGATGGAACCCGAATAGGCGATAAACCTGGACTAGAGACTTGTGTGGTTAGTCGGGTCGTGGCCGACACCCTCATTGGGCTTCCGCTTGAAGGTTGCCGAGTACATGTCGTGTAAACGGCGATAAGTGGTGAGAGCGTGTGTGAAGAAGTACACCCCTGCAGGGTTAACATCATCTATTCGAATAGCCACGTCCGCGGTAAAGGGCATTTGGGTTGCCTATACAATTCATAGACAAGTGAAAGTGGATACTCTAAAATGCGCAAGATAAGCGTGAGTGCTATGGATGGCGTTCTCGTAGGGAGACGGGAGCGGATCCATAGTGGTGTATTGATATGGTGAATATGTGGACTCGTGTGCGCCACCTCAAAAGAGTTACTTGCGTTCGTAGTTCAGGTTAGCCACCGAGTCAAAGATGCCTTCTTTGTAGTTAAACTCCACCACCCCTTTGTTGATACCGATGCATATGTAGCTAGTTCGATGTAAGTCTTCTTTGGGTACATTTGTACTCACATTTGCTTATTTTATGTTTTTCTTGAGAGAGACTTCAGTCTCACTAGTTGATACAATGTGGACTTCGACGTTTAGCTTGTTACCTCAGCTACGATCTTGTGCTCGGCAGGATCTGGTAGATAGTCAGGCTTCTCAGTATTTTTCATTTGTAGATGTCTGTACTCAGACATGTTAAGCTTCCGCATGTGCTTGACTTGTATGCTCTGAATGTTGGGTCATGAGACCCATGTTTGTAATACTTGGCTCCTCGGAGCCTAATGAATAAATACTCTGAGTCGTAGAGTCCTGCTGTGATGCCATGTTGTATTTTCACATATCGAGCATATTGTGTGTATCATTGAAATGCTTAGTATGTGTGGGATCGGACAATCTAGTTGTTTATCCTTGGTAGCCTCTCTTATGGGGAAATGTAGTCTAGTGCTTCCACTAAGCCTTGGTAGTCCGCTACAGCCGGTTTTCCGGAGTCCTGCTAGCCCATCACTACTGCTCCGGAACACCAAGACTTGCCGGCATGTGATACACTTCATTCCTGTATACATCCCCTTGAGAATGTCATGCGGTGACTTAGAAGTCCTGCTAGCACCTGCTTCTGACCGGGGTCCCGAGTCCTGTTGCCCAGTTACTCTGACCGGATTCACAGCTGGCGGCCAAACATGCTCGATGTTGTTTGATGTATGCCTGTCCGCGTAAGTTAGTGCCACTTTGGGTTCATGACTAGTCATGTCGGCCAGGGTTCTTTGTCATATGGATGCTAGCGACACTATCATATACGTGAGCCAAAAGGCACAAACGGTCCCGGGCCAGGTAAGGTGGCACCCGTTGGAATACCGTGCGTGAGGCCGCAAAGTGATATGATGAGTTACATGCTAGATCGGTGTGACTTAGGATCGGGGTCCTAACAGCGCTGGTATCAAAGCCTAACTGCCTGTAGGATTACCAAGCCAAACTGGTCGAAGTTAGGTCAAGAAATGCTTTAGTTATATAATGGAATTGTTTGTGGAAGGGAACGTAAGGCTCTTTTCATTCCTTTACCTTATGTCCTTCTGATCCGAGTCATCCTCTTCTCTTCTACGGGGATTAAGAACTTGGCTTCTCATCTTTCTATCAGGATCATGTGTTACTAATCCGTAGACTTATAGGAATGATGATTCAAGACTCATCTCAGTTCTATTACTTCCGTGTGTTCATAGTTGGTCTCGAACCTTGATATTGTGATGTTGAGTGGCTATACCACCATTTTGCATGATGTCTCGAATCTTTTCGAGCATTTACAACCGATTATGCTGCCTGAGTCATCCCAAGTTTATAAATAGTCTGATGCATTTGCAAATCCCTTCTTTCCGTTCTCGATGTTCCATTGGGCCAGATTAACCACACTAATCGTCGAGTTGAGGTACTCCGTTGCCTCGGCGTATATGTTGAAGCCATTATTATGACCCTAGGCGTCTTAGAGAACCACCCAGTAGTCTAGTAATGCTTTTATATTCCTAGTGTGATTATTCTGGCCATCATTCTCGAAAGCATCCCGTGATGCCATTTAGTAGTAGGTATTCTATTTCTGGGTTCTTAAGCCCAAGATTCACTCTATTTACCTCGTGTTGATAGTGTAGCTCGTACCTTTAGGATATTAGTAACCTTTGTGATAGTCCTCGAGGTCTGTGGTATTTTCCTCTTCCAAATACCATGAACTACTTATGGCAGAAGCTCTCCTGAACCAAAACATCGCAATAAGAGTGCTCTTGATGAGTTCTCCTTTCTATATTGTGACTCTGCCAGATCTACCTTACTGCATGGTTTATCTGGAAGAACTATGTTGAGCTTTGTTCGACATACTAATCTATGCATCCACAACTCAGAAAGTGTTGGGGATATAACTATTTGTGTAAGCCGCCCATGAGGGGCCGGGTTACGCCAAGAGGGATTCATCAGAAGAAGCCCAAGACCAAGCATGAGGATGGAGGTTCAATAAAGGGTCTAAAGCCCACAGGCGACTTAAGGCCCGTAGTGATAAACCGCCATAATGGCATGACTTGTATTGTAAGGTAGAATTAACTAGTCACCGAGCCGGACACTGTTTATAAGCCGGCCGGGACTCTGTAAAGCATGGCGTCAACCCGATGTATATAAGGGATGACCTGCTTTGGCGGCTTAGGGCAAGAAACAACTCATCGAGAGCCGGGCATAGCGTATCTCGCTCCACGGTCATCGAAACATCAAGCAATACCAACCCAACTAGGCGTAGGCCTTACCTTCACCGTAAGGGGCGAACTAGTATAAAGCTCTCGTGTCCTTTGTCGATTAACCCTTTAAGCTTCCTAGTTGCGATGGCTCCCACGACTAAGTACTTGCAAGAGGACATCTGCCGTGACAAAACCACGACAGTTGGCGCCCACCGTGGGGCCAGTGCACGGTGGATTTGAGTTCTTGAAGGGCAGCTTCGAAGGGCTCAAGGGATACGCAGTGGGCCGGATGACCAAGAGTTGTCGCGGCAAGATCTACATCGACAATGAAGGGTGGGCCCCGACACCGACTCAATTGAGTACGGGTACCGGGTCCCCTTCGGCGGAATCCACGTCTTCATCGGCCGGATTGGTGAGCCGGGCCCTGAGCCGGATAACTGCACCGACCTCGTCGAGACGGCTCAGCGTGCAAGACCCGCCCGAGTTCAACCCGGCATGAAGCGTGCCTTTGTGGGCTTCATCCACGGAGAGGAACTTTCTAAAGGATTTGAAGATGATGGTGAGACGGTCGTCCTCTCTAACGGTGATTCGTCATGCGGTTCAACAGATTCACTATATCAAGTGCAGGAGGGCATGCTTGGGGGCTGTTAAGCCGAATCTAGTATTCTGGACTCCTATGAGCCGCCCGAACTGGGCAGGAGTCTTCATGGCTGGTACTCAACCCGGTCAAAACTCAGCGGCTGCAATAGCAATAACGTCTGAGTCGGGGAGGCGGCCGGGCGGAGGCTCTGTCGCCCGCCGGCTCGGTCTTGATGGATCTTATGGATAAGCTGATGGCCACATTAACCGCCACGGTTATTCCTGCAAATCAAGACGAGCATAATACGGAGGTGGCAAAGGTGCGTGAGGAGATTGCTCGGGCCAAGGAGGCCTTGGCAGCTGAGGACACCAGGTTAGCTACAGAGCAGGCGGCTTTGGATGCACGGGCGCAACAACTCCAGTCAGAGGCTTTCCAGCTTAATATGAGCCTGAACGCATCTAATGAGGTGATGAGAAGGAGGCACCAGAAAACTCAATCCCGTTTGCCTCCGGTTTACGACCCTCGGAACCTTTTCGCTACACTCAGTGCCGGTCCTAGCAACCCGCCCGAAACAAATCAGTTTATGACAACCGGAGCGGGAGGACCGGCTCAGCCTCGAGAGATGGCACCTCCTCATGGGAGTATGGCTCCGCCCCGCTATGTACCAATACCACCGGGTCATTTTTCCAACCCCATGGAGTACTTAATCGCAGCATCGATGCATTTGGCGGCTCTCCCAGTGGACGGTGATGATCCGACAGCGGTAGACACCTGAAGGATCAGAGACCTCGTCCAGACAGCCTTGGCTCGGCAAGAGACTTATTCCTACAGCCGGGACAAGATTCATTCAACTCCTCCGCCTTGGTTAGCTCCGGCTCGTCCAAACCGGAGTCCGAGTTACAGCAGGCACATGGA
This sequence comes from Aegilops bicornis, assembly GCA_021605145.1. NCBI lineage: Eukaryota > Viridiplantae > Streptophyta > Magnoliopsida > Poales > Poaceae > Aegilops > Aegilops bicornis. The sequence goes on from CM038674.1 coordinate 682,531,485, forward strand.
GTGAGAAGCTTTGTCAAGCAACGCCCAGCGCCATAACCAACCCGGTGGATGCAACCCGGTGCAGGACCGGTGCGGCAGGAGGACCAGCAGGCAGCTCAACTAGCGGCTCTGCAGGTGGCTCAGCAGGCTTTTCCGGATTATCCGACGACCTCTGTTGAGGCGGGAGTGGCCACTAGAACAGGTGTTGTTCCTTGTTTAGTGCCGGCTTTGCGCAATGTGTGTCTGCCTAAGGACTTCAAGGGACCCCGAAAGGTACCGAATTACACGGCCGACTTGCAGCCCGGAGCGTGGATTGAGAGAAATGAGATGGCCATGGAGTTGTTGGAGGTCAACGACGCAGCAATGGCTAAGTACTTCACCATGATGCTAGATGGAACGACCCGGTCTTGGTTAAAGGGTTTACCGGCCAATTCCATCAGTTCATGGGCGGAGCTGAAGGCCCGATTCATCCAGAACTTCAAAGACACTTGCAAGCAATCTATGTCGATTGTGGACTTGACGAATTGTAAGCAGGAGGAGGGTGAATCCACGACTCATTGGGTGTGCTGGGTCAAGGAGATAATACATTCGTCTGACAAGATGGATGCCGGCTCTGCAGTCCTCATGTTGGAGAAGAACTGCCGCTTTGTGCCACTAAAACAGAAACTGGGGCGCCTTAAGTGTGATTGCAATGATATGGGTACGCTGATGGCGGCTTTAGTCAAATACGTCGACTCTGATAGTACCAAGGATCCCGCGTCTGATGACGAAAAGACAGGGAAGGGAAAGAAGAACGGCAATGGAAAGGGCCAGACATAACCCAACAAATCAAGGAGGTAATAAGCGTAAAGCTGATGGTAACCCGGAGTTTGTGGCCAATGCTAATCGCGCAAGGTAACAATCGAGCGTAAGGAAAACCGCCCCCTTGATCTGGCGAGGCAGGCCCATCTCTCGAACAGTTACTCAATGAGCCCTGTCAGAGACACGGCACCGGAGAGGCCAACCACTCATTTATGGAAGGATTGCGCGATCATGAAGGCTTTCAAGAATTCTAACATGTTTGATGGCAATCACGGATCAGGCGGCGGCTCAGGAGCCGGCAGCTTTCATGGCCCGGGCGGCGGTTCAAGTTCCGGCTTTCTAGGAAGTCAAGGTGGCTATAATCAACAGCAGTCTAGTCAAGGGGGACAGCAGCAGCAGCAGTCAGGTTATCAAAGCCACCCGAAGCAGCTGAATGGTGGGCAGTATTATGTATTCACCACTAATTTGTGCAAACGTGACCAGAAGGTTCATAAGAGGGCCGTGAATTCTGTTGAGCCGGCGGTTCCCCGTTATTTGAGGTGGTCAGAATAGACCAATGTATGGAGCAGCGAAGATCACCCCCTCCGGGTTGATAATCCGGGTCAGTTGGCCTTGGTAGTAGCACCTCAGGTTGGTGGATATAATTCACTAAGGTACTCATGGACGGAGGAAGGAGCATCAATATCCTCTATTATGAGACCTTTCGCCGCATGGGGTTGACTGATAAGGACTTGAGGACGTCTGTCGGTGTCAAAACCGGCGGATCTCGGGTAGGGGGTCCCGAACTGTGCGTCTAGGCGGATGGTAACAAGAGACAAGGGACACGATGTTTACCCAGGTTCAGGCCCTCTTGATGGAGGTAGAACCCTACGTCCTGCTTGATTGATATTGATATTCTGGATGTTTACAAGACTGGATCTACCACGAGATCAAGGAGGCTAAACCCTAGAAGCTAGCCTATGGTATGATTGTAAGGGTTGTTGTGATTGTAGTCCCTACGGACTAAAGCCATCCGGTTTATATAGACACCGGAGAGGGCTAGGGTTACATAGAGTCGGTTACAATGGTAGGAGATCTACATATCCGTATCGCCAAGCTTGCCTTCCACGCCAAGGAAAGTCCCATCCGGACACGGGGTGAAGTCTTCAATCTTGTATCTTCATACTCTTGGAGTCCAGTTGATGATGATAGTCCGGCCGATGATAGTCCGGACGATGATAGTCCGGCCGATGATGGTAGTCCGGCAATCCGGACACCCCCTAATCCGGGACTCCCTCAGTAGCCCCTGAACCGGGCTTCAATGACGATAAGTCCGGCGTGTATATTGCTTGGCATTGCAAGGCGGGTTCCTCCTCCAAATGATAGAAGATTGTGAACACCAGGATAGTGTCCGGCTCTGCAAAATAAATTCCACATTCCACCGTAGAAAGAATAATAACATATACACAAGTTCAATCTGCTGACGTTTTCCGTGGCAGGACGTCACACCACTACCAAGCCATTACTCGAATTGTTTTTTACTTTACCACCTCAGCGCATTTAGCGAAGCGGTTTCCTTGGCACGTCTTGTTGAAGCAGAGATCGTGTTTCCCCTTAATCCGGGATTCTCATCAATACGGACGTGGGTAACCCAACCGCGTCATTGACGGTGATGCTTGGGAGATAAGCGAGTTTTACTAGGCCGGTGGGGGACGCGTAGACTCCGCCCGCCCATATAAGGGATAATGATTCACCTTCTCACCTACGCCTTCTTCCTCCTTTGCTTATCCATCTCCCCCTTTTCGAGCTCTAAGCGCCCAAGTTCGCGCATCTCGTCTCAACCTTCTCCGACCATGTCCGGGCGGGAGGTAAATGGTTGGCCTCCACCGTTAAGGAGGAGCAAATCGCCAAGCTAGCGGCGCGGATACCTCTCCGGCGACATCGCGCACCGGCTGCCGACGAGGGCAGCTCATCCCACCCCAGGCCCCATGAGAGGGTTGTCTTTCTTTCCCACTTCCTCCATGGACTGGGCTTTCCACTTCACCCCTTTGTCCAGGGGCTCATGTTCTACTACGGCCTGGATTTCCATGATCTGCCACGAACTTCATCCTCAACATCTCGGCGTTTATCGTCATGTGCGAGGCCTTCCTCTGCATCCAGCCCCACTTGACGTGGCTCAAGACCTTCAATGTCAAGCGAAGGTAGTGAAGAGCATTCAAGCGGAGTCTTGGAGGCGCCATGTTGGGCAAGATGCCCAACGTCCTTTGGTTCGAAGGGGCCTTCGTGGAATCCGTCAAGGGTGGCAATCAGGGTGGTTCTACATCACCGAGCCGCGTGACCCTAAATGGGCGGCGGCCCCCGAGTTTAGATCTGGTATCCCCACAGCTCACCTCCTGGAAAGAGAAGGGCTTGCTGCGGGGTAGTTTGAAGGAGGCGACGGGACTCCAAACACCTGTATCAAGAAGCTGGTGAAGAAGCTCGGGCTGGTTAACGTGGTCCAAGTCATGCTCGTCTCACGGATTCTCCCATGCCAAGAGCGGGCATTCAATCTATGGGAGTTCGATCCGGAACAGCACCGAGCGCTGAACAAGCTCTTGACACAATGTCTGAAGGTGCACAGGAAGGTGCTGTTCAAGGCGCCAAGCCCCGCATCCATGTTGAAGATCGCGGATTTCGCTTCGCAGCCTTGGTGACGAGGTAAGTGATTCTACCCTTTACGGGACACTTGTTTTCATAGTTTGACTCTATCGGGTTTTAATTTCCCTTTTCCTTTGACAGGACTAGATGAAGAAGGCGGAGCAGATTACTGTCCGGCTCCTATGCCGAAAAATCCGATGGGCGGCTCGTCTAGCGAAATTTCTTGGTTCCGCACCGCTGCGTGGTGCCGGAAAAAGAAAAACCAAGAAGGAGGCCACAGTGTTGAAAAGAGCTCCGTTTTCAGGTGTCCGGCGACTCGAGGCAGACTCCTCCCGAAAATGAGGAGGAGGAAGAGGACTCTCTCGAGAGAAGGGAGAGAGGAAGAGGAAGGCTTCTAGCAGGGGAGGCCGAAGGGTCCAAGAGGGGAAGGACTATTCCCCCGGACAGCTCCGCCAACATCAACATTGGCGAGGAAGAATGGCCTTCAAGGGCCAGGCCTCCGGCGAGATCGTAGTTATCCGGATTCCCGAATGATTTATAATTTCTTTTTCTACGTCACATAGTGTCATTCTAATGCCGCATGCTGCCTGTAGTCCGGCCAGTGATGATCTCCCCGCTTCATCGAGCGGGTCGTTGGCTTCGTCGGATGTAGACTCCATCCCGACCGCCTCCACCCCTCGCGACGCCGAGGGCCGAGTGGGATCCCGGAAGGACCCATCAAGGAGGCTCGGGCGCCACAAGGCGTCCTCCGGACTTTCGCCCGGACTCCTAGCAGAACCGCGGTGGTTCCGGAGTCCGGCCGGCCTTCGAGCGAAGGGCAAGACCGTGACGCCGGCGGCTTCCGTCCAACCGGGCGCCGGGTAATTTGAGGCGCTGCAGGCGCTTCCATCGAGGAAGAACACCGCACTATTATGAGTGCGGTGATCCGAAAAGGTGCAGCTTCGCCAAGAGCGGGCTGACCGAAGCTGCGATAGCCTTCTATCGGCTTTGAGGTAGAAGTTAAAATATGCAATGTAATACCGCATAGACGGTAGCCCTGATGCTCGGTTCGGTGTTGGAAAGAAAAGCGGACTGAGGATCTGAAACAAGATATCTGTGAGGTTGCTCAAAAATTATGTCAATATGGGTTGCAGGCTGCGCTGCTGACCTCTGCCCGCCGATCGCGGAGGTCCGTGCGTTAAGCGAGCTCGGCGGTCGGTCAGGCAAGAGCTTCGGCAGCGCCAGAAGAAACTCCAAGACAAAGAAGGTGAGTAACACCACTTTGAATTTGTACCTTCTGAGAAAAGGATTTAGGTTGCGACAAAAATAACAAGGATAACATGGAGTACTGCAGGGGCCCGCGAGCGAGGTGGCGGCCTGAAGGAGGCCGTGTCTGTGACGAGCATAATCGCGGCCCGCAGGCAGGGAGCGAGAAAGCAGGAGGCGCGGTGGCGGTGGTTCAGCAAGAGCTCCGGGCTCTCATGGAAAAGCATGAGAGTTTGGGCGTGACTCAAAGACTCGAGAGTCCGAGCTTGCCTCGGCTCTCCAAAGTGCCAAAACCGCCAAGGCCGAGGCCCATAAGTCCCTTCAGGAGGTTGAATTGATGAAGAAGATAGCGGCGGGTAAGGCATTTTTCATGCAAAGCAAGCATGTGAATGTAAATTACGTGTTACTTACCCGAATTCGGAGCTCTCCAGGGGCGTTTGCAGATCTGCCTCGCAGTGTGCGATGCCGCCGCATTCTACCGAGCCCGGACGAGGGAGCTCAGCGGAGAAGGTCTTACGGTCTCGGTATCTTTGAGGCCGGCCATCCAGTGGCCCCTAGCGACCATTTGAAGCGGCTGGTCGAACTTCTAAGGTGGCGAGCAGGCCATGAAGGGCCTCATAGTCCGGTTGTGGCTGGAGAGGCCATGCACAGGAGCTTCGCCGGCCTCGTCTACGGCTGGTGGATGCGTGCCCCTGGGTGGAGGTTATCAGCGCTCCGCTTTGTATTGAAGGTGCTCGTCGGGCCCTTGCCCAGCAAAAGGTGCATTGGGGCAAGCTGGATGCGGAGAAGCTAATCAGCAGCGCCACCGGTGGGCAAGGAGCATCGTCGCCCGAAATTTACTATAAGGCTGTCCTGAAGGGTGCCCGCAAGATTGCGGATGAGTGCCCCAGGGATGTAATTTTTGAGTGAATTCGCAATGTGTTATCCTGTGCGCTGAAAACTTTGTTCATATGCACTAAGCAACGCTTGTTTAATTTAAAATATTACCTTCTGTGTGGCCGTTTATTAAATCTGAGAGATGGCAAGTCGTCGGCTTCGGCCCCCATGCCACGAGTGCTGGGGTGTTCGGATAAACTTGAGCACTCTTGTTCCCATTTTCGGTCCATCTAGGGAGGCGCTCAACACAACGAACAAGGCAACCGGACTTATAGTGCTTGAACACTCTCACTTAGCCATAGAATTCTATAATTTTAAATTTCGTGAAGCCTAGTATTCGGAAGACCGAATTGGGCGCTATCCACGCCTTCATCGCACATAATCCGGAACTTCGCTCGAGCGGCGTGAGGTCTTTAAGGACCCGAAAGGACCTCTCGAACAGCGACTAGTCTCACGCCTTATCAAGCCGGTCAGTTTAGCTTTCTCCTTTAGGCGTTAACCCGGCTCAACCGCGCAATCGCGATGGTTCTCCCAGTGCTACCTTAGCCGATAGAGCGGGCGTAAGGTGCCAAACATGGGAGCCGGGCAAACCCAACTATTGACCCAAGACATGATTCGGAGCTGATTCATATAATGCTATAAGTTCGGGGTGCCGCACTTGTGAAAGTGTGCGGACTTTATCACACCATAAAGCGGAGGACATAAGCCCCTGGTGTATTTGGCCGTACCAAGATGCACGGGTGCAACATGTTGTAAATGAACATATATATATAAAGTAATGCAATTATAGGCAAAAGTGCTGCATTTTATTCGAGAAGATATGCTATCAGTGCGGAATGATACAAATAGTCACGGAAAGCAAGGGATTGGACGAATTAAAGGCGTCTCCCTCCAGGGGTAGGCCGCGGAATGTTGTATTTAACAAATTTAATGCTCGTGATGGAGACCACCTGAGTGTTCGTCGCGGCCTTTGTCCGTCCCTGGCTGTTGCATCATGAGTTCGGCAGGTTTGCCGCCGGACTGAGTTCTGTATAAAAAAGAGAAAAATAAAAGAAAAAAGAGCGACACACTTGGGAGCCCCTGGTGTGGTCGAACCGCACTCTGGGTCTGTTGTGGTTGTGCCCTTCCCCCTATGCCCATGGTATCTCCAGGGCGTAATTATGTACGCGGAGAGTTTGTCTTACAATTTTGTGAGGGCTGGGGTTGGGGCCGCATTGCTATGTGTGCACGGAACGTGCCAGGTGGTCTTGGTTGATTTTGCTCCGGGCGCGTTTGGTCGTGTCCGGTCGTTTAACGCCCGAACTCGATAATTGCCTTAAAAGGCTGCTCTGTACTTCTACCGCGAGAGCCGCTGTATGTTCCTCCGTTCGGAGGGATCCTTCCGTGTTTCCATTGACCGTGATGACTCCACGAGGGCCTGGCATCTTGAGCTTAAGGTATGCATAATGCGGCACCGCGTTGAATTTGGAAACGCGGTTCGTCCGAGCAGAGCGTGATAGCCGCTGCGGAACGGGACTATGTCGAAGATTAACTCCTCGCTTCGAAAATTATCTGGGGATCCGAAGACCACTTCCAGTCTAACTGAGCCTGTACAATTGGCCTCGACACCTGCTATGACGCCTTTGAAGGTCGTCGTTGTAGGTTTAATCCTTGAGGGGTCTATGCCCATCTTGCGCACTGTATGTTGATAAAGCAGTTTCAGGCTACTGCCGCCCTCCGTCAGGACTCTCGTGAGGTGAAATCCATCAACGATTGGGTCTAAAACCAATGCGGCGAATCCGCCATGGCGGATACTGGTAGGATGGTCTCTTCGATCGAAAGTGATCGGGCAAGAGGACCATGGGTTGAATTTTGGGGCGACTGGCTCCATCGGCGTATCGTCCCTTAGTGCACGCTTCCGCTCCCTCTTGGGAATATCGTTGCGTATATCATGTTTACCGTCCAGAACTTGAGGGGAATCCCTTTTGTCCTCTGTTGTTCGGCGGCCGGTCTCTTCCTCGTCATCGCTGTGTAGCCCTTTTCACTGTTTTCGGCGATTAATTTGCTGCTGCTTGAATACCCAACAATCTCTGTTGGTATGGTTAGCTGGCTTTTCGGGGTTCCATGTATTTGACAAGAGCGGTCGAGTATTCGGTCCAAATTGGATGGGCCGGAGTGGTTCTTTGAATGGCTTCTTCCGTTGACGGGTTTGGAGCCTCGGAATCCGGCGTTATTGCCGAATCCTCATTGCTGCCGCCCGTTAATCTGGCGTTTGTTTTGTTTCGGCGCAACCTGCCATTGCGGTCCTTGGTATCCGGACTGCCGGCATTTTTCTTTGAGGTTATTACCATGACGAGCCAGCTATCCTCTCCCGCCGCGAAGCGGGTCATGAGGGATGTGAGGGCTGCCATGGATTTCGGCTTCTCCTGTCCTAGGTGCCGGGCCAGCCACTCGTCGCGGATGTTATGTTTGAAGGCAGCGAGTGCCTCTGCATCCGGACAGTCGATGATTTGAGTTTTCTTTGTTAAGAACTGTGTCCAGAATTGCCTGGCCGATTAAATGCAGGCTGGATTATGTGGCTTAGGTCATCTGCGTCCGGTGGTCGCACATACGTGCCACAGAAGTTGTCGAGAATGCGGCTTCCAGGTCTTCCAACATCAATTGACTACGTGGGCAGGCTGTTAAGCCAATGCCGAGCTGGTCCTTTAAGCGGCGGGAGATATTTGATGGCGTGAAGATGCGTCGCCGCGGGCCATGTGTATATGGAGGAGATAATCCTCAATCCAGACCCGCGGGGTCTGTTGTGCCATCGTGGGATTCGATATTAGCGGGTTTGAACCCTTGAGGATTTGATGATCCATTATTTAAATCGGTGAAGCATAGTGGGTGTCTTGGCGCCTCTGTATTGAGCAATATCGTGGCGTAGCTCGAGAGAGCATTGTCTGCTGTGTTCGGCCCGGCCGGAGTAGTTGTATCCGGTGCGACGGTATTAAATGCGTGGGTGGGTAGAAGCGTCCACGTGATCCATAGATAGATCTGGATTGTCTTGCCTTGTCCTCCAATATATCTCGCAAGTCCGGCGTGTTCCCCGTGGATTCCTGCTTTTAGAGCGATGCGAGAATGCGGTTTTGGTGGAGGGCTTGCACGCCTCTCTATCGCGCCACGAGGTGGTCGGTCTGCCGTGTTAATGCGCTGGTGATGCTGCCTCCTCTAATCGGGGAGCAACTTGCGTTTTGGGTAACTTTTGGAGGGCGTTCGAGTTCATACTCTTGACGCGAGGACCTCGGTCCATCTGTCGGCCCGATGGGTCTTGATCAGCTTCAAGCTGTTGTTGCTTTTCTTTAGGCTGTTTGCCGTGGCCATTAGCCTGCGTCTGAAAGCAGCTCTTGTTCGGCCGGGATCCTCGGGCACGACGAATTAAATGCGTCGTGAGGCTTGCCTCGTCTCGGAGGGAGGTAAGTAATTGTCATCCTCGACCTCTTAAATGCCGCCCTCTCCTGAGGGCTTGCTTCTGCCCCCTCCTGCGCTGGATCGTGCTGGAGGGAGTTGTCTTCGGCACTTCCTGGAGTGTTATTATCTCCTGTGCCGGAATCTCCATTCTTGTCGTGGCGGGATTTAGGGCGGCGCCGCTGACGTCGGCGCTTGGGCTGTTTCTTTAAGGAATCGGCCTCCGCTGCTTCTTCGCCGTCCCCATCTTTTGGGGTGTCCACCATGTATATGTCGTATGAGGTGGTCTTCCGGTGTCCTGTAGGCACTGGTTCTTAGTAGTCTCCGGCATCGTCGTCCATACCGTCGATGTCTTGGTCGTGGTCGAAATCGTCGGTTAAATAAATCGGCGGTGGCTACGAAGTGGGTGGTGGGTGGGATCTGAATTTCTTCGTCGTCCGCGTCCCACCCGTCACGGCCGTAGTTCGGCCAGGGCTCTCCGGATAGCGAGAGATGCTTCAGTGAATTTATGATATCGCCGAAGGGCGAGTGCTTAAAGATGTCCGCGGCGGTGAATTCCATGATCGGCGCCCAATCGGATTCGACAGGCAAGGGCGCAGGAGGTCCGGAGTCCGGCAGAGAGTCCGGCACCTCGGTGTCATGGGCTTTATCTTTGGACAAAAGGTAGCATTCGGCTCCATCACCGTGGGAGTTGCAGCTCTCGAGGCGGTGTCCAGCCATCCGTCCTCGATCCGAGCGATCGGCTCCGGACTATGAGTCGGAGCGGATTTGTGGGCTTCCTCCAAGGTGCTGTCCGGCGGCAGAGTTGGGTCATGCCCATCGAGACAGCGCGGCACGCTTGGCTATGGCTCAGATCCATCAAAGATCAAGTCCCCGCGGATGTCAGCCATGAAGTTTAGGCTTCCAAACCTGACCTGACGGCCAGGGGCGTAGCTTTCGATCTGCTCTAGATGGCCAAGGGAGTTGGCCCGTGATCTGAACCGCCCGAATACGAAGATCTGTCCGGGGAGAAAGGTCTCACCCAGGACTGCATCGTTGTTGATTGAAGAGGCCATCAAGCCTGTCGGTGACGACACAGAGGAACTCACAATGAAAGCACCAATGTCGGTGTCAAAACCGGCGGATCTCGGGTAGGGGGTCCCGAACTGTGCGTCTAGGCGGATGGTAACAGGAGACAAGGGACACGATGTTTACCCAGGTTCGGGCCCTCTTGATGGAGGTAAAACCCTACGTCCTGCTTGATTGATATTGATATTGTGGATGTTTACAAGACTGGATCTACCACGAGATCAAGGAGGCTAAACCCTAGAAGCTAGCCTATGGTATGATTGTAAGGGTTGTTGTGATTGTAGTCCTACGGACTAAAGCCATCCGGTTTATATAGACACCGGAGAGGGCTAGGGTTACATAGAGTCGGTTACAATGGTAGGAGATCTCATATCCGTATCGCCAAGCTTGCCTTCCATGCCAAGGAAAGTCCCATCCGGACACGGGGTGAAGTCTTCAATCTTGTATCTTCATAGTCTTGGAGTCCGGTTGATGATGATAGTCCGGCCGATGATAGTCCGGCCGATGATGGTAGTCCGGCAATCCGGACACCCCCTAATCCGGGACTCCCTCAACGTCCAACACTGTCTTTCATGGAGTGGTGCCTGGTAAGTCGGCGTACCCAGTTGGCAAGATTGAACTAGAAGTGGCCTTTGGAGATGAGTATGATTCTAGAGCTGAGAAATTAACTTTTGAGGTGGTCAAAATCAAGAGTCCATATCAAGCTCTGTTTGCTCGGCCGGCTTATGCCAAGTTCATGGCACGGCCGTGTTATGTTTATCTGCAGCTTAAGATGCCGGGTCACGAGGGCACCATCACTGTGCATGGAAGTCGAAAGGTAGCCCTGGAGTGTGAGGAGGGCAACGCAGCCTATGCTGAGTCTGTTTGTGCAGCAGAGGAGTTGAAGTTTTATCAAGACAATGTTGACCCGACAGACATGACCTCTTTGAAGAAGCCAACCACAGAGCATGACCTGACGATGAAGTTTAAGTCGGCTGATGAAACCAAGCTTGTTGATTTCACTCCAGGCGATTCGTCTAAGCAGTTCAGTATCAGTGCCAATTGGGATCCGAAATAGGAAAGCGCGCTCATCATGTTCATTCGTGAGAACCGGGACATCTTTGCATGGAAACCTTCTGACATGCCGGGTGTACCGAGAGAACTCGCTGAGCACACTCTCAATATTGATCCAAAGTATAAGCCGGTCAGGCAGTTTCTTCGACGATTCAACGAAGAGAGACGAAAAGCTATTGGAGAGGAAGTCGCCCGACTCTTAGCGGCTGGGTTTATTGTGGAGGTTTTTCACTCGAAGTGGTTGGCTACCCCGGTGCTTGTGCTCAAGAAGAACGGCACCTGGCGGATGTGTGTGGATTACACAGACTGAAATAAGGCTTGTCCAGCTGATCCCTTTGCTCTACCCCGTATTGACCAAATCATTGATGCTACGGCGGGTTGCGAGCGTTTGAGCTTTTTGGATGCTTACTCTGGTTATCATCAGATCAAAATGGCAGTTAAAGACCAGGAGAAGACGACTTTCATTACTCCGTTTGGAGCCTTCTGCTATGTATCTATGCCGTTTGGGCTCAAGAGTGGCCAGGCGACTTACCAGCGGTGTGTACAGAACTGTCTCCACGATCAGATTGGGCAATGTTCATGCTTATGTGGATGACATCGTGGTGAAGTCCAGAGAGAAGGAATCTTTGATATCTGATTTGAAGGAAACCTTTGATAATCTCCGGGTTTATAAGATGATGCTTAACCCGGCCAAGTGTGTATTTGGTGTACCTGCAGGTAAACTTTTGGGATTTCTGGTCTCAAACAGGGGCATTGAAGCTAAACCGGAGAAGATCAAGGCAATTACCTCTTTGGCTAAACCGGCGTGCATCAATGATGCTCAGCGACTCGCGGGTCGTGTTGCTGCTTTAAGCCGTTTCATAAGCCGGTTAGGTGAGAAGGCCCTACCGCTGTATCAGATGATGAAGAAAATAGACACTTTTGTCTGGATTGATGCTGCTAATACTTCCTTTGAAGATTTAAAGAGACAGTTGTTTGAGCCGCTGGTCCTTGCGGCTCCCATTGATAAAGAGCCGTTACTGTTATATGTGGCTGCTAATTCACGAGCTATTAGTGTTGCCATTGTGGTGGAGTGTAAGGAGGCTGGCAAGGAGCATCCGGTTCAGCGGCCGGTTTATTACATCAGTGAGGTGCTCATAGAGTCCAAGCAAAGGTATCCGCATTGGCAGAAGCTTGTTTACGGAGTGTTTATGGCAAGCCGGAAGCTGAAGCAGTACTTCCAAGGTCATCCTATAACTGTGGTAAGTTCTGCCCCCTTGGGAGACATCATCCAGAACAGGGAAGCCACAGGATGAGTCGCCAAGTGGGCTATTGAGCTTGAGCCTCATGGTTTGAAGTACATGCCACGTACCGCTATTAAGTCTCAAGCCTTGGTGGACTTTATCAATGATTGGACAGAGTTACAGGAACCTGAAGAGAAGCCAAATAACACATATTGGACTATTCACTTTGATGGGTCCAGGCAGTTGGAAGGCTCGGGGGCTGGAGTCGTTTTAACTTACCCCCCAGGTGACAAATTTTGTTATGTGCTCCGGCTTATGTTTCCTTGTACTAACAATGCAGCTGAGTATGAGGCCTTACTCCATGGTCTCCGGATGGCCAAAGAGATGAATTTGAGCCGGGTCAGGTGTTTGGGTGACTCAGATCTTGTGGCTCAACAGATGTCAGGCAAGTGGGATTCTAAGGATCCCCTTATGGTGGCTTACCGTCGTGAAGTTGATGCTGTGGCTGGGCACTTCAAAGGTTATCAAGTGGAGCACATTGATCGAAGGAAGAATGAGGCGGGTGATGCTTTAAGCCGGCTGGGATCTCAGCGTAAGCCGGTGCCGCCTAACACCTTTCTCGATGTTTTGCATAATCCTTCTGTCAAAGTACCTACAGAGGAAGAATTAGCAGTGCCAGACCCGGAGGCACAGCTGGTGGCAGCTCTTCACGTCATCCCGGATTGGACAGTGCCGTATTTGGCCTATATGACCCGGGGAGAATTGCCTGAGGATGAGATTTTGGCGAGACAAATCATCAGGTGGTCCAAATCTATGACGATTGTTCATGGCGAGTTACATCGCCGCAGTGTCACTGGGGTGTTTCAACGTTGTGTGTCGCCTACGGAGGGTCAGGAGATACTTCATGAGATCCATGAAGGAGATTGTGGTCATCATGCCGGCTCAAAATCTCTTGTGGCCAAGGCTTTCCGTCATGGTTTCTATTGGCTGACGGCTGATGTTGATGCGGAGGATCTGGTTAGCAAATGTGACGGATGTCAAAAATTCTCACGACGAGCTCATGTGCCGGCTCAAGAATTGAGGATGATTCCAATTACTTGGCCGTTTGCAGTCTGGGGGCTTGACATGGTTGGACCTTTCAAGAGGTCTAAGGATAAAAAACCACACCCTCTTGGTGGCGGTGGATAAGTTTACCAAGTGGGTCGAGGCAGTCGATTAAGTGTGATGATGCAGCCACGGCGGTTCAGTTCATGAAAAAGGTGATCTTTCGTTTTGGTTTTCCACACAGCATCATAGCGATAATGGCACTAATCTCTCCAAAGGTGCCATGGAAGAGTTCTGTCAACGAGAACATATCCGGCTTGATGTTTCGGCTGTTGCTCATCCTCAATCCAATGGTCAAACAGAGAGAGCTAACCAGGAGATCCTTAAGGGTATTAAACCCCGGCTCTTAGTCCCCTTACATCGAACTCCGGGTTGTTGGGTGGAGGAGCTACCCTCTGTATTGTGGAGCATCAACACTACGCCTAACAGAGCTACATGTTATACACCATTCTTCATGGTGTACGGAGCAGAGGCAATTCTACCAAGTGACATCCGGCACGACTCACCCCGCGTGGCGGCTTACGTTGAGGCTGAAACAAAAAAGCTCGTCAGGATCCACTTGACTTGTTGGACGAGGAGCGAGACTTGGCAATAGCCCGCTCGGCGATTTACCAGCAAGACCTGCGCCGCTATCACAGCCGCCGGGTTAGAAGCAGAGCCTTTCAGGAAGGCGACTTAGTGCTCCGGCTCATCCGAGGATCGATCTGATATGCACAAGCTATCCTCCTTGGGAAGGACCCTTTGTGGTCAGCAACAAACTTAACAACGGGTCATACTAACATATCTATGTTCGAGAGCACAAAGATTCACGTAAGTTTCAGGAAAAGACCATGGCCGTGGAATATTGCCCATCTTCGGACTTATTATACTTGAGCCACCGGCTCTTAAGATGTATATATTATCTTGATGTATATATATTATATAAAGCAATAAAGCAGGACCTCTGTCCTTTTCACCCTCAAAAGGTTTTAAATGTTTTCTGTATCAGGTGGTGGAAACAACCAACAGGGAGCGGATCATATCTGAATCCGGCTTTCTCTTTTTTCCGGCTTATGATCATATCTGAATCTAGCCATGATCACCTGGGGGCTTCCTGTTCAAATATAGGTCGTATTCGAACCAAAGAGAACATAGCTGTCGATACCCACTTGATCGGCATACTGCCAAACCCACTTGGGGGCTTCTTGATCATATTTGAATCATAGCTTAACCTCTTTGGGTCTGATGTGGATCGTATTTGAATCAGCGTCATTAAACAACTCTTTTGGTCACTTGGGGGCTTCCTGTTCAAACATAGGTCGTATTCGAACCAAAGAGAACATAGCTGTCGATACCCACTTGATCGGCAACGCCAAAGCTACTGGGGGCTATATGATCATATCCGAATCTTAGCTTAACTCCTTTGGAACGGTTCACTGATCGTATTCGAATCATAGGCCTTTACAATTAGGTTTATTATTCATTATACTATGTAAATGTAACTGTTGTTAAAGGCCAGGAGAACATTATGTGTGCCAACTTTCAGGAGTTTAACCGGCAAGAATAACAAAAAGATCGCAGGTATCCTATTGTGATTATAATCATAAACCGGCTTTTATATGATGTTTTGGTTCGTACTCCGGGTTATCAATACTTTATGTGACCCCGGATGCGATAAGTCGCCAAGGGAATTATGTTTGTCTTATATGCAGGATAAGGCAAGCAAGTTTTTAACATCAAGGAAAGATCAATATAAGCTGGAAGTATATAGCGATGGCGGCTTACGAAAGTATTAAGCGCCACAAACATGCGTGAAGGCATGAAAAAAATTGAGAGGTTTTTCTATCCTATTACAAGACTCCCCGAGTCTGAATAATGAAGCATTGTTTTTGCAAAGTCATAAACGCCTGGCGGTTCACTCCTTTGGTGGGCTTGAAGATTCCAGGTTATCCTTCTCCGCCTCTCCGTCTACTGCCCTGTCCTGGAAGGTTGACGAGGCCCAGTCAATGCCGCTTAAGGCTACGCTTCGACCAGGTGGGTCCCGACTGTCAAACACTTCCTTGCGTGCGAATAGGTAGCTGGTGGGTCCCAGCACTCAGGGGGGCGAATTGTTTTTTTTTTTGCCCGGACGCACTTCCTTGCGTGTGAACGTGTAGCTAGTGGGTCCCAGCAGTCAGGGGGGAAACTTTTTTTTGCAAAATACGGTGGCCCGTCCGGTGGGTCCCCGCTGTGAGGTGGAGGAATAATTATTTTGCACGTAATAAGGAGGCACTTCCTTGCTGCGGCCGTGGACCCGGTATCGACCTCTCCACGTCTGATCCATGTCCGATGGAAGCTGTTCCTTGACCATGTTGACCACGCCGCATCGAGAGCACCAGGGCGGTGGACGATGGCGAGGCCTAGGAAGGGGACGATGAGGAGCCGGGGAAGACACGGCAATGGATGCCCATGCGTAGATGAGTACAATGGTTCACTAGTTCGATGTGGTGTGAGGCTGCCGTTGCCGCAGAATAAAAGGGGGTGTGGGTGAGTAGAGGGATGACCTGGCCAGCAGTGGGAGTAGTAGGGGGCGGTGAGGCCTCCGCCGCATCGCAGCCAGCCACGGGAGGTAGGAGCACGAGGCACGACCGGCGCTGGTTTGGGCGGCTGGAGAAAGAAGACCAGAGGTTGAAGAAGCACTACGGCCATTGGATGTACATCGTACGGTCACTGGAGCTAGAATCGTGCATATTGACTAAGTTGACAAAGCCCTCTGTCCCCGTCAACTTAGTAGGCCCACAAGTCAGCCTGCCACTATACTGGGTCCCAGCTAACAGGGTGAGTATTCATTTTTTTTGTGTAATAAGGAGGCACTTCCTTGCGTGCGAAGATATAGCTGGTGGGTCCGAGCTGTCAGTGGTGGTAACGTTTTTTTCGCAAAATACAGAGGCCCTTTCGGTGGGTCCCTGATGTCAGGTGGAGGAATCATTATTTTGCGCGTAATAAGGAGGAACTTCCTTGCGGCCGCCGTGGACCCTGCTGTCAGCCTCTCCACGTACAGTCCGCGTCCGATGGAAGTCGTTCCTTGACCACGTTGACCACGCCGCGCCGAGAGCACCAGGGCAGTGGACGGCGGCGAGGCCTAGAAAGGGGACGACGCGGAGCCGGGGAAGACGCGGCAGTGGATGCACACGCAGAGAGGAGTACGACGGTTCACTAGTTCGGCTGTGCTGCCGTCACCGCAGAATAACAGAGGGTCTGGGTGAGTGGAGGGATGGCCTGGCCAGCGGTGGGAGTAGTAGGGGGTGGCGAGGCCTCTGCAGCACAACCCGGCCTCGGAGGCAAGAGAAGGCAGCACGACCGGCGCTGCTTTGGGCGGCTGGAACAAGAAGACCAGAGGTTGAAGAAGCACGACGGCCGTTGGATGGACATCGTACAGTCCCTGCAGCTAGAATCGTTTATATTGACTAAGTTAACAAATCCCTTGGTACGTCAACTTAGTAGGCCTGGTCAGCTTCGAAGCAGTGCGCCCGGATGTCGGGGAGGAATCATTTTTTGGCGGGTGAAGCTAGAATATCCGAGATTGAAGAAGAAGACTGACATCCGTTGGATGGACATCCAACGGCCGCTTACTAGAACCATATGTTGACTATAAGTTGACAAAGCCTTCCATGTTGGCGTCAACTCTATTTTTTAGGGATGCGTCAACTTAGTAAGGCCCAGTGTGTGGCAGAGAACTTATAGCCCATTTGAGATTTGTAAGAATGTGCAGCCCATTTTTGAATTCTAATGGAATTTACTGCAGCCCATTTACAGTTTTTTAAAAGTACAGCCCATTTCAACCAACCGTTCAAAACAGAATTCAATAAATATTCCCACATTTTGATGGGATCCAAAATATTTTTATCCCGAAATTTCTAGTCAGATTAAATAAAATTTCAATATAAAATTATATTATGTAAAAATCCAACGAAACATTGCGCTCGCAACAATTAATGAAATTAAAATTTTCAATGTCCAAAAATAATATTTTATAAAGTAATCACGTGTTTGGTGCATTTTTTATAGTTCTTGCCCAGTTTTATAATTACATCCCATTTATTATTTCTTAAAGCCCATTTTCTTGTTAAGCCTAATGCATCCCTCCTAGGAAAGATTTGCAACCCAGCGGGGCGGAGAATAACAACTTGACCTTGCCTGCGTATTCCTAAAAAAAAGTATAGCTGGGCTAGCCATTTTCAGCTTGAAAAAAATTAATATCTGGTTTGGATATCTGGCCTGTGCTAGAAGGGCCACAGCCCGCCCAGTTAATACCTGCAGCGATGTTTTCGTTGTTGTTCAGAGGAGAAAAATTAATATCTGTGCTAAACATTGAAAAACTCTGCAGTGCTCACACCTAAAAAACACAAATACTGCTCGAGCTGCTTGGTCCCAGCTGTCAGCCGCTTCTTGTGCAATTCTCTCGTTTATTGACTACTACATAGGTTGACAATGGTATGGGACCGTGATGTCAGGAAACCAGGAGGAAGCAAAATAAATTATAGTTATATATATACTCCCTCCGTCCGGAAATACTTGTCATCAAAATGGATAAAAAGGGGTCTATCTAGACGCATTTTAGTTCGAGATACATCTCTTTTTATCCATTTTGATGACAAGTATTTTCGGATGGAGGGAGTATATAATAAGGAGGCACTTGCGTACGTGAGGCTATGGACCTGGTGGGTCCCCGTTGTCATCCTTTCCAAGTAAAGTCATCTCCTCGCCCGCGCGCGCTTTCCGCCCAAAACAGTCAGTGCCGTCGGCTCCGCCGAGGCCCTGCCCCGCCAACAACGAGGCAGAGGACACCGCCGGCTCCGCCAAGGCCCCGCGGCGCCAACAACAAGGCAGAGGACACCGCCGGCTCCGCCGAGGCCCCGCCCCACCAACAACGAGATAGAGGACATCGCCGGCTCAGCCGAGGCCCCACCCTGCCGACAACATGGGGGAGGATTTCCACCGCTCATTGGCGCCCGCCATGGCGGCGAGACAAGGACATCACCGGCTCCGCCGAGGCCCCGCCCCATCGCCAACGAGGCCGCGCCACACGTAAAATGAGGAAGAGTAGAACACGGTAGGTCGCCGCCGCTCGGGTTCAAGTAATGCCACCGCTGCTACCCTCCGATTGAAGCCAAGCTAGGGGGGTTGACCATTGACGGCCGGTTAGCTTCTTGGCGGCGATGTGGAGTCAGAGAGTTGTGCTGGAGAAGAACACTGCTTCTACTTAACTGCTGGTGCAGTTGGCCACATGTCAGTTACGCAACTGCACCTGCAGTTAAGTCACTGAAGCTTCTGTTCGGCTCAGCGGGACACAGGAGGGTAGATTCGGTTAATTAATTATACCTTCAGCGCACCCCTTTTTAGTTGAAGAATGTATGAAATGTGATGAAATCCGCCATGTTTATATGAAATCCTACCGTGCTTGAATGAATTTATTTCGATTAGTTCAATTCACTGTATCAACGGCATTGGATGAACATGCAAAACAATACGTACTAGCATTATTCCTGTGGTGATCACCTCGTTTGCAGCGGTTTCACATGTACTCCCTCCGGTCCTTTCTAGTCTGCATACCAGTTTTGTCTTGATCAAAGTATCTCTACTTTGACCAATCTTATACAAAAAAGTATGCACTTTCACAATGTGCACAGTAAAAAGGAACAGAAGGAGTACAAAGAGTTTGAGCAGCTTTTTAGCGTTTCTGTACATTGCAATCAAACACACAGGCCTGTCAATTCATAGAGAACATTCAAAACAATCGATGATTATGCATCTCAGCGACTCACATGTCAGAGGCAATATTTACTTCACAACTAAAGAATAAAGAAAAAATTGATCGAAATCACGACAAAGAAGGGCGTCCCATTCGAAAATATCAAACGCATGTCTTGCTAAAATCAATGAGCAAAATTTGACAAGGTTGTCCCATTCCAAAATATCAAATGCCTACGATTGTGGAATGGGCAGGGTTTGCCATCAGTTCAGACATTGACATGGCACCTCGTGCTGAATAAAGAAGATGTTCTTTTTGTGCAGTTCCACCAAAATCAACCAAATTCGCGCATAGCTTGTATGATTTCGCCCTTATATGTTGCAACGCCTTGAACTTATCGGCAGCTCCTTTCTTGTGGTGGAAATGAATGTTTCGATGTATTCATGAACATTTTGTGCAGTTCCCGTTGAAATCAAGCTGAGCACCCCTGTTTGCACAAATACAAAAAAGTGATTAGTATAAAGCAAACTGTACTATGAATTGACAGTTTCAATAGGCACATACATGGTCCATGTAGAGCACACTTTTAGAAAATGGAACTCACCAGAAATAATCCTAGTACAACATTGTACTCGCGCATAACAGCAAAAAATGGAGATTTGTCGGTCCTTCCGAGCTGAAGTTAGTTTTGTCTTGTGGGGAGTAATGTAACCATCCTTCAAGCTGCTCCTTCCGATGAGAAGATAGACAGGGCTTCTTCATCCCGCATAATCGGAACTAGTCACTTCACGTACTCCATATTCTTCTTCAGAGGAAGATGATCCTGTTGTGCAAAGACAAGAGGACTACTAAATGCTAGCATCCCAGTTTGCTCAAAAAAGGAAAGGAAATATTTAAAACAGCACAGATGAAGCACTTCTCAAGGACAATACCACTTTTTCATGACAGTATCTAAACAGTAGCACAACACCAATAGAGATGACAAAGCTCAATCATATGGATGAAATCAGTGGGCGAGTACCAACCTTTGTCAGGAGGCTTATTGTGTGGAGCATACAGATGAAGCACTTCTTCGGAACCATCTGTTGCTATCTACGGTGGTGGCCATGCTTACTATATACTCCTCGATTAGTTTAATGTTTCCAACATCTTCTTGTGCAGTTCCACTAAAATATATGGTATCTTCAAAGAAGATCCCTATTTGCACAAGTAGAGATAATTACATATTACATTAAGAGTGGCATCAAATCGGTGGCAAAACAATTTGCTCGTTCAGCCATAGCAATAAATTAAGATGCAAAACTATATCATTACTTGTGTCATCATAGTTCCGATTAACTTCATTACAGCACCGGAGTTGATTTTTGTTTCCTTCCGCTTGTTCTTCCCCTTCATCACTTGGTTCAATAACAGACAAGCTTCGCCTTCAATGTAAGATTTGGCATGTCAATTAGGGAGCATAAGTATAGTACTAAACTTAATTTTCTGATGAAAGTGGCAAAATACAGGCCAGCAGTTGTGAAATATCCTTATCTTACCTCAATGGGATATTACGGTGCACATACAGATTGGAAGTCTTGTCTCCATTTGTGCAGTTCACCAAAATCAAGCAACGTTATCATACAAGTAGCACAACATATGAAAGCACACTGCAGAATCTTGTGAAAGAAGGCTAATCTTGACCTCTCATGATGCGGAATTCAAACAATCGACAAGAAGAAGATCTGAACCAAATCCGCCTTAACGGATAGGAAGTAAGATCTCCTCTTGTGCAGTTCCACTAAGATCAAGCAATCAAGCTAACGTTGTCGGTGTGACATTTTGGTTGAACTGCACAAAACACTCTTAAAACAAAAGTGTTTTGTGCAGTGCAACAAAAGATCACAATGGCAACGAGGTGAAGTAGATAACCCTGTTTACACGGAGGTGCAAAGGAAACAATTAGTGGTCAATAACGGTGGATGACACGAAGCCAACAAAAGAAGCATCTACCTTATCTAAATGGGAAAGAAAGCAAGACAGTAGCATTTCTCAAACGGTGGCATTGATTAATATTAACATAGAGATTATATTAACAATAAAATTCGTTAAACATGTAATTTGCTTTTAACGGTGGCATTGCATCAATTTTCCAGCGGCATTATTAGAGGGTGTTTGTTTATAGGGACATTTTGGTGTAGGGACTCAAAAAACTCCGTGTTAGTCCCATCTAAACCAAACAGGAGGGACTTTTAGGGACTAAAAGTGGGCATTTGGGACTAAAGAAAGAAGACCCTGAGGGAATCTTTTTGGGACCTTTTCCAACAGTTGCCCCTGCCACGCATCACACCTTGTCTCTATTAGTTCATTACTAGGGGTAACATGGTCTTTTAGCATGTCATTTAATAACCTCTAGTCCATGTTTAGTCCCTGGAACCAAGCAGGTAGGGACTAGGGAGCTTTTGACCAAACAGGGCCTTAGATTAACAACATCTAATGAGTTGCACGGGACAGTTGGCCTTTTGAGCACCATGTGCATCTACCGATGTATCTTGTGGTCATGCATAGTCTGTTGCAACAAAGAACAAACAACCAAGGAGCATATTTGTGTTGGTCCCAGTTTTGTTATCTTTAGACACCTAGCCCTATGTGAGTGCAGCAAATCTAGTCCTGCTCAAACTCTACAGCCTTGTCCCTTCCTTTCCTTTTTGAAAAAGTACTTTCGCCCCTTCCTTTCCTCTTTGAACCACGTCCTAGATTTATGCGATACAACTTTCCCCACAACTTTCCCCCATTCCTTTCCTCTTTGAACCACGTCCTAGATTCATGCTATACAACTTTCCCCCTTCATTTCCTCTTTGAACGACGTCCTAGATTCATGCTATATACAACTTTTCCACTACTTTCCGCCACTCCTTTCCTCTTTGAACCACGTCCTAGATTCATGGTATACATGCAGCTAGAGCAATGCATGTGGAGTAAGTAAATTATACCTTAAGGTTCTTGGGGCGTGGTTCGGTGGGCGACGGGACGGCGGCGAAGAAGAAGGGGTCGGAGGCCCTCCCGTGCCACCGCTGGGTGGAAAGTGAACAGCTGCGCCAGTAGTCCCTCGCCGACAGTGATAGTGTTAAGCCTCCTTCCCTTCCCGGTGGACGGATCCTGCCGGCTCTTTGAGCAGCAGTTAGGGGAGAGAGAGGCCAACGAAGTCTTGTTTAGATCTGGAGAGGGCGAGAGAGTGTGAAGAGAGCAACTACAAGCTACCGAGGCTCCAGCCGGAGAGGGCGAGAGAGTGTGAAGAGAGCAACTACAAGTGCTGAGGCTCCAGCATGTATATATATATACTGGAGAGAGAGTGTGAAGCGTGCAAACCCTAGAAAACATTTTGACCAGTCAAAGAATCCTCCTGGCACAAATTATGCTCAAGTGTAGTTATCGAACCCGAGACTTCAAGTTTGATGAGCGAACAGGCTAACCAGCTACACAACCCTCTCGTTATGTTCAACGAGAGGGAAATAACCTTTTATACATTCCTGCGTTCGTGTGACAAGCATGTCGTGTTTTTGTGTGTGTGTGTGTGGGAGTCATTGGGATTTCAATCATAATCGTGTCATGTGGCTTTGGTGGTAAGACTATAGACAGTGGTGCAGAAATAATGCAGCCTTAGTCACCTTACCTCTCTCCACGTAGTACGTTGGGTCCCACCAGTCAGAGGGTGAAACAAACAAATTAATAAGAAAAATTAAAAGCGTCAGCGGTGTATCTTACCTCACACATCTCGCTACTGCTCGGGAACACTGTCCAATTGATCCCTCTGTTCGCTCACGTACTATTTTAAGTGAATCCTTATTATAACATGCACACAAATTTTGGGCACTTGTATTCGACTTAAGTCAGTGTGCCACCGTATCTCGTATACTTACTACTCCCTCCGTCTAGGTGTAATAAGTCACGTTAGAAGGTGCAACAGGACCAAGGTGCGTGCGTGTGCGTGTGTGTGTGTGTGTGTGTGTGTTTAACAGCATGTGTGTGTTAGAGAGAGCGACAAATCGACCTACTCCTACAGAGAGATGTTGTGTAGTGTACGATTTTAGCCGCGAGAGTCCGTGCATCCTCTCGTTTCCGGGCGTGTCCGGTTGGGACATGCGGGCAACTGCCACGCCCGCTCCTGACCAGCCTGGCCCACCCAAAGCCCCTCCATCGCCCGCGCGCGCTTCCCGCCCGAAACGGTCAGCGCCGCTTGTCGGTGTCAAAACCGGCGGATCTCGGGTAGGGGGTCCCGAACTGTGCGTCTAGGCGGATGGTAACAGGAGACAAGGGACACGATGTTTTTACCCAGGTTCGGGCCCTCTCGATGGAGGTAAAACCCTACTCCTGCTTGATTTATATTAATGATATGGGTAGTACAAGAGTAGATCTACCACGAGATCAGAGAGGCTAAACCCTAGAAGCTAGCCTATGGTATGATTGTTGTTCGTCCTACGGACTAAAACCCTCCGGTTTATATAGACACCGAAGAGGGTTAGGGTTACATAGAGTCGGTTACAATGGTAGGAGATCTACATATCCGTATCGCCAAGCTTGCCTTCCACGCCAAGGAAAGTCCCATTCGGACACGGGACGAAGTCTTCAATCTTGTATCTTCATAGTCCAGGAGGCCGGCCAAAGGTAATAGTTCGGCTATCCGGACACCCCCTAATCCAGGACTCCCTTACCGCTCCAAAGAATCGGTGTCGCATTCATGCCCGGGCAGAGCGGACGCGACCTCTCACTGGCGCAAGAGTGATGGTTGCTTCGTCCGTCCAACTTACTGCTGGGTCTATGTGATTTGACGGCTCATTGGTCTTTATTACTGAGGTGGTAGGACTGCTGGATGTCCCACGCTTTCAGCGAAAGGAGGTACTCCCTCCTTTCCGGTTTATAGGGCTCAATTCAAAAATCTCCCCAACCAAGATAGATGGTGAGTGGTGGAATACTTTTTGTAGTTTGCAATAGCACCTAACTAATGCTCTTGTTTTCCTCAAAAAATTATGTTTATCAATGCATTAATTGCAATGCATGCATGCATAAAGTACATGCATTGGTCAATTTTCTCTTAATACTTGCATGCAATGATTTAATGCACCTTGGAATCTGAACATGTGTTGGGAAACAACCAAATTGAGCCTTATAAAATGGAAAAACTAAAATTTTGAGATAAGCCCTATAAACCGGAAAGGAGGGAGTACTACTAATTACAATTTTCTCCATTCTTACAGCGGAGGCGTGCAAGAGCAGTGAAAACACGCAGGCTCAGTGATTACATGGCCCACCTCACACTATCACCGTGCGACACCTAACTCTTTACATAGTACTCCCTCCATTCCTAAATATTACTAGATGAGTCCCCGCGTGTTGCCGCGGAACAGCCGTATATCTCTCTGCGCAAAATTATCGATTTCATAGAACTAAAAAAAACTCTATAACCGCATGACAAATGTGGTAGCCAAACTAAATAAACTCCCATCATCATTTAGATCATCCCACGTAAGGAAAAAAGATCAGCCAACTCCTACTGCATAATGGGATTATATTTTTCTTTTTGACATGTTAGTGGGACTTAAAGGCTCACTTACATGCATGCTACCGGTGCATGCTTGCATGCAGACATGTTGATGTGATTTAAAACCCACTCACATGCATGTGCCACGGTATTTCTGCATGCTTGCATGTGGCTTAGTCTTGAGCCTCTCAACGTCTAGATCAGACGGCTATTATGGACTGATTTACTTCATCTAACGGCTACATCCATTTTGATGATGTGGCTCAAGGAGAGGATAGAGAATTCCTAGTAGTGGGCGCTAGCTATTACTAGTAGAAAAATCTTTGTAGAGATTCCACTACATACGGAACAAAATGAATGAATCTACACTTAAAATGCATCTATATACATCCGCATGTGGTTCATGGTGAAATCTCTACAAAGACTTATATTTAGGGACGGAGGAAGTACTAGTATAGTACGTACTGTAATTTATCAACGAGATAAATTTGTACAATGCTATGAAGCTTCCAGCTTCTGTTACATGTATCTTGCGTCCATGGTTGCCCGTTGCAACATTTCATCAAATACAAAGGAGACTAACATGCATGCTATTGCATCTCAATGATTGATAGATCATAGCAAATATGTACTACCTCCGTTCCAAAATAAGTGTCTCAACTTTGTGCAAACTTTAGTACAAAGTTATACTACTACTAAAGTTGACACTTATTTTGGAACAGAGGCAGCTAAAGAAAAAAACGATCCATGCAGTCCCTAGCCCTTGAACCGTTAACCCTGACCAGACTTCAATTTGCTGTCAAAGTTCGAGCTTCCTAATAAATGAAGTTTGCAACCTTTTGACCATCGGATCATTTTGTGTAGTTTCACCAAAATCGAGATGAGCATCCATGTGGCAAAGAAATTGAAGAAGCGTGATTAGAATAAGATTACTGGGACTAGTTGATGAGACATAAACTCATCACAAATACAGTACGTACAAGCCAGTAGAGGTATGTGCGGGGCAAAGAAGTAGAGAAATATCCACAGGGAGTGATGTGGGCAGCTGGAGCACTAGTGCAAGCCGACTGTAAAGGGAGTTTTACCTGAGGGACGTAGCTCAACCTTGAGGAGGGAGGCGGGAGGCGGCGACTACCCACGTCGCGTCAGTGAGCAAGGGATGAAGGCAACCTCACCGGCTTTGTGATAGAGAACGGCGGGGACCCCTGATCGGGACGTGCCAACAGTGGGTTTTCGCCGTCGGCGACGGCCACCGCATCTACACTAAGCATCCACCCCTCCCCCAAGCGGACGTGATCCCCCGGGATGTTAGAGATGTGGCCACATTCGTTTTGTGCGAGAGAGTGTGAAGAGAGCAACCCCAGCAAGCAACCGTGTAGGCTGGCCCATCCTGACTATGTATATAGTGGAGCGGTTTCCTTTTCTCTCCATATGAACCTATCATATTGTGTACATGCCACTGAAGAAAAAAAACTTTATTTATAAATGACGCGGCACCTACTACTCGTTCTCTTATATCCTTGTGCTTGGCATCTCCAAAATATTAACCTTGCGATTGGCTCTTCACCTCTTCGGGAAGTCGAGCAATAATGGTAGTGCAGTATATATCGTTCTGGCTATATGAGACCGAATGAATTGCTGCACGTCCACCATGTGCGCGAGGGTCGAGGGCCGAAGGAGAGTGCTACATACGGAGCAAAATGAGTGAATCTACACTCTAAAATACGTCTATATACACCAGTGTTTGGAGTATGTACTAGTATTTGATATTGAAACCTACTAAAGGACATATATATTCCAAACAATATGATATAATCTCTATAACCAAGGTAGTAGGGACGAGGAGTAAACGGAGGGAGTAGTAAATTTTTCTGCTCGTCATGCGAACCACCGCACACATGGGCGAGGGAGCGGGCGTAAGGCGGAGCAAGCTTCACCTCATCCTGCGAGCCACCGCGCCCGTGGGTGGGGGAGACAGCGTACTAAGCAAGCTTCTCCTCGTTCTGCAAGTTGACGGGACACATCAAAAGTACTCCAGTGTATAGAGCCTTGCCTCTAAGGTAGGCCGCACATGGTTTGCCTGTTTTTTTAACACAACAAGTCAAATCGCAGTTTGTTTGTTCACCCGTGGTAGACGATCGTCCCTCCACCAAGTGGACAACCAGTACACGTGCCAAATTATCACATGGTCTGCCTTTTTCATACAGAAATGAGCTCCACCATGTACCCGCGCGGGTGTGGTTGGGAAAGAGACGGGAGTACATGCGCTATGCATGCACCTCTTCTGTTCGTGCACGTCCCCCACCTACGTGGGTGTGTGTGAGAGATACAAACCGCGTTCGTGAGTGTTTTTTGTTTTAGGGTGGGGTGGGGGGTTGATTTCGTGAATTATTTGTGGGAATATGTGTCGATGACATCTCAAACAAAATTTTGCATGCAATGTGTGTGAAATGGAGGCCTATCCATATCATACATAGAGGGTCGGGCAATCCACGAGAAGAAAGGGAGGGGTCATAGCTATTGATAGAGTCGAAGAGAGCATCAAGTGGGTGGGTGCGAGATCGATGAAGAGAGCCATCGAAATTGTGTGTGTGTGCAAGTCAAAGATATAGGGCGACCGCCTCTGAGGAACGTTAGAGGGCACATGTCAAGTTTGTGTGTGGCAGGGAGACATGACTAGAGCGCTCGATGTATTGGTGTGTGTGGGGGGAGGGTGTGGGGGGAGGGGTAGGCAGAGGCCTAACTATAGAGGTAGAACGACTTGTATATGTGTTGAGAAAGAGAGACCCAGCTATGTCTTGAGGGAGAAAGGTCGACATCCATACATAACTGAAGGACGGGAAATATGATGGGACAGAGAGAGAGAGGAGAGAGAGAGGGAGGGAGAGGGGTAGAGTGCTGGATGGGTGATGGAGTTGCATCTCGAAGATGGTGGGAGTGAAGGAAATGTGCCCTAGACGCAATAATAAAGTTATTATTTATTTCCTTATATCATGATAAATGTTTATTGTTCATGCTAGAAATGTATTAACCGGAAACATAATACATGTGTGAATACATAGACAAACGGAGTGTCACTAGTATGCCTCTACTAGACTAGCTTGTTAATCAAAGATGGTTAAGTTTCCTGACCATAGACAAAGGAGTTGTCATTTGATTAACAAGGTCACATCATTGGTTGAATGATCTGATTGACATGACCCATTCCATTAGCTTAGCACCCGATCGCTTAGTATGTTGCTATTGCTTTTATCCATGACTTATACATGTTCCTATAACTATGAGATTATGCAACTCCCGTTTGCGGAGGAACACTTTGGGTACTACCAAACGTCCACAACGTAATCGGGTGATTATAAAGGAGTATTACAAGTGTCTCCAAAGGCAGATGTTGGGTTGGCGTATTTCGAGATTAGGTTTTGTCACTCCGATTGTCGGAGAGGTATCTCTGAGCCATCTCGGTAATGCACATCACTATAAGCCTTGCAAGCAATGTAGCTAATGAGTTAGTTACAGAATGATGCATTACGGAACGAGTAAAGAGACTTGCCAGTAACGAGATTGAACTAGGTATTGGATACCGACGATCGAATCTCGGGCAAGTAACATACCGATGACAAAGGGAACAACGTATGTTGTTATGCGGTCCGACCGATAAAGATCTTCGTAGAAAATGTAGGAACCAATATGGGCATCCAGGTCCCGCTATTGGTTATTGACCGGAGATGTATCTCGGTCATGTCTACATTGTTCTCGAACCGTAGGGTCCCGCACGCTTAAGGTTTCGATGGACGGTTATATTATGAGTTTGTGTATTTTGATGTACCGAAGGAGTTCGGAGTCCCGGATGTGATCACGGACATGACGAGGAGTCTCGAAATGATCGAGACATAAAGATTGATATATTGACGGCAATATTCGGACTCGGAAAGGTTCGGAAGTTTCCGGAGAAAATGGAGTGCCGGAGGGTTACGGAACCCCGGGGATGTAATGGGCCTTATTGGGCCAAGAGGGAGAGAGAGGGCTGCGCCAGGAGGTGGCGCGCGCCCCCCATTGGGAGTCCGAATTGGACAAGGAGGGGGGGGCGCGGCCCCCTTTCCCTCTTCCTCTCCCTCTCCTTCCTTCCCCCTTCCTCCTTCCTAGTTGGACTAGGAAAGGGGAGTCCTACACCCACTAGGAGGAGGACTCCCCCCTCCCTTGGCGCGCCTCCTAGGGCCGGCCGGCCCTCCCCCTTGCTCCTTTATATACGGGGGCAGGGGGCACCCCATGACACACAAGTTGATCCTTGAGATCGTTCCTTAGCCGTGTGCGGTGCCCCTCCACCATATTCCACCTCGGTCAAATCGTGGCAGTGCTTAGGCGAAGCCCTGCGTTGGTAGAACATCAAGATCGTCACCACGCCGTCGTCTTGACAGAACTCTCTCTCCCGGAGCTTTGCTGGATCGGAGCCCGAGGCGCCACCGAGCTGTACGTGTGCCAAGAACTCGGAGGTGCCGGAGTAACGGTGCTTGGATCGGTTGGATCGCGAGGAGAACGTACGACTACTTCCTCTACGTTGTGATTGCTTCCGCTTCGGTCTACGAGGGTACGTAGACAACACTCTCCCCTCTCGTTGCTATGCATCACCATGATCCTTGCGTGTGCGTAGGAAATTTTTTGAAATTACTACGTTCCCCAACAGTGGCATCCGAGCCTAGGTTTTTATGGTTTGATGTTTTGCACGAGTAGAACACAAGTGAGTTGTGGGCGATACAAGTCATACCGCCTACCAAAGCATGTCATACTTTGGTTCAGCGGTATTGTGAGATGAAGCGGCCGGACCGACATTACGCGTATGCTTACGCGAGACTGGTTTCACCGTTACGAGCACTCGTGCTTAAAGGTGGCTGGCGGGTGTCTGTCTCTCTCACTTTAGTTGAACCAAGTGTGGCTACGCCCGGTCCTTGAGAAGGTTAAAACGGAGTCTATTTGACGAAGTATCGTTGTGGTCTTGATGCGTAGGTGAGATTGGTTCTTGCTTAAGCCCGTAGCAGCCACGTAAAATTTGCAACAACAAAGTAGAGGACGTCTAACTTGTTTTTGCAGGGCATGTTGTGATGTGATATGGTCAAGACGTGATGCTATATTTTATTGTATGAGATGATCATGTTTTGTAACCGAAGTTATCGGCAATCGGCTGGAGCCATATGGTTGTCGCTTTATTGTATGAAATGCAAACGCCTGTAATTGCTTTACTTTATCACTAAGCGGTAGCGATAGTCGAGAAGCAATAAATGGCGTAACGACAACGATGCTACGATGGAGATCAAGGTGTCGCGCGGTGACGATGGTGATCACGACGGTGCTTCGAGATGGAGATCACAAGCACAAGATGATGATGGCCATATCATATCACTTATATTGATTGCATGTGATGTTTATCCTTTATGCATCTTATTCTGCTTTGATTGACGGTAGCATTTTAAGATGATCTCTCACTAAAATTATCAAGTAGTGTTCTCCCTGAGTATGCACTGCTGCCAAAGTTCGTCGCGTGCCGAGACACCACGTGATGATCGGGTGTGATAAGCTCTCGTCCATCTACAACGGGTGCAAGCCAGTTTTGCACGCAGAATACTCGAGTTATACTTGACGAGCCTAGCATATGCAGATATGGCCTCGGAACACGGAGACCGAAAGGTCGAGCGAGAATCATATAGTAGATATGATCAACATAAGATGTTCACCATTGAAAACTACTCCATCTCACGTGATGATCGGTTATGGTTTAGTTGATTTGGATCACGTGATCACTCAGATGACTAGAGAGATGTCTGTCTAAGTGGGAGTTCTTAAGTAATATGATTAATTGAACTTAAATTTATCATGAACTTAGTACCTGATAGTATTTTGCTTTCTATGTCTGTTTATAGATAGATGGCTCGTGCTGTTGTTCCGTTGAATTTTAATGCGTTCCTTGAGAAAGCAAAGTTGAAAGATGATGGTAGCAATTACACGGACTGGGTCCGTAACACGAGGATTATCCTCATTGCTGCACGTAAGAGTTACGTCCTGGATGCACCGCTAGGTGCCGTGCCCTTCTTGATGCAATGGCGACATTACATTAAGAACGTCTGGCAGAGCAAAGCTGATGACTACTCTATAGTTCAGTGTGCCATGCTATACGGCTTAGAACCGGGGCTTCAACGACGTTTTGAAAGTCATGGCGCATATGAGATGTTCCAGGAGTTGAAGTTGATATTTCAACAGAATGCCCGGATTGAGAGATATGAAGTCTCCAATAAGTTCTATAGCTGCAAGATGGAGGAGAATGGGTGCATCGGTGAGCACATACTCAGAATGTCTGGGTATTACAATCACTTGACTCAACTGGGAGTTGATCTTCCGGATGATTGTGTCATTGAGAGAATTCTTCAATCACTGCCACCAAGCTACAAAGGCTTCGTGATGAACTATAATATAAAAGGGTTAGTAAAGACTATGCATGAGCTCTTCGCAATGCTGAAAGCTGCGGAGGTAGAAATCAAGAAGGAGCATCAAGTGTTGATGGTCAATAAGACCACTAGTTTCAAGAAGAAAGGCAAAGGGAAGAAGAAGGAACTTCAAGAAGAACAGCAAACAAGTTGCTGCTCAGAGAAGAAACCCAAGTCTGGACCTAAACCTGAAATCGAGTGCTTCTACCGCAAGCGACCGGTCACAGGAAGCGGAACTGCCCCAAGTATTTGGCGGATAAGAAGGATGGCAAGGTGAACAAAGGTATATGTGATATACATGTTATTGATGTGTACCTTACTAGAGCTCGCAGTAGCACCTGGGTATTTGATACTGGTTCTGTTGCTAATATTTGCAACTCGAAACAGGGACTACGGATTAAGCGAACACTGGCAAAGGACGAGGTGACGATGCGCGTGGGAAATGGTTCCAAAGTCGATGTGATCGCAGTCGGCACGCTACCTCTACATCTACCTTCGGGATTAATTTTAGACCTAAATAATTGTTATTTGGTGCCAGCGTTGAGCATGAACATTATATCTGGATCTTGTTTGATGCGAGACGGTTATTCATTTAAATCAGAGAATAATGGTTGTTCTATTTATATGAATAATATCTTTTATGGTCATGCACCCTTGACGAGTGGTCTATTTTTAATGAATCTCGATAGTAGTAATACACATATTCATAATGTTGAAACCAAAAGATGCATAGTTGATAATGATAGTGCAACTTATTTGTGGCACTGCCGTTTAGGTCATATCGGTATAAAGCGCATGAAGAAACTCCATACTGATAGACTTTTGGAGTCACTTGATTATGAATCACTTGGCACTTGCGAACCGTGCCTCAAGGGAAAGATGACTAAAACCCAGTTCTCCGGTACTATGGAGAGAGCAACAGATTTGTTGGAAATCATACATACAGATGTATGTGGTCCAATGAATGTTGAGGCTCGTGGCGGATATCGTTATTTTCTCACCTTCACAGATGATTTAAGCAGATATGGGTATATCTACTTAATGAAACATAAGTCCGAAACATTTGAAAAGTTCAAAGAATTTCAGAGTGAAGTTGAAAATCATCGTAATAAGAAAATAAAGTTTCTACGATCTGATCGTGGAGGCGAATATTTGAGTTACGAAGTTTGGTCTACATTTGAAACAATGCGGAATAGTTTCGCAACTCACGCCACCGGAACACCACAGCGCAATGGTGTGTCCGAACGTCAGAATCGCACTTTACTAGATATGGTGCGATCTATGATGTCTCTTACAGATTTACCGCTATCGCTTTGGGGTTATGCTCTTGAGACGGCCGCATTCACGCTGAATAGAACACCATCAAAATCCGTTGAGGCGACACCTTATGAACTATGGTTTAGCAAGAAACCAAAGTTGTCGTTTCTTAAAGTTTGGGGATGCGATGCTTATGTGAAAAAGCTTCAACCTGATAAGCTCGAACCTAAATCGGAGAAATGTGTCTTCATAGGATACCCAAAGGAGACAGTTGGGTACACCTTCTATCACAGATCCGAAGGCAAGACATTTGTTGCTAAGAATGGATCCTTTCTAGAGAAGGAGTTTCTCTCGAAAGAAGTGAGTGGGAGGAAAGTAGAACTTGATGAGGTAATCTGTACCTTCTCCCTTATTTGAAAGTAGTTTATCACAGAAACCGGTTTCTGCGACATCTACACCAAATAGTGAGGAAGTTGATGATGTTGATCATGAAACTTCAGATCAAGTTACTACAGAACCTCGTAGATCAACCAGAGTAAGATCCGCACCAGAGTGGTACGGTAATCCTGTTCTGAAAGTCATGCTACTAGATCATGATGAACCTACGAACTATGAAGAAGCGATGGTGAGCCCAGATTCCGCAAAATGGCTTGAGGCCATGAAATCTGAGATGGGATCCATGTATGAAAACAAAGTGTGGACTTTGATTGACTTGCCGAGGGTCGGCAAGCAATAGAAAACAAGTGGATCTTCAAGAAGAAGACCGACGCCGACGGTAATATTATCGTTTACAAAGCTCGACTTGTCGCAAAGGGGTTTCGACAAGTTCAAGGGATTGACTACGATGAGACCTTCTCACCCGTAGCGATGCTTAAGTCTGTCCGAATCATGTTAGCAATTGCCGCATTTTATGATTATGAAATTTGGCAAATGGATGTAAAGACTGCATTCCTGAATGGGTTTCTCGGAAGAAGAGTTGTATATGATGCAACCAGTAAGGTTTTATCGATCCAAAGGAGCTAACAAAGTGTGCAAGCTCCAGCGATCCATTTATGGACTGGTGCAAGCATCTCGGAGTTGGAATAAACGCTTTGATAGTGTGATCAAAGCATTTGGGTTTATACAGACTTTTGGAGAAGCCTGTATTTACAAGAAAGTGAGTGGGAGCTCAGAAAGAATTTCTGATATTATATGTAGATGACATATTACTGATCGGAAATGATATAGAATTTCTGGATAGCATAAAGGGATACTTGAACAAGAGTTTTTCGATGAAAGACCTCGGTGAAGCTGCTTACATATTAGGCATAAAAATCTATAGAGATAGATCAAGACGCTTAATTGGACTTTCACAAAGCACATACCTTGACAAGATTTTGAAGAAGTTCAAAATGGATCAAGCAAAGAAAGGGTTCTTGCACATGTTGCAAGGTATGAAGTTGAGTAAGACTCAATGCCCGACCACCGCAGAAGATAGAGAAAATGAAAGATGTTCCCTATGCCTCAGCCATAGGCTCTATCATGTATGCAATGCTGTGTACCAGACCTGATGTGTGCCTTGCTATAAGCTTAGTAGGGAGGTACCAGAGTAATCCAGGAGTGGATCACTGGACAGCGGTCAAGAACATCCTGAAGTACCTAAAAAGGACTAAGGATATGTTTCTCGTATATGGAGGTGACAAAGAGCTCATAAATGGCAGTTACGTTGATGCAAGCTTTGACACTGATCCGGACGATTCTAAATCGCAAACCGGATACGTGATTTACACTAAACGGAGGAGCCGGTTGGTGCAGCTCTAAACAAAGCGTCGTGGCGGGATCTACATGTGAAGCGGAATACATAGCAGCTTGGAAGCAGCTAATGAAGGAGTCTGGATGAAGGAGTTCATATCCGATCTAGGTGTCATACCTAGTGCATCGGGACCAATGAAAATCTTTTGTGACAATACTGGAGCAATTGCCTTGGCGAAGGAATCCAGATTTCACAAGAGAACAAAACACATCAAGAGACGTTTCAATTCCATCCGGGACTTAGTCCAGGTGGGAGACATAGAGATTTGCAAGATACATACGGATCTGAATGTAGCAGACCCGTTGACTAAGCCTCTTCCACGAGCAAAACATGATCAACACCAAGACTCCATGGGTGTTAGAATCATTACTATGTAATCTAGATTATTGACTCTAGTGCAAGTGGGAGATCAAGGAAATGTGCCCTAGAGGCAATAATAAAGTTATTATTTATTTCCTTATATCATGATAAATGTTTATTGTTCATGCTAGAAATGTATTAACCGGAAACATAATACATGTGTGAATACATAGACAAACGGAGTGTCACTAGTATGCCTCTACTAGACTAGCTTGTTAATCAAAGATGGTTAAGTTTCCTGACCATAGACAAAGGAGTTGTCATTTGATTAACAAGGTCACATCATTGGTTGAATGATCTGATTGACATGACCCATTCCATTAGCTTAGCACCCGATCGCTTAGTATGTTGCTATTGCTTTTATCCATGACTTATACATGTTCCTATAACTATGAGATTATGCAACTCCCGTTTGCGGAGGAACACTTTGGGTACTACCAAACGTCATAACGTAATCGGGTGATTATAAAGGAGTATTACAAGTGTCTCCAAAGGCAGATGTTGGGTTGGCGTATTTCGAGATTAGGATTTGTCACTCCGATTGTCGGAGAGGTATCTCTGGGCCATCTCGGTAATGCACATCACTATAAGCCTTGCAAGCAATGTAGCTAATGAGTTAGTTACAGAATGATGCATTACGAAAAGAGTAAAGAGACTTGCCAGTAACGAGATGGAACTAGGTATTGGATACCGACGATCGAATCTCGGGCAAGTAACATACCGATGACAAAGGGAACAACGTATGTTGTTATGCGGTCTGACCGATAAAGATCTTCGTAGAAAATGTAGGAACCAATATGGGCATCCAGGTCCCGCTATTGGTTATTGACGGAGATGTATCTCGGTCATGTCTACATTGTTCTCGAACCGTAGGGTCCGCACGCTTAAGGTTTCGATGACGGTTATATTATGAGTTTGTGTATTTTGATGTACCGAAGGAGTTCGAAGCCCCGGATGTGATCACGGACATGACGAGGAGTCTCGAAATGATCGAGACATAAAGATTGATATATTGACGGCAATATTCGGACTCGGAAAGGTTCGGAAGTTTCCGGAGAAAACGGAGTGCCGGAGGGGTTACCGGAACCCCCGGGAAGTAATGGGCCTTATTGGGCCAAGAGGGAGAGAGAGGGCTGCGCCAGAGGTGGCGCGCCCCCATGGGGAGTCCGAATTGGACAAGGAGGGGGGCGCGCCCCTTTCCCTCTTCCTCTCCTCTACTTCCTTCCCCTTCCTCCTTCCTAGTTGGACTAGGAAGGGAGTCCTACTCCCACTAGGAGGAGGACTCCCCCTCCTGGCGCGCCTCCTAGGGCCGGGCCGGCCCTCCCCTTGCTCCTTTATATACGGGGCAGGGGCACCCCATGACACACAAGTTGATCCTTGAGATCGTTCCTTAGCCGTGTGCGGTGCCCCTCCACCATATTCCACCTCGGTCAAATCGTAGCAGTGCTTAGGCGAAGCCCTGCGTTGGTAGAACATCAAGATCGTCACCACGCCGTCGTCTTGTGGAACTCTCTCTCCCGGAGCTTTGCTGGATCGGAGCCCGAGAGGCGCCACCGAGCTGTACGTGTGCCAAGAACTCGGAGGTGCCGGAGTAACGGTGCTTGGATCGGTTGGATCGCGAGGAGAACGTCGACTACTTCCTCTACGTTGCGATTGCTTCCGCTTCGGTCTCTGAGAATGCGTAGACAACACTCTCCCCTCTCGTTGCTATGCATCACCATGATCCTTGCGTGTGCGTGGGAAAATTTTGAAATTACTACGTTCCCCAACAGGAGAGGCCTACTAGACAAACCGAGGGTGGAACTGCAATGTTATCAATAAGAGTGGGGATGTGTTTACGTGTGTGCATGTGCGTGATAGATCTGTGGACGCGTCCATGGATGATGAAGGGGAACCATGTGTTTGGTAAGCAAACCTAACTAGATCGCTAGATCAATTGTTGTTTGTAGGAGTAAGGGAGAGACACAACTAATGAGGTAGATCGATTGACGTGTGGGTAAAAACGAGTTATAAGGACCTAGCTAGCTATATGTATAGCGAGAGATCGGTCGGTGTACGTCCATTTGTTAGAGGAAAAGAAGGCCCAGCGAGACGGATAGACAGAGAGAATGGAGCTAGGAGGTGGTGCGAGAAGCCCAACTACTAGCTAGATAGGGGGAGGAGTGTGCGGTTATGAGATCGATGAAAAGAGGGGCGAGAGTTTACACGTGTGTACGATCGTATGAGAGACACGAGGCAAGGACACATAAAGGAGGAGATTTAAGGTGTGTGTGTATGTTGTAGGCAGGCATCACTGGAGAGGTTTATCGAGCGGTGTGTGTCGGAAAGGAGTTGTGGAGACTCTGGGAGAACGACCTAAAGAAAAAAATGAATGTGTGGATAGAATGCCGAGGGAGGGGGAGGGCGAGGAGGGCGTGTGCATGCACGAGAGAAAGTTAGTGGTAGCTACAAAGGTTAGAGGATTGTGTGGGTGTAAGAGACTAACAAAGATCATAATTTGATATGAAAGCGGATTCATATATTTGAATAGGAGATCATAGTGTTTTAAACATTGCATGCATGAATATAGTGGTGATACACATGTTGTGCACATGTTATACCATAATGTGATAATGCATGGCGTTTGCAACTCACAGCTAAATGCCGAACAATCTAAACCATACTATACATCAAACAATCTCACATTTTATTTGAATTTGTGATAATGTGTGGCTTGCAGCTTACAACTAAATATCGAACAATCTAAACAATACTATATATCAAACATTCTCACATTTTATTTGAATTTGTGGTAATGTGTGGTGTTTGCAACTCACATCTAAATACTTGTAGGCGTGAGGCGGGGCACCATACATAATGTGATAAACACATTATACATATGAGACATGGTTTAGATTATGAAGATCTAGCTAGAGCTAGAAATGTAATGTGATTTGAAATCAAAATAAAGTGGATTCAAAAAATCTAGTTCGAGTTCATATAGTACACATAGTTCATATGTAACTCGAGACTAATCATGTGTTGTGCTGTGAAGATAATACACAATCGATGGTTTAACTTGACAATAATGATGATTGTAGATCTTATTAAAACAGAGAAACGAATTCAAATGCTTTGACTTCACAACAATCATTACTGTAGCAGACTAAGGCATAGCCTAGTGGTGGTAAGGGGCTGATGCCTTCCCACCCACCCAGGTTCAAGGCATGGTACTTGCAATTCGGGTTTGTTGCAACAATCATTACTGTAGATCTTATTCAAATAGAGAAACAAATTCAAATTTAGTTCATATTGAAGCGGTAGTATATACGTTTGGAATGCACTAAAACGTTCATTTGAGTAGTAGGTTGCATGCATTATACACGTAGCGAAATATTTTAATTGAACATAACATGGATTCAAAGTTTTGAATGACATTTGTAGTGTGCATTGATTTGGTACAGTACACGTTAGGCTTGTCCGGAAATTTCAACCCGCGCCTTGTTAGCCCGAAATATTTAAGATATATCTTTGTCTCGTTGTGCTCCGACAACTCCCTCCATCTCAACCCGCGCCTTGCTATTCCGAAATTACAACGCGCGCGAAAACTCCCACCTCCTGTGAAATCCAGACACGCGAAATGCCCGTGATACCCCTGAACCGAAAGAACCGCCTCAAATCGGTGGGGGTACTTTTGTAACATACCCCACATTTCGGACAAGCGCGTCTCTAAACCATGGTTCCCCACTGCCATCCCATCCGCCCACCCATTCGTACACCGAGGCCACGAAAACCCACGACAATACTGAAGGAAATATGCCCTAGAGGCAATAACAAAGTTATTATTTATTTCCTTATTTCATGATAAATGTTTATTATTCATGCTAGAATTGTATTAACCGGAAACATAATTGTAACTCCCCGGATTCGATGCGCCAGGTGCCTGCCAGTTATTCTTCGTTGTTGCCATGTCATGTGCTTGCGTGTTGCACTTTGCCATGTCATCATATGCATTTCATATCATGTCATCTTGTGCATTTCATTTTGCATACGTGTTCGTCTCATGCATCCGAGCATTTTCCCCGTTGTCCGTTTTGCAATCCGGCACTCCTATGCCCTCCGGCGCCCCCCTTTTACCTCTTTTCGTGTGCGGGTGTTAAACGGTCTCGGAATGGACCGAGGTTTGCCAAGCGGCCTTGGTATAGCACCGGTAGACCGCCTGTCAAGTTTCGTGCCATTTGGAGGTCGTTTGGTACTCCAACGGTTAACCGGTAACCGCAAAGCCTCCTTCTCTTTGCAGCCCAACACCCTTCCAAAGTGGCCCAAAACCACCAAACTCCCTCCATGCTCTCGGTCGTTCGATCACGATCGTGTGGGCGAAACCGCTCCTCATTTGGACTCTCCTAGCTCCCTCTACCTATATAAACACCTCCTCCGAAATTCGCGGTCAAATCCCCGAAACCCTAGATCTCTCCTCCCGCCGCGGACATATCGCCCGGCGGCAGACGCGTCCGCCACGCGCCCAGCCACTCCGGGCCTGCCACGTGGCGCGTCCGCCGCCCGCGCCGCCCGCGCCGCCGTCTGCGGAGCCCTTCCGGCCCGCGCAGCCCGATCCAGCGCCGCCCGCCAGAGCGCTCCTCACTTTGCCCGTCGCCGCCTCGGCCGGCGCCGCCCGCCACCTCGGACTTCGCGCCGCCTCGTCACCGACCTCCGCCGCCCTCCAGCGCCTCCCTCCGCCGCCGCTACGTTGCCGCCCGAGCCCGCCGTCGCCTCCCGCGCCTGTGCGCGCCGCCCGCCTCCTCACCGGCAGCGCCGCCTCCTCCACTGCGGCCACCTCTCCCGCCGGCGTTCGCGCTTGCCCCACCGATCCCCGCCGGCCGCGCCTCCGCGCGCCTCACCCCGGGGCGGATCCGGCGAGATCCGCCCGGGAGCACCCCGTCCCCGCCTCCGCCGACCAACTCCGGCCACCACTACGTCTCGAACCTCGTTTTTCGTGCGAAGGTTGACTTTCCTCTCCCCGAAATTCTGCCAAGTCCCGTGTGTTTCCAACATAATCATGCCATGTTCGTTGCATCTTATCTCTGTATCCGTAGAACCGTTTCGTGCATATAATATGTCAAATTGTTCCCCTCGACGAGTACATCATTTCATTCCATTGCATCATATTCATTTGAGCTCATCTTGATGCCTGAATCTTTGTTGCAAGAGAGCTATATGATGTTAATCTGCTGAAACTGTTATAACATGCACTTTTGTCATTTTTGCCATGATTGATGTGTGCACCCTATGAACTTGAGTTCTACATGTGTTTTGTAATATGCCATGCCATATTTACAGGGGTGTATGCCATGTATTTTTGTGATATCTGTGGTGACTAGCACAAGCATGCAAACTAGGGTTCATGATGTTGCTGATTTCAGCCCCTGTTCTGCTGATATTTTTATGCCATGTAAACTTGATGCTACCGAGAAATCCTTGCTTATTTTGAGATACTTCAGTAAGGATGTTTTGAACATATGGTTATGCACTATCCATCCATGCCCTTGTTTGAAATTATGGAGTGCCATAGCTTGAGTCAATCGAGCTCTACTTTTGCTATAAAATGTTCCTGGCAGATTGTTTACATGTTATTCAATTTTGCCAAGGTTGTTGTAGTTGATCCAAGCATGCTATGATGTTGTTCTTGCCATGTATAGCTTCTATGCCATGTATTC
The DNA here is from genome assembly GCA_021605145.1 of Aegilops bicornis. Taxonomy (NCBI): domain Eukaryota; kingdom Viridiplantae; phylum Streptophyta; class Magnoliopsida; order Poales; family Poaceae; genus Aegilops; species Aegilops bicornis. Next base: position 682,571,679 of record CM038674.1, read on the forward strand.
TTACTGTGAGTTGCCTTTCCATGCCATGTTTTTCTCTGTGGTGAGTTGTTCAAGCTCACCAACATGCCTACTTATTGTTGTTCCTGCCATGTATGAATCTGTAATATAACTTGCTATGTTTACATGGGTGCCATCATTTTCTCTGATCCTTTTTGGCTCATTGTCACTAAAGGACTCTTGTTCTATGCATTTAGTAGTATAATGCCATGCCTTTGTTTGCCATGATAAGTTCCTGTAACATGCCATGCCTTTGTTTGTGGGAATATCCTTCGTTGATCGCGAGAGCTTATCATGGGCTAAGTTGGGACACCCCTGCAGGGTATAAACTTTCGAGAGCCGTGCCCGCGGTTATGTGGCAGATGGGAATTTGTTAAGATCTGGTTGTAGTAAACTTGAAGTAAACTCTTCTAAAATACACCAACCGTGTAGCGTAACTGAGTGTCTCTTTTCGGGGTTGATCGAGAAGAGAACACGGTTTTCGGGTTATGTCCGGCGTAAGTAGGAGTTCAGGATCACTTCTTGATCATTACTAGTTGACGACCGTTCCTTTGTTTTTCTTCTCGCTCTCTTTTGCGTATGTTAGCCACCATATATGCTTAGTCGCTGCTGCAACCATACCACTATACACCAACCATTACCATTAATCTTTGCTAGTATTGATACCCAAGGTAATTGGATTTCGTATTCCTCGTGGCTCACAGATTACTACACCACCACATGCAGGTACAGGTTTTGCGATGATCATGACGTGAGAGCGATGTTTTCTTTTATTGGAGTTCTTCTTCCGCTTCTTCTTCGATCGAGGATAGGTTCCAGGTCGGCAGCCTGGGCTAGCAGGGTGGATATTGTTTGAGTTTCTGTTTATGTTTCATCCGTAGTCGGATGTTGATGTTGTTGTATTGTTGTATTCATGTGACATTGTATGTATTGGATGTATCCCCATCTATTATGTAATGTTGATGTAATGATATCCACCTTGCAAAAGCGTTTCAATATGCGGGTCTATCCTTGGTGGGACCTTCGAGTTCCTTTTGGATAGGGTCGCATATTGGGCGTGACAAGGTTGTATCAGAGCCTCGACCGACCCTATGAGCCCCCTTGATTGATCGTGTAGTTTGGCCATTGTTGAGTCTAGAAAAAACTATTTTCGGAGTCTAGTTATATCGGAGAGTAGGAATTCTTTTTACTCCTCTTCCCTTCGTCAGCCTCGGTGAGGAATCTTGACGTAGGTGTTTTGAATTACTTCTCTTCCCCTTCAAATTTTCTTTAGGATCACGCAGTTGGTTTTTCGATCGTTGTTCCTCAGCTCTTTGCATCCGGTGCTTTTCTCGTCAAGTTGACTCGAGCCTCTTCTTCTTTGCCAAGTTCAATCCTCAGTTGTTTTCCTTTCCCACCCGCCCTCCCTTCTTCCTCTAGGAATCGGAGTCCGTAATCGAGTATCCATCCTACTCGTGTAAAGTTTTTTCTCTCTCTCCTCAATGATTTCAACCGGTGTTTTCTCTTCAAGATATTCGTCGGTTTCCCCTTCCAAGTTGTCTTTGTTTTCCCGCCCTCCCACCCTTTCTCTTCCCGGAGTTCGAGTTTCTTTCGACCATCAATTCCATTCGTGTGGAGCCTCTTCAGTCTTTCCTCAATTATTTCAACCGGTGAATTCTCGTCTTGTTCGTCATTCTTCATCCCTTTCTTTTTCCGGTGAACTCAATTCAAGTTTTTCGGGTTGATCTTATTCTTTCTCTCGGCTCAAGTGTTTTCCTTGCTCGTTCGCCTCTCGTCAGTTTATCCTTCCGGAGTGTCCAAGACATCTCAGGAGATTCGTTTGTGTTCCAATTAATTCGAGGTTGTCACTTCATTCAAATATTTCAATTGTTCCGGTGCATCGTCTATCTCTTCAACAATCCTTTTCAACGGTGTTTTCTCTTCAGTGGGCCCTAACCCACAGGTCTTTTTCCAGGATCTTACCTGACTCTTCTAATTTACCCGGAGTTATCCTAAATTCTTTTCAAGTCTGACGTAAGAATGAATTTCATCAGTCAGATGCCTTCCCAAGATCGATTTCAAATCATTTCATTGTTGGCCCAACCTCTTTGCTTTTCATTCTTCCGGAGTATCTCATTAATTTTGGTGGTGTTTCTCGTCGTCATTTGAAGACCGAAGAAGCGTTTTCCTCTAAATCTTGCCCGTCCTCCCGCAGATTCATGGTTCTAGCTTCATATCATCCTCTCAAATTATTCCGTTTGTCAGATATTCTTTCTTAACCATCCGGAGTTTGTCGTGATTGTTTTTCGGAGGCCATCGCTCGGAAGAATTCTTCGCCCTCATCATTCCAGATATCGTCCTCTAATTATCCCGGCACTTCGCTCAAGTGTTCTTAATCAGCTCATGATCTCTTTGTTCTTTTGCATCTAAATCCCCTCGAGCATATTTGTTCTTCTATGTCTTCCCGGCGATTCATTCTCGTTCGTCAGTCATTCTTGATTTATTACGGTGGTTCGTTCAAGATTCTTTTCCCTTGATTATCATTCAATCCATTCCTTCTTTCAATCATACCGGTGGTTCATGAAGACTTTCTCAAGTTTTGCGCCATGTTTCCCTTAATCATTTTCAATAAGAATAAGTAATATGCAAAATCCATTGCTTGTCATCAATCTAATTTGATGAAGGATAAGCATACAATAAATCTTATTCGTATTTCATCCAAGCGAGTAATCTCTTACTTCGGAGTTTGTTCTTGATGAATAAATTCTAGTTCCACGTGTTTTCATCTATTCTTTTCCGGAGTTCAATTTCCTCGGCCATCTCATCGGAACCTCCATCTAAATCACTGCAAGGCTCATCTTATTCTTTTCCTTCATTCAATCTCATAATCCTTTTGTTACCGGAGTTCTTCACGGTGGCTCTTCACGATCTAATTCATTCTTCAAGAGTTCATCAAGTGTCATTCCATCTTGTGAAGTTCGTGTTCTATTCTGCCCTTGTTCAACCGGAGTGCTACCTAAATCCTTTCAGTCTTATTCGTTTCTTTTCTCATTCTAACCACTCCGGTTAGAACGAGTGGTTTCATAGTCTATCTGATTCCGTGAGCCTTCGATTCTCGTCATTCTCGTCGTTCCTCTCCTCTTATCGAGTGCTCTCGGTTCTTTGCTTCTATCTTGAGTTCTCGTTTCGCCTCTCCCTTTTTCCCTTCCGTCTCGGTCCTAAGCTCTCGGGACGAGATCTCTTGTTAGTGGAGGAGTGTTGTAACGCCCCGGATTCGATGCACCAGGTGCCTGCCAGTTATTCGTTGTTATTGCCATGTCATGTGCTTGCGTGTTGCACTTTGCCATGTCATCATCTGCATTTCATATCATGTCATCTTGTGCATTTCATTTTGCATACGTGTTCGTCTCATGCATCCGAGCATTTTCCCCATTGTCCGCTTTGCAATCCGCACTCCTATGTCCCCCGGCGCCCCCTTTTACCTCTTTTCATGTGCGGGTGTTAAACGGTCTCGGAATGGACCGAGGTTTGCCAAGCGGCCTTTGTATAGCACCGGTAGACCGCCTGTCAAGTTTTGTGCCATTTGGAGGTCGTTTGGTACTCCAACGGTTAACCGGGTAACCGCAAAAGCCTCCTTCTCTTTGCAGCCCAACACCCCTTCCAAAGTGGCCCAAAACACACAAAACTCCCCTCCATGCTCTCGGTCGTTCGATCACGATAGTGTGGGCGAAAACCGCTCCTCATTTGGACTCTCCTAGCTCCCTCTACCTATATAAACACCTCCCCCTCAGAAATTCGCGGTCAAATCCCCCCGAAACCCTAGATCTCTCCCTCCGCGCGCGGACATATCCGCTTGGCGGCGGACGCGTCCGCCACGCGCCCCACCTCGGGCCTGCCACATGGCACGTCGCCGCCCGCGCCGCCCGCGCCCGCCAGCCCGCGGAACCCATCCGGGGCCCGGGCCCGATCCGCGCCGCCGCCCAGCGCTCCTCGCCTCCACCCGACGCGCCGTTCGCCGCCTCGGCCGGGCCGCCCGCGCCGCCGCCGCGCCCGCCGCCTGGATCCGCGCCGCCTCGTCACGACCTCCGCCGCCCGCGTTACGCCCGCCGACCCGCCGTCGCCTCCCGTGCTCGGCTGCGCGCCGCCCGCCTCCTCGCGGCCTTGCCGCCGCCTCCACCGCGTCGGCCACCTCTCCTCGCCGGCGTTCCGCGCCGCCGCCTCCGCCGCGCCTCGCCCCGGGGCGGATCCGGCGAGATCCGCCCGGGAGCACCCCGTCCCCGCCTCCGCCTACCAACTCCGGCCACCACCACGTCCATCTCCGGCGAGCAGCTCCGTTGAACCTCGTTTTTCGTGCGAAGGTTGACTTTCCTCTCCCCGAAATTCTGCTAAGTCCCGAGTGTTTTCAACATAATCATGTCATGTTCGTTGCACCGTGTCTCTGTAACCGTAGCGCCGTTTCGTGCGTATAACATGTTGAATTGTTCGCCTCGACGAGTACATCACTCCGTTCCATTGCATCATACTCATTTGAGCTCATCTTCATGCCTGAATCTTCGTTGCAAGAGTGCTATATGATGTTAATCTGCTGAAACTGTTATAACATGCACATTTGTCATTTTTTCCATGATTGATGTGTGCACCCTATGAACATGAGTTCTACATGTGTTTTGTAATATGCCATGCCGTATTTATAGGGGTGTATTCCATGTATTTTTGTGATCTCTGTGGTGACTAGCACAAGCATGCAAACTAGGCTTCATGATGTTGCTGATTTCAACCCCTGTTCTGCTGATATTTTTATGCCATGTAAACCTGATGCTACCGAGAAATCCTTGCTTATTTTGAGATACTTCATTAAGGATGTTTTGAACATATGGTTATGCTCTATCCATCCATGCCCTTGTTTGAAATTATGGAGTGCCATAGCTTGAGTCAATCGAGCTCTACTTTTGCTATAAAATGTTCCTGGCAGATTGTTTACATGTTATTCAATTTTGCCAAGGTTGTTGTAGTTGATCCAAGCATGCTATGATGTTCTTCTTGCCATGTATAGCTTCTATGACATGTCTTCTTACTGTGAGTTGCCTTGCCATGCCATGTTGTTCTCTGTGGTGAGTGGTTCAAGCTCACCAACATGCCTACTTATTGTTGTTCCTGCCATGTATGAATCTGTAATATAACTTGCTATGTTTACAAGGGTGCCATCATTTTCTCTGATCCTTTTTGGCTCATGGTCACTAAAGGACTCTTGTTCTATGCATTTATTAGTATCATGACATGCCTTTGTTTGTCATGATAAGTTCCTGTAACATGTCGTTTGATAGCTCTAAACATTGCAACCTGATGTTAATTTCTGCTAAAGTCCGAAACTGTTATTATTTGCAATCTTGTCACGTGTGTTTGAGCATGTTCTAGTGATTTCTGGAGATAGCTCAGTGTTCATGTTTTGTTGTGGTTTACCTGTAAATCATGCCCATGCCTTTTGTGTTCTTTTTGATGTCCTGTAGAATATTATTTTTATGCTTGCCATATGCCTACTTGCTGTTATGGACAGATTGTTGTTATGCCTTGTATAGTGTGTATGTGTTGCACCGTTGCTCCGTTTTGAGTGTGCTCTATATGAAACTTGCTCGATTTTGCATGTAGTTTCATATTATCATGTTGCATCCATGTTTTGAGGTGTTTGCTTGATGTTTGTATGCATTTTGCACCAATGCCATGTTTAACTTGTTTTGCTCATATCTTCTAGGCCGTAGTCTAATCTAATGAACTTTATATGTAACTTGACTAGAATTTCGTGTAGATCATCTTGGTGCATCTTAACTTGCTGTTTAACAACTTGAATTTAAGGTTTATTCAAATCTGGACCAATTTCGAAATTTGCATATGAGGACTTACCGGAATTGTTCTATGTTGTTTCCGGCCTCATTTAAACTTGCCTTGATGTGTTGCTCTTGTTCGCATCATCTCTTGCCATGAGTAGCTTCATGTAGTCTTGTCATGCATCATGCTTGTTTGTGCATCATGTCTTGTTCATGTGTGGTGTGTTTACCATGTTGTGTGTTTCTTCTCGATAGTTCCTGCTTGCTATGATCGTGAGGATTCGCTCGCTCACGCTTGGTTCTGCTCTTCGTGGCTTCATCTTCTTCATGGACTCGTTCTTCTTCCTTGCGGGATTTCAGGCAAGATGACCGCTACCCTGGATCTCATTACTATCATTGCTATGCTAGTTGCTTCGTTCTATCGCTATGCTGCGCTACCTATCACTTGTTCCTCAAGCCTCCCAAATTGCCATGTCAGCCTCTAACCTTTTGCACCCTTCCTAGCAAACCGTTGTTTGGCTATGTTACCGCTTTGCTCAGCCCCTCTTATAGCGTTGTTAGTTGCAGGTGAAGATAAAGTTTGTTCCTTGTTGAAACATGGAGATGTTGTTCCTTGTTGGAACATGTTTACTTGTTGGGATATCACAATATATCTTATTTAATTAATGCATCTATATACTTGGTAAAGGGTGGAAGGCTCGGCCTTATGACTGGTGTTTTGTTCCACTCTTGCCTCCCTAGTTTCCGTCATATCGGTATTATGTTCCCGGTTTTTGCGTCCCTAACACGGTCGGGTGATTTATGGGACCCCCTTGACAGTTCGCTTTGAATAAGACTCCTCCAAAGAAGGCCCAACATTGGTTTTACCATTTGCCTCACCACCACCTACTTTTCCCTTGGGAGTAATTAACCCAAGGGTCATCTTTATTTTAGCGCCCCCGGGCCAATGCTTGTCTAAGTGTTGGTCCAAACTAGAGCCCTTTGCAGCGCGACCTCGGGGAAACTTGAGGGCTGGTTTTAGTTGTACGGACTGCTCATCCGGTCGTGGCCTGAGACGAGATACGCCGCTGCTACTATCGTGGTGTCGGCACGCCGGAGGTCTTGCTGGTCTTGTTTTATTACCGCCGAAATGTCTTGTAGCCGGATTCCGAGACTGATCGGGTCTTCCCGGGAGAAGGAATATCCTTCGTTGATCGCGAGAGCTTATCATGGGCTAAGTTGGGACACCCCGCAGGTATAAACTTTCGAGAGCCATGCCCGCGGTTATGTGGCAGATGGGAATTTGTTAATATCCGTTGTAGTAAACTTGAAGTAAACTCTTCTAAAATACACCAACTGCAGCGTAACTGCGTGAGTGTCTCTTTTCGGGTTGATCGAGAGGAGAACACGGTTTCGGGTTATGTCCGCGTAAGTAGGAGTTCGTGATCACTTCTTGATCATTACTAGTTGACGATCGCCTTTGTTTCTCTTCGCCTTCTTTTGGCGTATGTTAGCCACCATATATGCTTAGTCGCTGCTGCAACCTCACCACTTTACCCCTTCCTTTCCCATTAAGCTTTGCTAGTCTTGATACCCATGGTAATGGGATTGCTGAGTCCTTGTGGCTCACAGATTACTACACCACCAGTTGCAGGTACAGGTTTGCGATGATCATGACGTGAGAGCGATGTTTGCTTGTATTGGAGTTCTTCTTCTGCTTCTTCTTCGATCAGGGATAGGTTCCAGGTCGGCAGCCTGGGCTAGCAGGGTGGATATTGTTTGAGTTTCTGTTTATGTTCCATCCGTAGTCGGATGTTGATGTTGTTGTATTGTTGTATTCATGTGACATTGTATGTATTGGATGTATCCCCATCTATTATGTAATGTTGATGTAATGATATCCACCTTGCAAAAGCGTTTCAATATGCGTGTCTATCCTTGGTGGGACCTTCGAGTTCCTTTTGGATAGGGTCGCATATTGGGCGTGACAATAATACATGTGTGAATACATAGACAAACATAGTGTCACTAGTATGCCTCTACTTGACTAGCTTATTGATCAAAGATGGTTATGTTTCCTAGCCATAGACATGAGTTGTCATTTGATTAATGGGATCACATCATTAGGAGAATGATGTGATTGACATGACCCATTCCGTTAGCTTAGCACCTGATCGTTTAGTACGTTGCTATTGCTTTCTTCATGACTTATACATGTTCCTATGACTATGAGTTTATGCAACTCCTGCTTGCGGAGGAACACTTTGTGTGCTACCAAACGTCACAACGTAACTGGGTGATTATAAAGGAGCTCTACAGGTGTCTCCAAAGGTACATGTTGGGCTGGCGTATTTTGAGATTAGGATTGGTCACTCCGATTGTCGGAGAGGTATCTCTCGGCCATCTCGGTAGTGCACATCACTTAAGCCTTGCAAGCATTGCAACTAATGAGTTAGTTGTGGGATGAAGTATTACGGAATGAGTAAAGAGACTTTCTGGTAACGAGATTGAACTAGGTATTGAGATACCGACGATCGAATCTCGGGCAAGTAACATACCGATGATAAAGGGAACAACGTATGTTGTTATGCGGTCTGACCGATAAAGATCTTCGTAGAATATGTGGGAGCCAATATGAGCATCCAGGTTCTGCTATTGGTTATTGACCGGAGACAAGTCTCGGTCATGTCTACGTAGTTCTCGAACCCGTAGGGTCCGCACGCTTAACGCTTCGGCGATGCTTATATTATGAGTTTATATGTTTTGATATACTGAAGGTTGTTCGGAGTCCCGGATGTGATCATGGACATGACGAGGAATCTCGAAATGGTCGAGACATGAAGATTGATTTATTGGAAGCCTATGTTTGGATATCGGAAGTGTTCCGGGTGAAATCGGGATTTTACCGGAGTACCGGGAGGTTACCGGAACCCCCCGGCAACTTAATGGGCCTTAGTGGGCCTAGGTGGAAGAGAGGAGAGGAGGCAAGGGCTGGGCTGCGCGCCCCTCCCCCCTAGTCCGAATAGGACAAGGAGAGGGGGGCGGCGCCCCCCTTCCTTCCTTCTCCTCCACTCCTTCACCCTCCCAAGTCCTAATCCAACTAGGAAAAAGGGGGGAGTCTTACTCCCGGTGGGAGTAAGACTCCTCCGGCGCGCCTCCTCCAATGGCCGGCCGCACCCCCCCTGCTCCTTTATATACGGGGGCAGGGGGCACCCCATAGACAACAATTGATCAAGTTGATCTTTTAGCCGCAGCGGTGCCCCTCCACCATAGTCCACCTTGATAATATCAGAAGCGGTGCTTAGGCGAAGCCTCAAGCCGGTAGAACATCAACATCGCCACCACGCCGTCAGGCCGATTTAAACTCTCCTCAACACTCAGCTAGTTCGGAGTTCGAGGGACGCCATCGAGCTGAACGTGTGCTGAACTCGGAGGTGTCGTATGCTCGTACTTGATCGGTCGGATCGTGAAGACGCATTTACTACATCAACCGTGATTGTGATAACGCTTCGCTTTCGGTCTACGAGGGTACGTGGACAACACTCTCCCCTCTCGTTGCTATGCATCACCATGATCTTGCATGTGCGTAGGAATTTTTTTGAAATTACTACTTTTCCCAACAGTGGCATCCGAGCCTAGTTTTATGAGTAGATGTCATATGCACGAGTAGAACACAAATGAGTTGTGGGCGATATAAGTCATACTGCTTACCAGCATGTCATACTTTGGTTCGGCGGTATTGTGAGATGAAGCGGTCCGGACCGACATTACGCGTACGCTTACGCGAGACTGGTTTCACCGTTGTGAGCACTTGTTGCTTAAAGGTGACCAGCGGGTGTCTGTCTCTCTCACTTTAGTTGAACCGAGTGTGGCTACGCCCGGTCCTTGCGAAGGTTAAAACAACACCAACTTGACAAACTATCGTTGTGGTTTTGATGCGTAGGTAAGAACGGTTCTTGCTAAGCCCGTAGCAGCCACGTAAAACTTGCAACAACAAAGTAGAGACGTCTAACTTGTTTTTGCATGGGCATGTTGTGATGTGATATGGTCAAGACGTGATGCTATATTTTATTGTATGAGATGATCATGTTTTGTAATCGAAGTTATCGGACAATCGGCAGGAGCCATATGGTTGTCGCTTATTGTATGCAATGCAATCGCTTCGTAATGCTTTACTTTATCACTAAGCTGTAGCGATAGTCGAGAAGCATAAGATTGGCGAGACGAAAACGATGCTACGATGGAGATCAAGGTGTCGCGCCGGTGACGATGGTGATCATGACGGTGCTTCGGAGATGGAGATCACAAGCACAAGATGATGATGGCCATATCATATCACTTATATTGATTGCATGTGATGTTTATCTTTTATGCATCTTATCTTGCTTTGATTGACGGTAGCATTATAAGATGATCCCTCACTAAATTATCAAAGTATAAGTGTTCTCCCGAGTATGCACCGCTATGTAAAGTTCTTCGTGCTGAGACACCACGTGATGATCGGGTGTGATAGGATCTACGTTCAAATACAACGGGTGCAAAACAGTTGCACACACGGAATACTCAGGTTAAACTTGACGAGCCTAGCATATACCAGATATGGCCTCGGAACACGGAGACCGAAAGGTCGAGCGTGAATCATATAGTAGATATGATCAACATAGTGATGTTCACAATTGAAACTACTCCATCTCACGTGATGATCGGACATGGTTTAGTTGATTTGGATCACATGATCACTTAGAAGATTGGAGGGATGTCTATCTAAGTGGTTGTTCTTAAGTAATATGATTAATTGAACTTTAATTTATCATGAATTTAGTCCTGGTAGTATTATCATATCTATGTTGTAGATCAATAGCTCGCGATGTTGCTCCCCGTTTAATTTTTATATGTTCCTAGAGAAAACTAAGTTGAAGGATGTTAGTAGCAATGATGGGAATTGGATCCGTGATCTGAGGTTTATCCTCATTGCTGCACAGAAGTATTATGTCCTTGATGCACCGCTAGGTGACAGACCTATTGCAGGAGCAGATGCAGACGTTATGAACGTTTGACAAAAGCTCGGTATGATGACTACTTGATAGTTTAGTGCACCATGCTTTACGGCTTAGAACCGGGACTTCAAAAATGTTTTGAACACCACAAAGCATATAAGATGTTCTAAGAGTTGAAATTGGTATTTCATACTCATGCCCGTGTCGAGAGGTATGAGACCTCTGACGGTACTTTGCCTACAAGATGGAGGAGAATTGCTCAGCTAGTGAGAATGTCTGAGTACTACAATCACTTGAATCAAGTGGAAGTTAATCTTCTAGATAAAATAGTGATTGACAAAATTCTCTAGTCACCATCACCAAGTTATTAGAACTTCATGATGAACTATAATATGCAAGGGATGACGAAAACAATTCCCAATCTCTTCGCAATGCTAAAATCGGCGAAGGTAGAAATCAAGAAAAACATCAAGTGTTGATGGTTGACAAGACCACTAGTTTCAAGACAAAGGGCAAAGGGAAGAAGGGGAACTTCAAGAAGAACGGCAAGCAAGTTGCTGCTCAAGTGAAGAAGCCCAAGTCTGGACCTAAGCCTGAGACTAAGTGCTTCTACTGCAAAGGGACTGGTCACTGGAAGCGGAACTGCCCCATGTATTTGGCGGATAAGAAGGATGGCAAAGAGAACAAAGGTATATTTGATATACAGATTATTGATATGTGTTTTTACTAGTGTTCATATTAACCCCTCGGTATTTGATACTGGTTCAGTTGCTAATAGTAGTAACTCGAAACAGGAGTTGCAGAATGAACAGAGACTAGTTAAGGGTGAAGTGACGATGTGTATTGGAATTGGTTCCAAGATTGATATGATCATCATCGCACACTCCCTGTACTTTCGAGATTAGTGTTGAACCTAAATAAGTGTTATTTAGTGTTTATGCTGGAGCATGAATATGATTGGATCATGTTTATTGCAATACGGTTATTCATGTAAGTTAGAGAATAATTGTTGTTCTGTTTACATGAATAAAACCTTCTATGGTCATACACCCAATGAAAATGGTTTGTTGGATCTCGATCGCAGTGATACACATATTCATAATATTGAAGACAAAAGATGCAAAGTTAATAATGATAGTGTAACTTATTTGTGGCACTGCCGTTTAGGTCATATTGGTGTAAAGCGCATGAAGAAACTCCATGCTGATGGGATTTTGGAATCACTTGATGCTTAAGTAACCATGCCTCATGGGCGAGATGACTAAGACTCCGTTCTCCGGAACAATGGAGCGAGCAACTGACTTATTGGAAATAATACATACTGATGTATGCGATCCGATGAGTGTTAAGGCTCACGGCAAGTATCATTATTTTCTAACCTTCACAGATGAGCAGATATGGGTATATCTAATTGATGAAACACAAGTCTGAAACATTTGAAAAGTTCAAAGAATTTCAGAGTGAAGTGGAGAATTATCGTAACAAGAAAATAAAAGTATCTACGATATGATCGCAGAGGTAAAATATTTGAGTTATGAGTTTGGCCTTCAGTTAAAACAATGTGAAATAGTTTCACTACTGACGCCACCTGGAACACCACAGTGTAATGGTGTGTCCGAACGTCAGAATCAGATTTCTTTATTAGATATGGTGCAATCTATGATGTCTCTTACCAATCTACCACTATCGTTTTGGGGTTATGCATTAGAGACAGCTGCATTCACGTTAAAAAGGGGCACCATCTAAGTCCGTTGAGATGACACAATATGAACTGTGGTTTGGCAAGAAACCAAAATTGTCATTTCTTAAAATTTGGGGTTGCGATGCTTATATGAAAAAGTTTCATCCTGATAAGCTCAAACCTAAAAACGGAGAAATGTGTCTTCATAGGATACCCAAAAGAGACAGTTGGGTACACCTTCTATCACATATCCGAAGGCAAGACATTTGTTGCTGAGAATGGATACTTTCTAGAGAAGGAGTTTCTCTCGAAAGAAGTGAGTGGGAGGAAAGTAGAACTTGATAAGGTAATTGTACCTTCTCCCGAATTGGAAAGTTGTTCATCACATAAATCAGTTCCAGTGATGCCTACACCGATTAGTGAGGAAGTTAATGATGATGATCATGAAACTTCGGATCAAGTTACTAACGAACCTCATAGGTCAACCAGAATAAGATCCGCACCAGAGTGGTATGGTAATCCTGTTCTGGAGGTCATATTACTTGACCATGACGAACCTACGAACTATGAAGAAGCGATGGTGAGCCCAGATTCTGCAAAATGGCTTGAGGCCATGAAATCTGAGATGGGATCCATGTATGAGAACAAAGTATGGACTTTGATTGACTTGCCCAATGATCGGCGAGCCATTGAGAATAAATGGATCTTCAAGAGGAAAACGGGCGCTGATAGTAGTGTTACTATCTACAAAGCTAGAATTGTCGCAAAAGGTTTTCAACAAGTTCTAGGTGTTGACTACGATGAGAGTTTCTCACTCGTATCTATGCTTAAGTCTGTCCGAATCATGTTAGCAATTGCCGCATTTTATGAAATCTGGCAAATGGATAAACAAAACTGCATTCCTTAATGGATTTATTAAAGAAGAGTCGTATATGATGCAACCAGAAGGTTTTGTCAATCCTAAAGGTGCTAACAAAATATGCGAGCTCCAGCGATCCATCTATGGACTGGTGCAAGTATCTCGAGTTGAATATACGCTGATAAGTTGATCAAAGCATATAGTTTTATACAGACTTGCGATGAAGCCTGTATTTACAAGAAAGTGAGTGGGAGCACTACAGCATTTCTGATAAGTATATGTGAATGACATATTGTTGATCGGAAATAATGTAGAATTTTCTGTAAAGCATAACAGAGTATTTGAAAGGAGTTTTTCAAAGAAAGACCTCGATGAAGCTGCTTACATATTGAGCATCATGATCTATAGAGATAGATCAAGAAGCTTGATAAGATTTTTTCAGCAAGTAAAAACCTTAACAAGATTTTGAAGTAGTTCAAAATGGAACAGTCAAAGAAGGAGTTCTTGCCTGTGCTACTAGGTGTGAAGTTGAGTGAAGACTCAAAACCCGACCATGGCAGAAAATAGAACGAGAATGAAAAAGTCATCCCCTATGCCTCAGTCATATGTTCTATAAAGTATGCCATGTTGTGTACCAGACCTATTGTATACCCTGCCCTGAGTTTGGCAAAGGGAGTACAATAGTGATCTAGGAGTAGATCACTGGACATTGGTCAAAATTATCCTTAGAGGAATAAGGATATGTTTCTCGATTATGGAGGTGACAAAAGGTTCGTCTTAAAGGGTTACGTCGATGCAAGCTTTGACACTGATCCAGATAACTCTAAGTCTCAATCTAGATACATATTGAAAGTGGGAGCAATTAGCTAGACTAGATCCGTGCAGAGCATTGTAGACATAGAATATTTGCAAAATACATACTGTCGGGGATATACCCCGTGGCGTAAACCAGCCGGAAGTATAACCCGGCCGGACTTGGCGGTTTATTTGAGACCCCGCTGACACTTGGCGGTTCACCGGTGACCCGTTTGGACCTGGCGGTTCACGACTCATTTGTAATCCGGCAGGCGGGTGCGAGGAGCGACAAGACCCGGTGGCCCAACGGGCGGTTCATGAAGGCCGGTTCATACTATGGTGAGCCGGTTTAAGAGGAAAGGCCTGGACTTGTATCCGGTTTGTATTAGAGATAGACTAGTCCTAATCCTAATAGGACTCCACATGTAACCCGCCCCTTCGACATATATAAGGAGGGGTAGGGCTCCCCAAAGAGGGACAAGCAAGGAAACAACAATATCTAGGGCTAGACACAACTAGAGGAGAGCCGGTTTACGTCGACTCCCTCGTGATGATAATGAGATCTAGCCTCAAACAGGTAGGGTTATTACCGGATTATGTTTCCTGGGGCCCGAAACTGTCTAAATCTTTGTCTTGTGTGTTGATCCGTCATGCGTCTCTCGATTCCGCTCAACCCTCTCAAGCTACCACATAGATGCGTTGGCCTCGCGACTAAGTCCTGACACTAAGGACATCTGACGTGTTAATTTCACGACAGTTGACGCTCACCGTGGGGCTCGCGCATAGTGGTGTTGAGTTCTTGGAGGGATCTCTCATAGGGATGGAGAAGTTTTGCAATTTTCCGGATGAGCCGGTTTAAAAAGAGTTACAACTGGTCCGTCGCCATCGTCAGGCAATTTGCCGAGACAAACGGCCAACGGGAATTTATTCCTCACGTCACTGTGCAATCGGGTGGATGCGGTCAACTTTTCTCGGCGGGCTGTGCACGGCATCTAGCAATCCGTCATGTTGTCAAATCACCACGTCCCTGGGACCGTCGACTTCCGTTGGAGTCTGATTGGGCAAAGTACAAGTCCCGGAGCATCAACTTGTAGCTGCTGGTGTTATTTTCCTTCAATGTACAGCGATCCGAAGCCAAGATCGATGTTTGGAGCACCGCCTGCAAGAGGCCAAGACCGACAGGAGTTCTACACACGTACAAGTCACCGAGACCGACAGGAGTTTTGCAACGGAGATTGATTTTTGTGCTGGCAGTGCGAGTGTACGGCCGCGACCAAGAAGTGGAGACGGCCCGGACTCCTCGGCCGCGCCTCAGGTCGCTGGCCATGGCTCGTCTCCACGCCACCGGCCGCCGTTAAGCTTCCGCTGCCGAGCCGCCCCGTCCCTGTGACATCTCCGCTACCGCCTTACCCTGCCTCCGCTGCCGGCCTGCACCGTGACCGCCTCAAGTTCCATGCGCGTCAATCTGCTCCTGCTGCTCCTAGTATTCCAAGTCGCTGTGTAAAGCTGCTCCTACTGTTTCAAGTTGCCGACCTTGCAGCTGCTGTTTCTTTGCGGTGGTTCCTCGCCAAGCCTTCTGCCAGTCGCCGCTTCTTCTGCGCGCCCGAGCCACTGCGGGCCGGCCACCGGCTGCACCTCGCTTCCCTCCTTGAGCCAACGATTGTTTCTTTTTCAAACCAAGACGGCTGCGTTACAGAGTCGATGCTACTCGCTGTTTCAAAGTTTCGAGGAGGGATTGACGTGCTAGATGGCTGTTTGCATCAAACCTCAAAATTAGTACTAGTTCCCATACAACGCCTCAGACTTGTTCAAGCGAAAGGTGCTAGCTTTGGCACGGTTCCCTATGGGTGATGGATTAGTTGAGTTGAGAATTATACATCGTCACGAAGAGACAAAGGAAACTGGCCGGTCAAATCTGAGACAGATATGATTCAAACTCGGATGGCTGTGTACGTGAGTACTAAATTAGGAAAATCCAAGTTTATCCCTTGTACGTACATGCAAAGTGATAGCAGATAGACAAGTTCGGGACGCAAGTTGCGAGACTAAAGACTCCAGGGCCGCAACCTTCCGCAGCCTAGCCTGACAGACTTCGCACCACTAGCCTGACATCTTCGCCTTGAGCGCCTGTTGCCGCGCACCTTGAGCCATGGTGCAGAAGAGGCTGGAAGCAGTTCTGTTCACATCAAGCATACAGATTCGCTTTCAAGAAGCTTGCAAGGTATTACTACCATACAGTAATTTTTTTTGAATACTAATTATTTGGTTGTGCTTGCATCGCACTATCAACGATGAGCAGGGCGAGGCGGCGCTGCTCGTCTGCAGCTGAGTGGGTTGTGTTACCATCGCCAAACCACCTTCCTGGACGTTCCTCACTGCTCTGACCGTGCAGCTGAGCCGCCTCCGCTTCTGCCGCGTGGCCACGACTCCGCCTCTGCTCCGGGTCACTGAACGCCCCGTGCGGCCTCAACTCTGCCGCTGCCGTGGCTCGCTCACCCGCACTTGCCGTGAGCCGCCCTGCTTTGGCCTCATGTCGCCGCTTCACTCCTGCGGCCATAAGTCACCGCCCGCTTCCCTGACGCAACCCCCGCTGGTAAAAATAAGGGGGGGAGGGCAAGGTGATCATCAACTCCGTGATGGATAAATTCCGGCCAAACATACCAGGTGAAATTTGTCGAGTCAATTTTTATGAATAAATTTTTATTCTTTAAAAAGAACAATTTCTTTGGCCTGTAATATTTTTATGCAAGACGGCTATTAAAAGAAAAAGGGGTGGTATTATACCGCGGAGGCATGTTCGGCTGTGCCGCGCAGCTTCACGGACACGCCAGATCGCGTCCGTTTACATCAACGCGCCGGCCGGTTCATGCGTCCGCCCCGGTTTACAACGCGGAGGACAACTTGCTCGTCCGCACCGGTTTACAACGCCGTGGCCGATTCATCTGTCTGCTCGCATGACCGGCTCATCCGTGATTGATTTCAGTTTCACCGTGGCGATCATGAACTCCGCGGTGGATATTTTCTAGCTGACATATCAGGTGAAATCCATCCATTATATTTTCATATTATATATTTCTTTCTCTAAAAAGAGAAAATACTCTGGCTTGCAAATTTTCCAATGCAGGACAAATTGTCTATTGCAAAATTGATTATTATACCGCCGAACTATTGGATAACCCATGCCAGTCTATATCACGATCCAGTCCGCGTCAACTCGTCAGGACCATGCGAATTACCCAATAACGCGTGAGCAAGTCTCCGTCCCTGTGGCCCGGTTTACATCAGCTTGCCGGGACAGCACCCGCGATTAGATTGCTCGTCTGTGCCGGTTTACGACACCGGTGCCGATTTTTCCCCGTCCGCACCGGCTTACAATGCCATGGTTGTTTCATCTGTCCGAGCTGCCTCTGATGCTGCGGTCGCCTTTGTCGTCCGTTTCTCGCAGTCTGGTCTACATCAACATACCGGGCCGCACCTGTCCGCATGAAGCTGTTTATTGAGTATGAGCAAGTCACAGCTTGGGTAGCCCGGTTTTCTTTCAAATTGGAGGCAAATTATCATCAACCGCCGTTTGCACTGGATGGCTCAATGGGCAGACGCACAAGTCGCCGCCATTACAGTTTGGTCAACTTCAAACAGCCAGTTGGAAGGAACCATTGGCCAAGTTGCTGAGACGGCTCATACGGGATCATTTATAACCCGCCACAGTCACCTCAGCCTTCTGTGGATTTACATCGCGTTATCAACACCAATGATATATACCTTCTGCTATGGTCAAAGTATGGAGAATCTCAAGACAACTCCTTGAGTCATCTTACGACTCGAGGGCTACGATGATATGATTCAGCAAGTCTTGCTAGTTTAAGCAAGTTCAAGAACCCCAGGACGATGGAGGAAAAGATAACCCGGTCCCGGAGGTTACTACCATATTGATGACAATTTGAAGGCCGTCAGAAAATTTCCTGTTCAAAATAAAGAACACCAGTTTAAAATCCGGTTCAAGGGAAATTTGTTCTCCCACAAAGCTCTAAAGCTCTCAAATCCGATTTAAGAATTTTCGGTTCAAAATGGAATTAACTTCTCGCAAGTTCGAGTTTAAAGGCCGTCAGAAAATTTTCGACTGAAAAGGAAGATTCCGGTTTAAAATCCGGTTCAAGTGAAAGATGTCTCCCACAAAGCTTTGACGCTCTCAATATCTGGTTGAAAATCCCGGTTCAAGAAGAATTTATCTCTTGCAAAAAGTTAAAAGTTGCCAAAGAGGACCTGTTGCCATGATGTGCGGTTCAAACATGGGTATCATGCCTTATTGGCTTATTATAATATTGATCACTTGGGGGCTATGGTCGTATCCGAACCATAGTTACACCTCTTGATCGGCGTAATGCCACAGGATCACTTGGGGGCTATGGTCGTGTCCAACCATAGTTACACCTTCTTGATCGGGCGTAATGCCACAAAGATCACTTGGGGGCTTGGTCGTATCCGAACCATAGACAAACCTCTTGATGGGCGCCATGCCACTACATCACTTGGGGGCTTTGGTCGAACCCGAACCATCGCTACACCTCTTGATCGGCGTAATGCCATAGCATCATTTGGGGGCCAGGTCGACTCAGACCACAGCTACGCCTTTTGGGGGCTTGGTCGTGTCTGAACCATGGTTACGCCTCTTGATCGGCTCAAAGCCTGGCCTACAATGGTTTTTATTTGCCTTTGTTTGGGTTATGTTTTCTTTTTTGATAAAGACTTTTTGTTGCTTTTTAGACTGGCGTTAAACAACCCGGTCCGACTCACAACTACAAGTTGTCAGTACACGATCAAGTTATAATCCGGAGACTATCAGCCCGGTCTGGTTTGACTACGAGTCGCCAGTATTGTATATGGTTAAACCGGTGTTTATCACAACCCGGTACGGTTTTATCATAAACCGGCACAGTATGAAAGGAGTTATCATTACTCAAGATTGGGGTTATCACTCTTACTACAAAAAGTTGGTAAACCAATGATGTGATTCAATGTCACAGGTATGATATATTTCATATTTGATTATTCTTAAGTGCAGCCTTGGTTATAAAACCGGGTTATATGTTGGGCATTATGACCCGTCCGGTGATAAACCGTCAGGACACTTTAAACTTGTTGTATGCAGAAACACGTTGAATAAAGTATAATTATAAATCACCGGTGATTATTAACCCGGCCTGGCTTTAAGATGATAAGTCGCCAGTATATGATGAGAAATTATCCGGTGTTTGTTAAACCGGCCTGGCTTTTGACTATAAGTCGCCAGTATATATTTGGATTGCGCCATTGGAATCATGCGCTTATAAATCATTGGGTTATATTATTCAAATAGCCAAACTTGGCTGAATTTTCATTATGATATTGAATGAATATGGTTTTCATACCGAATTATATTATCTTGAATAGCCAACATGGCTGGATTTTTATTATGGTTATTAATAAACCATTATTATTGAGGTTTTCAAAGTCGCTTTAGCGCAATGGATATTATTTTATCAAAGGATATGATTTATTCTACAATTGAAGGAATAGTCCCGAGTCGCTGCAGGCTTACGACCCGACACTTGGGGGCTACATTATTTAAATTGAGATTATATCAAATATGCAAGTCTCATGTCGCTGCAAGCATGCACCATGACACTTAGGGGCTAATGCAAAGTCATTTTTTTGCTCACCTTATTAAAGACCCAACTCATCACAGTGTAATGAGTCGGACCTTGGGGGCTACCAATTGCTCTTGTAAACAATTCAAGCCTCATGATGGGGGTTACATTATACGATGAATTTTTAATGAAGTATATATAAAGTCCCAGCTCAATATTATCTTACTGAGCCAGCCCTTGGGGGCTACATGTTGTTGTTCAAATCTACATGATCATATTTATAAAGTCCCTGCTCATTATTGCATAATGACCTGGCCCTTGGGGGCTACACTGGTTGAAGTTTTTTGAGCATTAGGCAATTACAAG
The DNA here is from genome assembly GCA_021605145.1 of Aegilops bicornis. Classification (NCBI taxonomy): domain Eukaryota; kingdom Viridiplantae; phylum Streptophyta; class Magnoliopsida; order Poales; family Poaceae; genus Aegilops; species Aegilops bicornis. The sequence goes on from CM038674.1 coordinate 682,591,781, forward strand.
TCCCAGGTTGCTGCAAGCATGACAACCCCGCACTTGGGTGCTACATATATGGAGTATCAGTTTTTACTAGTAACTGAGATGAACAACATGGATTTCTTCAAAGTGGCAGTAATTGAGAGGAAACAAGTCTCGAATCATCACTTTGTTCTATTCAAGACTTGGGGGCTACAGGTAATATGGATATAAGGGAGAAATATCTTCCAAATTTTCAGTTTTGTCGTGGAACAGCTAACCAGATTGACTCGGTGTCTGCAACAATCATAACCCGGCGGCATCAATAATCATGAACCGCGCTATAAACAATCATGACCCGGAATTATCAGTTTTTATAACCCGCAACTTTGGCAATGATAAACCGCAAGTTCTACATTTTCAAACCGCCGATATCGCTTGAATATTTCAAGAGCAATATTTTTGTCAAATCAGTGCATTGAAGGCCGACTCAAGTGGATTATTCTTCACAAATTTTCTCTATGAGAAACCATTGTCAGCAAATTGAGTATGAAGCTGGCATGTTGACCCGGATTTACTAGAAGGAAGAAATGACAAGGATTTAAGGATGATCAGATGCCAGTTTACAAGAATTCTTAACCCGGAGCATAATCTGTCAAGCTTGTTCTTGTGTTTATTTCACAGGATCAGTTTAACATGGATAAATCCAAATTAAACTTGGGGCTAATGTCGGGGATATACCCCGCGACGTAAATCAGCCGGAAGTATAACCCGGCCAGACTTGGCGGTTTATTTGAGTACCCGCTGACACTTGGCGGTTCACCGGCGACCCATTTGGACCTGGCGGTTCACGACTCATTGGTAATCCGGCAGGCGGGTGCGAGGAGCGACAAGACCCGGTGGCCCAACGGGCGGTTCATGAAGGCCGGTTCATACTATGGTGGGCCATTTTAAGAGGAAAGGCATAAGGAATATTTGTCTTACAAGGAGTTAAGACCTGGACTTGTATCCGGTTTGTATTAGAGATAGACTAGTCCTAATCCTAATAGGACTCCACATGTAACCCGCCCCTTCAACATATATAAGGAGGGGCAGGGCTCCCCAAAGAGGGACAAGCAAGAAAACAACAATATCTAGGGCTAGACACAACTAGAGGAGAGCCGGTTTATGGCGACTCCCTCGTGATGATAATGAGATCTAGCCTCAAACAGCATGTAGGGTTATTACCGGATGATGTTTCCGGGCCCGAATCTATGTCTTGTGTGTTGATCCGCCTCATGCCTCTCGATTCCGCCAACCGCCTCAAGCTACCACATAGATGTGTTGGCCTTGCAACTAAGTCCCGACACTAAGGACATCCGACAAGTTATTTATGACACATAATGGATCTGAATGTGGCATCTGCTGACTAAACTTCTCTCACAAGCAAAACATGATCACACCTTAGTACTCTTTGGGTGTTAATCACATAGCGATGTGAACTAGATTATTGACTCTAGCAAACCCTTTGGGTGTTGGTCACCTGACAATGTGAACTATGGGTGTTAATTACATGGTGATGTAAACTATTGATGTTAAATCACACGGCGATGTGAACTGGATTATTGACTCTAGTGCAAGTGGAAGACTGAAGGAAATATGCCCTAGAGGCAATAATAAAGTTATTATTTATTTCCTTATTTCATGATAAATGTTTATTATTCATGCTAGAATTGTATTAACCGGAAACATAATACATGTGTGTATACATAAACAAACAGAGTGTCACTAGTATGCCTCTACTTGACTAGCTTATTGATCAAAGATGGTTATGTTTCCTAGCCATAGACATGAGTTGTCATTTGATTAATGGGATCACATCATTAGGAGAATGATGTGATTGACATGACCCATTCCGTTAGCTTAGCACCCGATCATTTAGTATGTTGCTATTGCTTTCTTCATGACTTATACATGTTCCTATGACTATGAGATTATGCAACTCCCGTTTGCCGGAGGAACACTTTGTGTGCTACCAAACGTCACAACGTAACTGGGTGATTATAAAGGAGCTCTACAGGTGTCTCCAAAGGTACATGTTCGGTTTGCGTATTTCGAGATTAGGATTTGTCACTCCGATTGTCGGAATGGTATCTCTGGGCCCTCTCGATAATGCACATCACATAAGCCTTGCAAGCATTGCAACTAATGAGTTAGTTGTGGGATGTTGTATTACGGAACGAGTAAAGAGACTTGCTGGTAATAAGATTGAACTAGGTATTGAAATACCGACGATCGAATCTCGGGCAAGTAACGTACCTATGACAAAGGGAACAACGCATGTTGTTATGCGGTTTGACCAATAAAGATCTTTCTAGAATATGTGGGAGCCAATATGAGCATCCAGGTTCCGCTATTGGTTATTGACCGGAGACGAAGTCTCGGTCATGTTCATATAGTTCTCGAACCCGTAGGGTCCGCACGCTAACATTTCGGCGATGCTTATATTGTGAGTTTATATGTTTTGATATACCGAAGGTTGTTTGGAGTCCTGGATGTGATCACAGACATGACGAGGAGTCTCGAAATGGTCGAGAGATGAAGATTGATATATTGGAAGCCTATGTTTGGATATCGGAAGTGTTCCGGGTGAAATCGGGATTTTACCGGAGTATCGGGAGGTTACCATAACCCCCCGGGGACTTTATTGGCCTTAGTGGGCCTAGGTGGAAGAGAGGAGAGGAGGCAAGGGCTGGGCCGTGCGCCCCTCCCCCCTACTTCCTTCTCCTCCACTCCTTCCCCCTCCCAAGTCCTAATCCAACTAGGAAAAAGGGGGGGAGTAGGACTCCTACGGCGCGCCTCCTCCTATGGCCGGCCACACTGTCGGGCGCTCGGGAACGGGCGGTCCCTCAGACTTGCTCGCTCGCCTGTGGCGTGGCTCAAGGAGGCCCAGACGGCCCATCTTCATCAACGCAAGCTCAAGACACTCGCGAGGGGCCAAGCCTCGCGGACGGACGACTGTGAGCTTCTCGTGCACGGCCTCGCCAGATGGCTCATGAGGAGGCGGAGAGTTCAAGGCAGGGTACCTCGTGAGGTGCCCATGACGCAAGCCATGACGCACCAAGGGCACCTGGCCAGGCGCCAGCCACAGCCGCCCTCCTTTCCTCTTTGGTGCAAAGGGAGCAAGCGCAGCGAGGGCATCAAGCAAAGGCATCCGCTTCGGTGCAACAAGACCAAGACCAGCCCCAACGGCTGGAAGGGAGTCATCGTGGAGCCCAAGCAAAGGCTATCACTGTGAGCCTTTGGCAGGCGAGGACCAACTTTAGCCAGGATAAGTGTACCCGTTGTTCCCCTTCAAAATGGCCAATTGTTGGCGCCCTTCCCGCTCAATATTTGGGAAGAGGCCCAGGGCCTTCGCCTATAAATAGGAGTAGCCACACTCAGAGTAGGGATCAGAGGGATCGCAAGGATAGAGGGGATCTGGCATTTGGAATCCAGAGAGAGAGATAGAGACCTGATCCTCAAGCTAGAGCGACGGGACGCAACCTAGCAGTTCATCACACCCACCAAGAACAGACCCTCGCGAGGCTGTTCTCCCCTGTACTGTTCCTCATCAGCCCAAGAGGCAATCCACCACACCACAAACTAGAGTAGGGTATTACACCACAACGGTGGCCCGAACTAGTATAAATCATGTGTCTCTTGTGCTGTTCTTTGTAGTAGTTTAGGTTCCTGCGATTCGGTGAGGTGCGAGACGGTGGAGGTTGGATCTCCGCCACACCCCAAAGTGTTCGAACTCTCAAGGGTCTGCCGGAACCCAAATTCGACATTTGGCGCGCCAGTAGGGGTGCGCCGAATCTGCCTTTCGTCAGCTCGTTTTTCCCTCGACCATCGCAATCATGTATGACGCCTGCCGGGCTCGCTGCCGAAGCGCCGAGCCGCTTCGCCTCCCATATGTCGCCAGACGGCTTCTGCCGGCGGGCGCTTCGCTGCTTTCGCCACTCGCTGGTTAACGCCGCCATCGCCCGGCGGGGAACGAGCAGCAAGCGCCGCCCCAGACCCGGCCCATGAGGCGGGACGGCCGCACCGCCACGCCTTCACTCACCCCCACCGGTTCTTTCGCCACGCGCGCTTCGCTGCCATGGAGGCCCGAGCTGCACTCATCGCGGCAAACGAAGCTCCTGCGCTTATCGCCTGGCCGATGACGCGTTTACGAAGAATGGCTCGACCGAAGTCGCCGAAGCTCGTCTGCGCTGCAGGTGGCGACCCCACGCCGTCTGGCCTCGCTGCACCGCACTCGCCCCGCTGGCGATGAAGCTCCCGGGGCGCCTTAGCCGCCTCCTCCTCAAGACGGCGCCTTGGCACCAAGGCGCGCGGCCTCTGGGCGGAACCCGTTCCGCCAGGCGCCGGCGCGGCAAAAGCAGAGCTGCCAAGAAGTTCCTCGCCCGCAAAAAGTTGCCCGAGCGCTGCCCGCTCCAGCACGTCAAGACCCTGCGCTGCTACCAGCCGCGACGCAGGGAGGCCCACAAGACCAAGCTCTCTGCCGTCCGAGGCCCCCCGCGGCCACGGCGGGCTGCCGCGCCTTCACCTCCGGGAAGGCGCAGCGTCACAGGCCCGCCAAGTTCGCTGCACCTGCCTCCCCGCCACGACGGCCCAAATGACCTTACGGAGTTCCTCCAGCTTCACGAAGCCGGGCATCGAGGCTGCCAACGGGATGAAAAGGTCATGGCGAACTGGTTTCCCATGGCGCCAAGGACGGAGCCCGCACTGGCTCTCGACCGCCCTGTGCACGATCTCTTCCTCGGGCCGAGATGCGTGCCCGCTTCATCGCCAACTTCCAAGGTACTCGCGACCGCCACCACCGTGAGGCGACATGCGCCGAATCAAGCAGCAGCCCAGAGAAACCCCGCAAAGTACATCCAGCGCTTCAACAACGCGCTACCAAGATCCCTGTGGTAACGGAGGAGGCCATCATCTCGCTTTCTCCGATGGCGCGCGCGACGCCAAGATGAAGGAGGAGCCGGGCGATGCACGAAGATCTCGCGGCACCTCCCTCGAGCTGTTTGGTTGGCGACCGTGCGCGCCAGGCTGAGGAGGGGCGCCTCCCTCCTCGAGCTGTCTCGCCGCGGATCCCGAAGAAAAGAAGTCCAAGGCCAAGGACGTGAAGCGCAAGGGGGCTGCCGTGCTCGTGGCCGAACCAGACACCAAGCGAGGCAGAGATCAGCCCGAGTCCTCCAAGGGCAGCCGGTACTACGTGTACCACGACCTCCACACTCACAACACCAATGAATGTCAAGAGCTCTGGGCCGTGTGTGAAGGAAGGATCGGCAGACGCCCCGAGCGCAGCGACCGGGGCTCCGGCCGAGGAGGAGGAAGGAATGCAGACGCTGAAGACCGCGCCCGCCGCCAAGGGTGGCGCGACCAACCTCGCGAGGACCGGCCGGCAAGACCCACCTCGCGAGGGAGGCCGGAGGATCAGCCTCGCGAGGATCGCCTGCAGGGAACGCAGGCCTCCTCCTCTGCCGCCGCCGCCAAGGAGAGTCAAGACCGCTATCAAGACGAGGGGCTGGGGCTTCCAGAAGCGCGCGGCGATCGCCTGCATCCCGGGCGAAGCTTCAAGCCCCAGCCTCTCAACAGATCTTCAAGCCAGTTCGCCCGCTGGCGAATGCTGTCCTTCCCAAGCTCGAGTCCACACGCCCTCTCAGGTGGTCGGCGTGCGCCATCACGTTCAGCTCAGCGGATCACCTCAAGTGCGCAGCCACAGCCGGAGATCTCCCGATGCTGTGCTCCCCAATCATCAGCAATGTGCTAGTCACCAAGACCCTCATCAACGGCGGAGCAGGGCTCAACGTCCTGTCCGTGGAAACATTCAACAATCTTTAAGTGCCTTACAGTCAGCTTCAGCCAACCAAGCCTTTCTCCGGAGTCACTGACGGCTCCATGATCCCGATCGGGCATGTCCACCTTCCTGTCACCTTCGGCGCTCGCGACAACTACCACACCGAGCTCATTGACTTCGACGCCGCCCACATTCGCCGCTGCATAATTCCATCCTCGGTACCCAGCGTTGGCCAAATTCATGGTCAGAACTCCACCATGGCTACAACGCTCAAGATGCTGTGAAGCGGGCGGAGTCATCACGGTGCCTGTGAAGAGAGAGACGCAGGTGCTCCCCGGAGCGAAGCCTTTCAGCCGCCTCACTGGAAGACCTGCACTACAGCAGCAGGAGGCCTCCCGAGGCCGCACTCCAAGAAGAAGAAGACATCGACCGCCTCGGCTCTTCAAGAGACAGGCTCCTCCGGGCCCACATCAGGCCAGGGGAGCCTCCTTCCATCGCAGATAGGAAAGGCGTCTGCGCCCTCCTCAGTGTGGCTCGGGGGCTCTCCCCTGGAGGGCCGCCGACCTCGCCAATGTCTCGAGGGAGGCGCTTGGGCACCACGTGGAGGCGTGTTTCGAAGCACGTTTCCTGCAAGCAGGAGCAAGACCAGGAGGGAAGAACCCTCGAGAGTTCGTCAGCAAGGCCATTCAGGAGCTACAGGAGTCAAGGGTCATGAGGGGCAGCCGCCGCCTACCCGCTGTGGCCCCCCATCCAGGCGAGGATGGTGGGTTGCGCGTCTGCATCGACATACCAAGGCTCAACTGAGCCACATCTCAAGAGCGCCTGCCCTCGCGAGTGGGACGCTATGCAGGGTCCGCCCACGCCCACGTGATGCATGCCTTATGGCTCGCCAAACGCGGCAGCCAAGCACCAGCTGGCCTCATGAGGACCATCCTGAGGCTCAAGAGGTCAGCACGCCACAGCCTCGGGCGGAAATGGAGATGGCTCATGAGGAGCCGCCAGCCCGAGCCTCCCGAGGCTCCTCGGGCCTGGGGCTCGTGGAGGATCGCTCCCGCAGCCCACCGAGTCTGCTACACCAACACCCCTTCACCCCCAACATCACCAGTGACATCTTTAAGTTTTATTTCCTACTGAGCGCCTTCAGACCGTGATTATTCCCAGGCCGCTGTGGGTCCGCCCCTCATGCATGTATCCCTTTTATTTCATGTCATTAGCTTATCCTGTTGGGCGCCCTGGCTGCATCATCCCCAAGCCGCCGGGCCAGTTCCAGCTGCATGTATCCTTCTTGCGCTTTCCTTAGGGTTATGCTCTCGCTCCACCATGCTTGTTATTTGGTGCCTTTTCCGGTGGCGGAATCTTGCACGCTAAAGGGGGTGCCCGAGCATCGCGACTCGTGGCTCCTACCGCTCTCCGCCCTCACCCTCTGGTCTTGTCCATGGCATCGCGACCTGGCTTGCCAGCCGACGGCCGAGACCAGCCCGAGAGCCGGACCCGAGGACGAGTTTCATTATCCGACCCTAGCTTACGATTAAAGGGGGGTGCCTGAGCATCGCGACTCAGGGCTCCTACCGCTCTCCGCCCTCACCTCCGGGTCTTGTCCATGGCATCGCGACCGGCTTGCCAGCCGACGGCCGAGACCAGCCAGATAGCCGGACCAAGACGAGAGCACCGCATGTGGCCAAATTTGCAGGAACACACTCAAGATAAGGCCGAGAGCCAGCGCAACCCGCCTTTGAGGTAGGGCCTCGTGGAGTCCTGCTACTGCTCACGGGTGCCCCAACACACCTCGCGAGGCCTCTCGCTACCACCAAAGCAACTAACGGCAGGATTCAACGATCGCCACGGGCGAAGCTCTTGTCCCTTTTGTGGTGAACCTGCAGGTCCCTCCAAGGAGCACGAAACGCACCTCGCCACGCAATCTCTAGCCGCCAAGGCACGGACCTAGCGCCGCACCAGGAAGCATTGTCCCGACCCTCAAGATAAGTCACCCTCCGGACACACTAGTCATCGCAACACCATCCTCACACTCAATGCGACCCCGCCTTAGCAACGCCGCCTTCTTTTCTCGCCAATGATGGCTGCTTGAGCGCCAAGGGGGACCCCCGAGCATCGCGACTCGCAGGCTCTATCGACCTCGGCCGCCACCTCCCGGCCTTGACCAACGACGCGACTGGCATACCAGCGACGGCTGAAGCCGCTTTGGGATCGGGACCTCGGCGCAGAGCATCAAGCCTCACGAGGTCCGAAGGAAGAAACTGAGCTAGAACGGAATGAGCATCTCGCACCGCCTCACAATAAGGATCATATTGACAAACGGTTACAAACATCTTACAAGCCCCTCGCGGGTACATTCTGGCTCCTCGCAGAACAAAAGACGCGAATCCTAAGGGAGTCCTATCTACAGGGACCACCACGGCAGACGCCATCATCAACAAGTGCCACCCAGCTGAGCCAACCCCATCCAGATCAGGGTGGCGACGACTGATGAGCCCGCCCTGCCCGGAGCGGCGCAGCTCGGGGCTCAGAGGCTGTCGCCGCCGCCTCCGCGCTATGAAGAGCTCGGCGGAGTCGCTGGATCCTCCGGCGCCTTTCATCGCCTCGAGGAGCTGTCAAGGGAGCGGCGGTCGGCCTCTGCCTCACCACAGCAGCAGGACCCCACCACCTCTCCCGGGCAGCACTTCCAGCCGACCCTCCGCTGGTCAAGACCTTGAAGGACACCACCAAGCACCATCGCACTCCAGGTGGATCGTGAGGGCGCCTCGCCTGCAGACCCGGCGACTCGCCCCAGCCTCGAAGTCATGAAGACCTCGCCTGGGCAACTACCGCAACCTCTGCCTCTTGTCATGAGGGTGCCGCAGCCGGCGTGCTGCAGCCAGAGTCCCAGGGGCTCCCCCTGCCGGATGACGGAGGCGAAGAAAGAAGGAAGACGAATCCAAGACTTAGGAGGCGCGACGACGCGAAGCACAAACTCCCGGCAGGAGCCCTCGGCGTGGACTCCAGGGGGGAAGACACACACCTTCGTGACCCGCCGGCGTCGTCGGCGGCGCCGCTCGTGGCGCCCGGCGTCGCCTCATTCGGGGCCACCCATTTGCGTACATAAGGAAGAGGAAACCCTGGTGGCGGCCGCACGCACAGGGCATGGGCGCCTCGGCGAAGCGCCTCCCGCCCCGCACCAGAGAGCAAGCCGCTTTTTCGGGGAGCAGGTCAGATCCTCTTGAGGAGCCTTTCCCTTCTCTTCCTTGGAGAACCAGCGGATCGGAGCCATGGCAACCGCATTTAAACGAGGAGGAGGAGAAGCAGAAGGATAGACTGAAGGGTGCGCGCGTTCCGTGCATTTATGGTCGGGCGAAGGCCAACCGTCGGCCTCCACGATCACCGATCATCATGACCAACTCTGCATGCAGGGACTTGTTGAATCCGGGCGGTTACCGAGGCATCATGGGGAAGCAGTGCGCACGCGTCCAATTAACCGCCACGCATCGCCCAAGGCCGCAGGCTGTTAGGGCCCGCGACGCTTCGCACTTGCCCTTTCGCCTCGCCGCCAAGTTCGGGCGCCGCCATGGGCTCTGGCTATCACGGCGCTTCCGGGAACGGGGTCCCAGACTTGCCTGCTGCTGCTGCGGCGTATGGAAGGAGGCCCAGACGGCCCATCTTCATCAACGCAGCTCAAGACCCTCGCGAGGGGCCAAGCCTCGCTGGACGGACGCACCAGGAGCTTCTCGTGCACGGCCTCGCCAGCTGGCTCATGAGGAGGCGGAGAGTTCAAGGCAGGGTACCTCGCGAGGTGCCCATGACGCAAGCCATGACGACCAAGGGCGCCAGTCAGGCGCCAGCCACGCAGCGTCCTCCTTTCCTCTTTGGTGCAAAGGGAGCAAGCGCAGGCGAGGGCATCGAGCAAAGGCATCCGTTTCGGTGCAACAAGACCAAGACTAGCCCCAACGGCTGGAAGGGAGTTATCGTGGAGCCCAAGCAAAGGCCATCACCAGAGCCTTTGGCAAAGCGAGGACCAACTTTAGTCAGGATAAGTGTACCCACTGTTCCCCTTCAAAATGGCCAATTGTTGGCGCCCTTCCCGCTCAATATTTGGGAAGAGGCCCAGGGCCTTCGCCTATAAATAGGAGTAGCCACACTCAGAGTAGGGATCAGAGGGATCGCAAGGATAGAGGGGATCTGGCATTTGGAATCCAGAGAGAGAGATAGAGACCTGATCCTCAAGCTAGAGCGACGGGACGCAACCCTAGCAGTTCATCACACCCACCAAGAATGCACTCGCGAGGCTGTTCTCCCCTCATCGCTCCTCATCAGCCCAAGAGGCAATCCACCACACCACAAACTAGAGTAGGGTATTACACCACAACGGTGGTCTTAACTAGTATAAATCCTGTGGTCTCTTGTGCTGTTCTTTTTAGTAGTTTAGGTTCCTGCGATTCGGCGAGGTGCGAGACGGTGGGAGGTTGGATCTCCGCGCGCACCCCAGTGTTCGAACCTCAAGGGTCTGCCGGAACCCGAAATCCGACACACACCCCACTTGCTCCTTTATATACGAGGGCAGGGGGGCACCCCATAGACAACAATTTATCAAGTTGATCTTTTAGCCGTGTGCGGTGCCCCCCTCCACCATAGTCCACCTCGATAATACTGTAGCGGTGCTTAGGCGAAGCCCTGCGTCGGTAGAACATCAACATCGTCACCATGCCGTCAGGTCGACGTAAACTCTCCTCAACACTCGGCTGGATCGGAGTTCGAGGGACGCCATCGAGCTGAACGTGTGCTGAACTCGGAGGTGCCGTATGCGTTCGGTACTTGATCGGTCGGATCGTGAAGGCGACGACTACATCAACCGCTCAAGCAGTTAACGCCTGCTTTGGTTCACGAGGGTACGTGGACAACACTCTCCCCTCTCATTGCTATGCATCACCATGATCTTGCGTGTGCGTAGGATTTTTTTTGAAATTACTACGTTCCACAACAGAAACCCCACACCCTGCTCCGTCTGCCACCCAGCCGGAGCCTCTTCCCCGATGACGTCGTCCACAGCAACACCTCGATGTCCCGCATCCACCATACCGGATGAGGATCCATCGTCGATCTCATCGTCCCACCGGTTCAGCCACCTCGTCCTCCACCTCCAAGGAGTCGCCTGACGCTTCCCTCGCCTTTTCAAGCGCCACCACCATTCCCACACCGCCGTTTTCACCTGCACCACCGAACATCATCATCATCACCGCTTCTCGGATGAAGCTGCGGCCTAATTGGTGCCACCAAAGAGGTTGTACACTAATCGCCGTGATTTTCTTCTTGATTCGATCTCACGGTGTTGCCGGGCGATCGGGTCCCGAGCCGACACGGGCGCTGCTCCATCCATGGCGGCGTCGCCGCCACTTCCTCCACAAAGGTCGCCCTCGGCGGCAATGTCCACATCAGTAGGAGCTGTTGCTGCTTTAGCTCTCGCTCGCGCTGCTGCTCTGCTCTTGCTCTCGGTCCCCTGCCTGGTCTGCTCTTGCTATTGCTCTTGCTCAAGCTGCTGCTCTCGCTCTTGCTCTTTCTTGTGATGCTGCTCTGATTTAGCTACACTTCAGTCGACCGAATCGACTTTTGGGTCAGTCGATTTTCACGGGGTGGGGGGGGGGCTCGACGGGGTGAAGGAAGAACCAGCCGCAGCGGGGAGGGGGGCTCGCCGGAGAGGTACCCCACTATCTATCTTCGGGTTCCGGAGGGGGGCGGTGGTCGCCGGCGGGGGCGGGGCGTGGGCGGGGCGGTGGCGTGGGGATCGCCGGAGAAAAAGCTCGGCACGGGGGGGCCTAGAGGGATGGCCGGGGCGGCGGCGGACCGGCGGTGGGGAGTGTTTTCGAGGCGGGCGGGCGGCGACACGCCGTCAGCGGGCGGCGGGGCTGCTGTTTGGCCGGTGGTGGTGGCGGCTCAGGGGTTGTTAGATATTGCTCTTTGGCGAACCGCCTATCTGGGCCGGGTTAACTTCATCGATAGTTCAACGACAAAAGCCCAAGAGGCATGAGAGTAAGGGCCCAAGGCCTGTAGTCGGTTTAGAACTCAGAGCCGTAAACCGCCCGGTATGTAAACTTGTATTGTAAGTTAGGAATAGAGAGAGACCAACCCGGATACTTAGTATGAACCGGAGATTGGGACTCTCTCTGAACCGACGGGCTTCACCCGTGTATATAAGGGGACGCACCGGGCGGTTCAAGGACGAACAACAACAACTCGAGGCCTAGGCGGCTTTATTTGCTCCCTTGTCATCGAGACCACCTCAATCCCATCACAACTAGACGTAGGCTTTTACCTTCATCGAAGGGGCCGAACTAGTATAACTCTTATGTCTCTGCGTCCGCTTTAACCCCTTCAAGTTAACCCGTAGCGAGGGCTCCACGACTAAGTCCTTTTATGAGGACATCTGCCGTGACAAAACCAAGACAGTTGGCGCCCACCGTGGGGCTATCGCACGATGGTTTGATGATCTTGGAGGGCAAGTTCGAAGGACTCGAAGGCTACGCTGTGGGCCGGATGACCAAGAGTCGTCGCGGCAAGCTCTACATCGACGATGCAGGCTGGGGCCCCGAGGCCGGCTCGATTGAGTACGGGTACCGGGTCCCCTTTGGTGGCATACACGATTTCATCGGCAAGATCGATGAGCCAGGGCCTGAGCCGGACATCTGCACCGACCTCGTCGAGACGGCTCAGAGTACGAGATCTGCCCAGGTTAAACCGGCCGTGAAGCGTGCCTTTGTGGGAGTCATCCACAGAGGAAGTTATGAGGACGGATCAGAGTCTGGTGGCGAGACCGTCGTCTACTCCGACGATGAGTCGTCGACCGGAAAAATGGAATCTCTGTATCAGCTACAAGATGGCCGGATTGGGGGCTGTTCCGATGGTGACAGTATTCCAGACCCCTCTGATCTGCCCAACCGGGTTGGAATATTCATGGCCGGTACACAAGCAATGCTTCACTCTTCGACCGCTGCAGCGATGGTTGCCGGTTCAACAGAGGCAACGGCTGCCGGGGCAGGAGGCCCTGCGCGCCCGCCGGCTCAAGTTTTATCAGACCTATTCGATGCGTTGGCTGTGCTCATGGCAGAGTTTAACCCGGCGGATCAGGACGCTCATAACGCGGAGATTGCGAAGGTGAAGGAATAGATCACTCAGGCTAAAGCGGATCTAGGAGCTGCAGACGCCAGGATGACGGCAGAGCGGGCCACTTTAGATGCGCAAGCTTATAGGCTCATGTTGGATCAGAACGCGTCACATGAAGTCATGAAGAGGAAATACAAATCCCGGTTGCCTTCAGCTTTCGAAGGAAGAGACCTCTTCAACACCCCCGGAGTGGGAACCAGTAATCCACCGGTGGTAAACCGGGCGGAAGCACCTGGGACGGGCGCGCCGGTCCAGCCCCGCTTGATAGATCTACCTCGCCATAACGCCGGTGCGCCTCAGGCTGTGCAAACACCTCCGGGTCACTACTCCAATCCGATGGATAACCTTGTTGCAGCTGCGGCACGGCTGGAGGCTATTCCAATTGAAGGTGATTCACCATAGGCAGAAGAGACGCTGGTCAAGGAGCTCCTTAGGGACAGCTTTGGTCCAACAGAAGCGATTCAGACAGCCGCGATCGATCCACTCTACCCCCCGCCCAAGCAGGAGCTATAGCAGGCACGTGGATGAACCGGCCGTGTCAAGTAATGCACGGCGTGGTGCGCCCTGTGGCAACGACCCGGCAGGTGGCGTCGATAATGCCTAGGAGGTGGTGGACCGGGCCCGAGCGCGCAGGGAGGCCGAGTTAGCAGCACAGCATCAGGCTTATCCGCTTACGCCGGTTTGTCCGACCATCTCGGTCGAGCCTGTGGTTACCTCTAGCTCTTTGGGGGTGCCTTGCCTCGTCCCCGCTTTACGCAATGTGCGCTTGCCCAAGGATTTCAAGGGTCTGTGCAAGGTGCCAAATTACACCGCCGATTTGGCACTAGAAGCATGGATAGAAAGTTATGAGATGGCCACGGAGATGCTGGATGTGGATGAGGCCGCGTGTGCAAAGTACTTCACCATGATGCTCGAAGGCACGGCACGTACTTGGTTGAAGAGCTTGCCACCCAATTCTATCAATTCATGGGCCCGCCATGGACCCGGTTTATCCAGAATTTCAAAGATACCGTAAGCAGCCCATGTCCGTGGTGGACTTGGCGGCTTGTGTCCGTGGTGAAGGGGAATCAACAACTCATTGGGTACGCCTGCCGGAAATCTTGCACTCATCGACCGGATCAACGCTGACTCGCGATCTTAACTCGAAGGCAACCGCCGGTTTAAGCCTTTGAAGTTGAAGTTAGCGCATGAAGCGGTTTTGTAATGACATGGGCACTCTCATGGGCGCTTTAGTGAAGTATGCTGATTCCGATAGTACCAAGGATCCCGAAGTCCGATGTCGACGAGACAGGGAAGGGAAGGAAGAACAAGAACTCCAAGGGCCAGAACATCACTCGGCAGGTAATGGTGGGGGCAAGCGTAGTTTAACGGCAACATGGACTTTAGTAGCTAACACCAACGCTACAGGACAAGGGGCCAGCGGTGCAAAGGCAAACAGCCAAATCGGTGGAGCGCCTAATCCCAATCCGGACCGCTTGAACTATCTGTTGAATCAACCCTGTCCGAAGCATGGGGCGAAGGAGACGCCAGCAAACCACCTCTGGAAGGATTGCTACATTATGCAGGAGTTCAAGAGTTCTAATGCTTTCCGGTATGATCAAGGTTCTGGCGGCGGTTCAGGATCCGGGCCGGGTTACGGTGGAGGAAATTCCGGTTCAGGATTTAATGGTAATCCGGGCGGACATAACAATCAGAACAATCAGAACAATCAGAATAACCAAGGTGGTTACAACCAGCAGCAGCAACATCAGGTTATCAGAGCAACCCAAAGCAGTTGAATAGTGGGCAGTACCATGTCTTCACCACCAGCTTAGACAAGCGAGACCGGAAGCTTCAGAAGCGGGCATTCAACGTTGTTGACCGGCCGTGCCTCATTACCTACGCTGGTCAGAGCAGCCCATTGTATGGAGTAGAGAGGATCATCCTCCGCGGGTTGACAATCCGGCTCAGCTAGCCCTGGTGGTGGCACCTCAGGTGGGATGTTATAAGTTCACCAAGGTGCTCATGGATGGAGGGAGCAGCATTAACATCCTGTACTATGAGACCTTCCGTCGTATGGGGTTAGCAGATAAACATCTCAAACCGTCCAATACAGTGTTCCATGGTGTGGTGCCCGCAAGTCAGCATATCCGGTTGGTAAAATAGCTCTGGAAGTGGCCTTTGGAGATGAATATGACTCCAGATCGGAAACATTGACGTTTGAAGTGGTGAAAATCCAAAGTCCATATCATGCCCTGTTTGGGCGGCCGGCTTATGCCAAGTTCATGGCACGGCCTTGTTATATCTATTTGCAGCTCAAGATTCCAGGTCACAAGGGGACAATAACGGTTCATGGGAGCCGCAAGATCGCTTTGGAATGTGAGGAAGGTGATGCGGCTTACGCAGAGTCGGTTTGTGCCACCGAGGAGCTGAAGTATTATAAGGACAATGTTGATCCGGCGGACATGACTCCATTGAAGAAGCCAACTACAGAGCATGATCCGGCCCTGAAATTCAAATCGGCAGCTGAGCCTAAACTTGTTGACTTCGTGCCTGGCGGTTCGTCCAAGCAGTTCAGCATCAGTGCCAACTTGGATCCGAAATAGGAAAGCGCGCTCATCGAGTTCATCCGTGAGAATCGGGACATTTTTGCACGGAAGCCTTCTGACATGCCAGGTGTACCGAGGCAACTCGCTGAGCACACTCTTAATGTTGATCCCAAGTACAAACCGGTGAAGCGGCCCGCCGGTTTAACGAAGAAAGGCGTAAGGCCATTGGAGAGGAGGTGGCTGTGCTCTTAGCAGCTGGTTTTATCGTTGAAGTTTACCATCCAGAGTGGCTTGCTAATCCGGTGCTGGTTCTTAAGAAAACGGCACTTGGCGCATGTGTGTGGATTACATGATCTTAACAAGGCTTGTCCAAGAGATCCTTTTGCCCGCCTCGCATTGACCAGATTATTGATGCCATCGCGGGTTGTGAGCGCTTGAGCTTTTGGATGCGTATTCTGGGTATCATCAGATCAAGATGGCAGTTAAGGACCAGGAGAAGACAACGCTTATCACTCCCTTTGGAGCCTTCGCTATGTGTCTATGCCTTTGGGCTCAAGAGCGCCCAAGCAACTTATCAACGCTGTGTACGTAATTGCTCGCATAAACAGATCGGCCGTAATGTGCACGCCTATGTTGATGATATTGTGGTCAAATCAAGTGAGAAGGAGACACCGATTGACGATTTGAAGGAAACCTTTGACAACCTGCGGGTTTACAAGATGATGCTCAACCCGCCAAATGTGTCTTTGGTGTTCCGCAGGCAAATTATTGGGTTTCGTGTCTAACAGGAATTGAAGCTAATCCGGAGAAGATTACGGCTATTACCTCCCCGGCTAAACCGAAGTGTATTAACGATGTCCAGCGTTTGGCAGGCCGGATTGCCGCTACCGAGCGGTTTATCACCGCCTCGAGAGAGAAGGCCATCCTTTGTATGTCGAATCTTTGAAGAAGACAGATCAGTTTGTCTGGAGTGCAGCCGCCGACGAGGCGTTGGAGGACTTAAAGCGGCAATTGGCCAACCCGCTTGAGCTCGCCGCTCCCATTGACAAGGAGCCGCTTCTGCTATATGTTGCTGCTAATGCCAGGGCGGTCAGCGTGGCCATTGTGGTGGAGCGGAAGGAGGCAGGGAAGGAGCATCCGGTTCAACGTCCGGTTTACTATATTAGCGAGGTACTTATCGAATCTAAGCAAAGGTATCCGCATTGGAAGAAGCTGGTATATGGAGTTTTTATGGCGCGGAAGTGAAGCAGTATTTCCAAGGGCACCCCATCACGGTGGTCATTCGCTTCCCTTAGGTAATATCATACGTAACCGGAAGCGACCGTCGGATTGCCAAGTGGGCTATAGAGCTTGGGCCGCACGGTATGAAGTACGTGCCTCGGACGGCGGTGAAGTCTCAAGCACTTGTGGATTTCATTAATGATTGGACAGAGTTGCAAGCGCCTGAAGAAAAGCCGGATCACACATATTGGACCATCCATTTTGATGGATCCAGGCAATTGGAGGGCTCGAAATTTGGAGTCGTGTTAACTTCCCCACGAGGTGACAAGTTCTCATTACGTTCTCCGCTTAATGTTCCCTTGTACTAACAATGCAGCTGAGTATGAAGCCTTGCTCCATGGTCTCCGGATGGCTAAGGAGATGAATCTAAGCCGGGTTAAGTGCTTCGGTGACTCGGACCTAGTGGCTCAGCAGGTGTCTGGCACTTGGGATTCAAAGGACCCACTCATGGCTGCATATCGTCGTGAGGTGGACATTGTCGCATGTCACTTCAAGGGCTATCAGGTGGACCATGTGGATCGTCGGAAGAATGAAGCGACGGACGCTTTAAGCTGGTTGGGCTCCCAACGCAAACCGGTCCCGCCCAATGTTTTTCTGGACGTGCTGCACAACCCGTCGGTCAAGCTCCCTGGTGAAGCGGATTTGGCTATTCCTGATCCGGAGGCTCAATTGGTGGCGGCTCTTCACGTCACTCCGGATTTGACGCTTCCTTATCTTGCGTACATGAACCGGGGCGAGTTACCAGAAGATGAGACGTTGGCCCGGCAGATAGTCCGGCGATCTAAGTCTATGACCATTGTTAATGGTGAATTCCATCATTGCAGCATGTCAGGGGCGTTTCAACGCTCTGTGTCCCTAGAGGAAGGCTGTGAAATATTGCGTGAGATCCATGAAGGAGATTGTGGTCACCACGCCGGTTCAAAATCCTTGGTGGCTAAAGCGTTCCGCCACGGTTTCTATTGGTTGACCGCCAATGTTGATGCGGAAGATCTGGTCAGACGATGTGATGGTTGCCAAAATTTTCCAGACGTGCTCATGTACCGGCCCAAGAATTGAGGATGATTCCAATTACTTGGCCGTTTGCAACTTGGGGGCTGGATATGGTTGGACCTTTAAAAGGTCCAAGGACAAAAAGACCCACCTCCTGGTGGCGGTTGACAAATTTACAAAGTGGGTGGAGGCAGAACCTGTTAGCAAGTGTGACGCAGCTACGGCGGTTCAGTTCATCAAAAAGGTGATTTTCCGGTTTGGCTTTCCACACAGTATCATCACAGATAATGGTACCAATTTGTCCAAAGGTGCCATGAAAGAGTTCTGCGAACGTGAGCACATCCGGCTTGACGTTTCTTCAGTAGCCCACCCATAGTCCAATGGTCAAGCGGAAAGGGCTAATCAAGAGATCTTGAGAGGCATCAAGCCCCGGCTTATGGTCCCTTTGCAGAGGACACCGGGTTGCTGGGTAGAAGAGCTACCGTCTGTGTTATGGAGTATCAACACTACGCCTAACAGATCCACAGGGTACACACCGTTCTTTATGGTCTATGGAGCGGAGGTGGTTCTCCCCAAAGGACATCCGTCATGACTCACCTCGTGTGGCAGCTTATGTTGAAGCGGACAACGAGAAGGCACGGCAGGACGCTTTGGATCGGTTGGATGAAGAGAGTGATATAGCAGCTGCCCGCCGCGATTTACCAACAGGATCTTCGTCGTTACCATAGTCGCCGGTCGTAACCGTAACTTTTCAAGAAGGAGATTTGGTGCTTCGCTCATCCAAGACCAGACTGATATGCACAAGCTATCCCCACCTTGGGAGGGACCTTCGTGGTCAGCAAGAATCTGCACAACGGGTCGCATTTATCTCGATCGATATTCGAGAGCATAAAGACTCACGCACGTCAGAGGAGGAGACCAACAGGCCGTGGAACATAGCTCATCTTCAGCCTTATTTTACCTGAGCCATCGGCTCTACTTCTGTACATATCATGACAGTGTATATATTATGAATAAAGTAATAAACCGGAGCCTCATTAAAGCGGGTATCTGCTCATTACATCATGTGTGGTTACATGGAGTTGTTCTGTCTTAAAGTGGCATACGGTTTACCCCCTGAGTTTGCTTGTCAAAAGCATTGTGATATCACTTGGGGGCTTGGTCGTGTCCGAACTAATGCAACACCTTTTGATAGGTGAAAGCCACCAGATCACTTGGGGACATGGTCAAGTCTGAACTAGTCACGCCTCTTGATCGGCCTAAGGCCATAGAGTCACTTGGGGGCTTGGTCGAACCCGAACCATTGCCACGCCACTTGATTGGCATAATGCCACGGTTTCAGCTTGGGGACCTGGCGACTTGAACCATGGCTACACCTTATAGGGAGCTTGGTCGTGTCCGACCATGGTAACACCATCTGATCGGCTCAGTAAAGCCTTCTTTTTTGCAAATGGTTTATCATTGCCTTTGCTTCCATGTTTTTTCATAACTATTATTTGATTTTTGTTGCGTTTCTCAAACCGACAACATTTTTAAACCGGTTTCAAAACTGTCAATTGGCGAAATTCGGTCCATTTTTTAATCCGGAGATAATTCTTCCGGTTTGACTTATTCTGTTAACATCCCATTATGGAGTAACAGGGGGCTTATCATGACCCGGCACGGTTTACATGGTAAACCGGCGTTATAAACACAGGAGCTATTCTCCTTTGACGGTAAAGGTTTATACAGCCTCCGCTTCAAGATTGGCTAAGCCAACTTTATGCCCAGCGATGGCAGGTATTTGGTATCACAAATTTCGATTATATACCCCAATATTTCATCTCATATATATATGAACGTCAAAAGCCGGCTGGCGGCACAAACCGCCGTGGCGGTTTAAGATTTTGTGACTGCAGGAAATATAGATTGAAAGTTTCGATCATTCAAGCAAAAAGTATCAGCACCTATGCACGAAGGCATATTCAAAGCAAGAGTGTTGGCTATCCTATTACAAGGCAACATGGTGCCCAAGTAAGATCATTGTTTCTTGGCGGAATATAATGAAGCAGCTCTTCAAACCGGCTTCCGGTTCATGCTTGCTCGCCGCCCCGGTCTGATGGTTGTGGGTCGTCCTGCGCCGCTTCAGCTTCTTCATCTCTACCCAGCTGCCGAAGTCAACAAAGTGGTCCAAATCGATTACCATTAAAGCTTGAAAGACAGCCTCCTCATGGATCAGGGAAGTTGGTTCAATATCAGGAGCGTAAGTATGCTTACGGATCGGATGGATCAGGTTCTCCGCTTTAGGAATAGGTGCAGCTACTCGCTCGATCGTCATATTGAGCTTGATAATGCGACAAGTTTGCCTCTTCGCCAATTGGCAAGCCGAGGGCGATCGCCCGTTTATCGCTCTCAGATCATCCTCGTTGAACTCTGAACCGTCTTCCTTCAAACTGGGATAGCCTTGAGCTGCTTGAACAGGATCGAAATCTGGCACCCATGCTTTGGCCCGGATTAAGGCGTTAATGGCGCCGGTTCGAGCAGTAGATTTCTTCAGCTCTTCAATCCGGGCGGGAAGCATTGACAACCTCCTAAGAGTATCTTGAATTAAGGAGGGTGATGGATTGTTATGTGATGCAGTGGAGATGATCCGCTGCGCTCCAGTGTACATCTGCTCTATTAAAGTGTAGGTAGCTTTCAAGTTCTTCCGAACATCTGACCACAAGTGACCAATGCGTTTGCCCACAGCATTGCAAGAGGAATCACAAACCGGACTTATCATAAGAAGGCCAAGATTATCACAGAAGCCAAAGGAAGCTTACCAAAGATGGCAGCAGTCATGGAATGCACTTGCCGCTTCACGTTGGTCAGCTCATCTACCACCGGTTTAAGGGCAGCTTCAGCATTTTCAACCTTTTTGGTTAAAGCGGCCTTTTCAGTATCCCAGCCGGCCCGCTCAGACTTGAACCACTCCTTGAGCTGCTCCATAGTAGTCAAAGCGGTTTTCAGCTCATCCTTGGCCTTGGAGGTTTCTGCTTGTTGAGATTTCAGATTTTCTTGTAGATCATTGATTTGTGAGGCTTGTTGGCGTATCTCACTCTGCAACAAAAAGGGAGCATGTTAAATATCTTCATTACAAGTCCCAAGTGCATAACCAGTCATACATTTGGCACTTGCGGGCTAATGCATATTTGATCTTCATCTATCAATAAAATCACAAAGTCCCAAGCTCAATACAGGTATTCAACTTGGCACTTGGGGGCTAATGCCTATTTGCTCGAACATGTTCTGATGCGGCGATATAAATTACAGTCCCGGTTTAACTACGTTAAGTTGAACCGGCCCTTGGGGGCTATATCAGTGGATTCTGAAGCATTAAGTTTATGTTTAGTCCCGGTTTAACTATACTAAGTTGAACCGGCCTTGGAGGGCTACATCAGTGGATTCTGAAGCACTGAGTTTATGCTAAGTCCCGGTTTAATTATACTAAGTTGAACCGACCCTTGGGAGCTAGGAGAGTTAACAAAACTTGAAATATTCAAGCGGGAAAAGAACATGGAGGTTACCTCGAATTTTTCTTTCATCATCTTCACCAGGCCAGCTTCATAGTCACGGCTGGTACACAGCCTGTTCAAGTAGCCAAAATGAAGGTCTTGGGGGTTCAGAGCAGCGTAAGTTGCCAGATCAACATCCCACTTGCCCTTGCTCATAGTGGAAAATTCCTCTTTGGCAGAATGTTTGGATAAAGCGATCGGATTACCCGGTTCGCTGTGGCCAAAGCCAGTAATCACAACGTCATCGTCCTTGGTATCACCGGTTTGACCAGGGGCAGTCGGTTTGTCAGCAGGCCGGATTGGACTGGTGGATTTTTCAATCCGGGTTGGGCTTCTGGGCTGGTCAGCAGGAAGGGAGGTGTCGACAGGCCTTTCTTCAGCAACCAAATCGTCATATTGCAGTGGCGGATCATTGGGAGTATCTTCACAGATAGCCGCTTCAAGATTTGGGGCGCTGTCCGGTTCAGGGGCAGTCTCTTCGTCGGCCGGTTTATCCAGACGAGCCTTTTTGCTCGGCCTAGGCTTGGCCCTGAAAAGGCACAATAACAGTCAAATACGGCATATACAATATAATGATGCAACAGAAACAATATGAAAGGTATAACTTACCCAAGCACCGTTTTAAGTGGTGGCAGCTGAGTGGCTGATGACTCGCCAGATGAGGAATGGGAAGTGACCTGATAATCAGAGTCAGACGGATTAAGGGGTTGACGAAAACAGCCTGCTTTAGGATAAGCACTGACAAGCAAATTAGAGACCTCTGAACGACGTTTCTAAACCGGACTGTTCGGTAAACCGGTGGAGGTAACTACCTGGCCGCTGTGCCGAGTTGTGCGGCGAGCTTTATGTTGTTGAGTGCTGCGAGCTTTATGTTGTTGATTCTTCATAAGAAATTTGGGATCCAAGTAAGCAAGGGGATGAGAAAATTTAATTTTCCGGTTTGCCTGACGGATTTTTAGTGAAGGCAAAGGATTTGAGCCAGAGGAGAGAATAGTTACCTCTACAACATCAGCATTACTGGTTTCAGCATCATCCTGACAAACATCATCATTAATTAGGCGTGTGAAAAGTAAGCCAAGTGAATCAAGTTCTACCTCAAGGTCCGGATTACCCACATCATCATCCACAGCCGGATCAGAAGATGCAGTGGTTTTCCTCTTATGAGCAGTCTTCTTGACAGCTTTGGTTTTTTGCCGGATTGGTTTTTCCGGTTTGTCTGGCTTCTCTGGTTTCTCTTGTGGACGTTTCTTGCTCCAGAATGGATCATCACCCTGATTAAGCAGCAGTTGATGTTAAAAATGATGTCAGAAATAGCAGTAATATATTCAGTAAAAATAGTCAGAAGTCTTACAGATGGTGGTTTGTTGGTAGCACGTATAAGGCAGACGGTTGGGGCACAGAGGTGTTCCGGTTCATTCAACATTTTCTTCACAGCCTCGGTGACCTCATCATCAGTGAGCTGGATATTAACGTGTCGGAGGGGGTCGTCGACACTACCAGTGTACTCACACATTAAACCGGAGCGCTGGGAGAGGGGCAGTATGCTCCATGATATCCAACAGCGTGCAAGGTCAATTCTGGTTAAACCATTGGCCATGAAGGCTCTGAGCATGGAGAGCTGAGGAGCATATTTACTTCTCTCATTGGCAGTCAATCTTTGCGGAAAGGGATGTGTGTTCTTGAGTCGCCCATTTAAAACCGTGTAAAGGATTCTCATTGGCAGGTGAAGTGTCTCTGCAATAAAACCATGTTTGATTCCATTCCTTGGGGTGGCTATGCACTTTGACATGAGGATAAGTGACCTCCTTTCTTTTTTGAATCGCCACCCCACCCAATTCTGTGTTGGGCCCACAAGAATTCTCATGCGGCGGTTTAGATGGAAGCAGTCCCTAAACAGTTCAACTGTGGGTTCTTCTTGAAAGTATCGCCTCACGAGCACTTGGAAGTGACAAATATTGGTAATGTAATTGGGTCCTCAGATCTTGTGGACGGAGTTGAAAATTGGCTAACACATCCCGGTAAATTTTTGAACCGGGCGGGTTGAAACCCCGGGCTAGGTGATCTGTGAAAACTACAACCTCTCCTTCTTGAGGTGTGGGTGGACATTCTTTGCCAGGAACCCTCCAATGGATAGTATTTTTACTGCCTAAAGCGCCAAAGACCAGATTGTTTAATTGAGTTTCGGTGACACGGGAAGGAGCCCAGTTGCACTCATATACTTGTTTGGCCATCTACAAAAAATATAAATCCGGTTCAAAAAATATGTTGGGACAAAGAGAGAACCGGTGTATAATGCTAAATCAGAGACAAATACATCTAAACCGGAGTTCTATGAAGCGACAGTGTCTGGTTAAGGAGTTCTGGCGGTTCAACAAGGGGACTAATGGTGTATACCGGTCTATTTATTGTTTCTATGTTAAGTTAAACCGCCTGGTCTGAATATTGAAAACAATTGAGGTTGCGAACGGCTAAGTGTGCAGAAACAGGTTTTGCAAGATTTCTCTACAACGAAGGATCTGAAGCGAGATCAGAAAAGAAGAAAAATATCTAAAAAAGAATAAACCAGAGCAGTATTGATGCCATGAGCAGGAGATAATGTGCGAGATCTATGAACGTAAGCACAAGACTACAGGCGGATGCTAAAAGCTACTACTAGTCAGAGCAAAGGTGTCACAGATCTATCCAGGAGTCTGGTATGAGCATGAACAGTTCATGGAGCACTGCAAGAACAGGAGACCCTAGAACGGATCTAGGTCGAGGAGAACCGAGGACCTACCTGAGTTGAGGAGATGCGGAAGAGTGCTGCGTTTCTCACAGTGCGTTCAGGTTGATGCAGCGACTCAAGATGGTGCAGAGGTCGACGGCGGCGGCGGAGCTCTGAGGCTAGCGACGCGAGGAAGACGAAGAGAAAGGGGACGGAGGGGAGAAAAGGAATGACCCTTTCGGTCCAATTTATAAGGCAAGATACCTGTGTCAGGCGCGGGAATCAAGGAACCACAAATCTAGGAAGCAGAGCTGTCGCCTCGATTATTGCAGATCTGTTAAACAAAGAAGATATCGTGAATGCTATCTTTATGGGGACGTCATGCCGGTTTACAGCAACCGGAGAAGGTGACATCACGGCGGTTCAACGATTTCAAGAAGGTATTGAAGATGAAGGTTTTTTATCAAGGATTGACATGAACCTGTTCAAATCAATCTTGGGGCCTAATGTTGGGGATATTGCTACTGGGCGTAAACCGGCCTATCTGGGCCGGGTTAACTTCATCAGTAGTTCAACGACAAAAGCCCAAGATGCATGAGAGTTAGGGCCCAAGGCCTGTAGTCGGTTTAGAACCTGTAGCCGTAAACCTGCCTGGTATGTAAACTTGTATTGTAAGTTAGGAATAGAGAGAGACCAACCCGGATACGAGTATGAACCGGAGATTGGGACTCTCTGAACCGACGTGCGTCACCCGTGTATATAAGGGGACGACCCGGGGCGGTTCAAGGACAGACAACAACAACTCGAGGCCTAGGCGAAGCTTATTTGCTCCCTAGTCATCGAGACCACATCAATCCCATCACAACTAGATGTAGGCTTTTACCTTCATCGAAGGGGCCGAACTAGTATAACTCTTGTGTCTCTGCGTCCGCTTTAACCCCTTCAAGTTAACCCGTAGCGATGGCTCCATGACTAAGTCCTTTTATGAGGACATCTGCCGTGACAATACCACGACAGGGGTGGAGGTTGAAGATGAACCGCAGGCCCTTGATTTCGTATCCAACGGCTGCAAAATTGACTGACCAGAGATGAAAAAGTCAGTCGACCGACGTGTTGCCTCACCTTGCTAGTGCGTTCAGTTTCGACAGCAAAATTCAGTTTCGACAGCAAAATTCAGTTTCGACAGTTAAGTTCAGTTTGACGATTAAGTTCAGTTTGACGAGTTAAATTGAGCTTGACGGTTAAGATTCAGAGATGAGTGGCTGATGTATTTTACATCTAGCACTTTGTGGTTATGTATTTTACATCATGTATTGGAGATGCTATTAGAATTCCACTCAGGTTAACGTTGTTCGTTGTCTCTATTGTACTGCTTCAGCCTTGGCGTCGTACAACTCACCGGAGCTGCTCCAACGATGAAACCCTCCGTCACAGTGGAGCATTACCTCGAGCTCCATCTCCAGACGCCTAATATCTTCTTCCCCTCCTCCGACAAAGAAAGTCAGTAGGAGCATCCTCACCGCCAACCCAATCACGCTGAGATCGACATGGCTTCGCCAAAGAGGTTGTACACTTGTTGCATCTCTTTTTTACTCTACATGTTATATATATTGTCCACTGAGCACACGGATTTCTTCCTTTAGTGTCTCCTTGAAAGAAAAAGCGTAGGAATTTTAATTTTCAATTGTCCTCCTTTTCAAATTCCTATTCATGAAGCACAAGACTAAGAGATAGTAGCATAATAGCATTATAACCGTACTTTTTCTTGTGGTTTGACTTAATCTCACCATGCTTCTTTGCATCATGTGATCTTCCAATTGTTGTGAATCAAACACCCAAATTGGCAGAAATCCTGTGTTTTTAAATTCTCTATTTTGCACGTGCATTCCTATCCTATTCCTGTCTATTTCCTATCCCTGCATTGTTGGAATCATCCATTTCAAACGAGCCCTTAGAGAATTACTTCTCTTACAGATAGTTGTCAAAGAAAACCTTGCGTGGTCTATCCCGCTCCTGCTGCGCCGTCGTCCACCCCAGCTCAGCTGCTCCAACGATAGAAGGGTCTAGCATAGCAGGGATCCGGCCTTCAGACTGTCTTTCGCTGCCTCAGATCTTCTTCCCCGCCGCTGGCAGCCATGAAAACTACATTACCATCGTCAACCGAGCAGATGACCTCGAGGACTACATGGGTCCGCAAGAGAGGTCGCACTCTTTCGTGTCTGCTTACGTTATGCATCGTTTAATATTACATGCTACTTTATCATCCTGTTCACGGATTACTAATCTCTGAGTCAGCTCCAAACTAATGGTCAAATTTGATTTTTTAAATGGTTGTGGGGTACATATCGGGGCCGCTATCAATAGTATCTATCTACTATCTGGTTAATCTCCGGTGTCTACTATGAGTTTCATGTTGGGTGGGAAACAAACGATAAATAATCCATTATCTGTATTTTTAACTGAAGCCATTATCTGCGTGCTATTATTGCTTTTGCGTCTATCCACAGGTTGCTACCATCACTCTGGATTTCTGCATGCACTCCTTACATAATCTCACTATGTTTTATTCCTATGCTTGACAGTTATTGTAAACAATGGAACTGAACATGTAGACCAAAAGAGACGAGCCTTGCATGGCAATTAAATTTCATGCAGACGTCGCTCCATGGTAGGCGCAAAGGCAGCCCCCCTCCACACATTTTGGATTGTAATCGAGAGGAAGATATCTGTTCTGAGGGAGATTCAGAAGGAGAAGACAGCTCCTATTTACCCCCTGAGGTCTTCGCTCTAACTTGGCATGCTGATGTTGGTTATATCATGCATATGGTGTCTTGCATTGCTTACTTTATACATCAAATATGTCATCTGCTTAGTTTAGACATCCTTTGTGTGAATGCCATCTGTTTAGTTTATTCATCGTTTATGTGAATTATGCAACGCCATCTTGTTTAGCCATGCATAATATATGTGAATTTTGCAATGCCATCCTGCTTAGCCAGTCATCTTATATGTAAATTATATCAGGCTATCCTTTTTTTTCATTACATATTACAATTGTCAACGATGTTAGTACATTCAACTGCTCTTCGTGTGCATCAACCATTTGACACGGTGATGGCAAATTCTGGAGTGAAAACAAGGTCTTCAGAGCAGACTAAGCTATCTGACGAAGCGCATATCTCGCTGGTTACGTATAGCTCCCCAGAGGAGGATTCAGAGACAGATGACCAATCCTATCCCCCCCCCCCCCCCGAGGTGTATGCTCTAACTTGGCAGGGCTATGTTGCTCATATCATGCGTATGGTGTCTCGCATTGCTATGTCTTTTGATTAGGTTAGACATGCTTTGTGTGAATGCCACCTGTTCAGTGTCTAATTACCATATATGTGAATTATGCATTGCCATCTTGTTGCAAGACATTATATATGTGAATTATACAATTCTATCTGTTACAAAGGCATTATATATGTGAATTGTGCAATGCCATGCTGTTTAGCCAATCATCATGTATGTGAATTATATCATGCTGTCATTTTTTTGTATTACGTGTTCCATTTGTCGACAATGTTTGTATATTCAACTACTCTTCATGTGCATCAGCCATTTGAAGCGGTGACGGAAGTATCTGGAGTGAAAACAAGGTATTCAGAGCGGACAATGCTACCTGTTGAAGCAGACATCTTGCTGGTTATAGAGAGCTCATCAGAGGAGGATTCAGAGGCCGATGACCAGTCCTATTTCCCACGAGGTCTATGCTCAAACTTGGCAGGGTTATATTACCCATTTCATGCATGTTGTCTTGCATTGCTTAGTTTTTACATCATATATGGATTGCCATATGCTTACTTGCTTACTATATAAATCATATATTTGAATTATATCATGCCATCATGTTTACATAGTACATACACATCATCTATCTGAATTATGGCATGGCAACCCATTTAATAAACACATCATATAGTTATATCATCTCATCTTGTTTAGTGTTTACAGTCATCATATTTTGAATTATGGCATTCTATCCGTGAATGTATGTGAATTATGGCATGCCAATCTATTTAATAAACACATTATATACTTATGTCATGTCATCCTATTTACATAGTCTCATATTTTGAACTATGTCTTTCCATCTTTTTTAGTTAGCCATCATAATGTGAAATTGTATCATGCTATCCTGTTTAGTTAGCCATCATATATGTGAAATGTGTCATGCTATCCTGTTTGGTTAGACAACATAAATATGAATTATTTCATGCCCTCTTTTATTCCCCACTATCCATTGCACCTGTCTATCATACAACGCCTATACTTTCAATTACTTTTCTTGTTTATCAGCCATTTGAATTAGAGAGCGTGATGGCAGTATCTAAGGGAGTAACAACACGGTCTTCAGAAAAGATAGTGCTACCAGTTGATGCAGATAGAACCATGGTTGTACTTGCCCAAGGAACAGATCCACCACACATAACCCAGACTCTCATGATTGTACCCCTACCAGTTGGACAGAGAACCAGCTACACCCTTCTAACCCCAACCCGGCAGATAGTAACCCAGTTCCAGTTGACACGGCACCGTCTCCACCACAGGCACCCAAACACGAGCAGTTAGTAAGGGAACTGCAGTGCCCAAAGCACGAGGACCACCAATCTGAATCCCAACTCAACGCTTAAAGGAGAAGAAGATTTGTTCTCAGGTCAGGTTCTGTAGCTATGGTTCATACTCCTTTGCTCTTGCATTACCGTATTTACTCATATCAACTATTTTCAAATTTGAAGGATGGAATTGAAACTCCATTTGCGCAACAGGTATGTTTTAAACATGTTTCTTTAACTGGTTTGCTGTTGTAATCTGCTCTATGTTGATTTCAGTTTCAATTGAATAAACAGTTATGTTCTCATGTCATGCACATTACAAGTGTTGTTATTTCTCTATTGTTACCCACACTTATATTCTGTCTATTCTGCTTTATCTTGAACAAATGTTATTTGAACTGTGTCTCTATCTTGATTTGGCAACAAAAACTAGAATGATATAGACCATAAAGTGACCATGGTACATAGATATATGTTTGTTTCATGCTGTTATCCTGTCCACTTTACTACTGAACTCATTTACCAAAATGAGTTTCATATACAACATAGTAAACATGTGATGTGTCTGCTTGTTTCTCTTTTAGAATGCGGACAAAATATTGGAGAACAGTACCGCATTATCCAATGGTAAAGGAAGTAATGCAGATAAGGTTCAAGATAGTGAGACATCCCTGTTGGTCTCCAAGAAAGCTGATAAAAACTATCTTGACAATAGTGAGGGAACCCAAAAGTCCTTTCTTGATGTAGTGTTCGAGTTACTGGCCACTACTGCTGGCACAAGCTCTTCGAACTCGCTGCCTGAATCAGTTCGTCTTCTTGAGTCTCAACTTCAAGTTGAAAGACATCAATCAGATGTCTTTGCGACAGAAGGTGAAGGGTGAGGAAGTCCTGCAGAATTCAGATGCATATTTTTACGGTTGCAGCGACATCTTGTTTGGAGGATTTAAGCGCCAAACAAGAGAAAGTTGATAAGCTTGCTAAGCATCTTGCCAGCATTATGGGTACCCAGGATATTGTTTCTTGAGATCTTCTGAAGTGGTTTCAGTTCTGGATTTGTTTTGCTGCGGCGTATATTTGCGCTGGTCGCCAACTTTGACAACCAGTGTCTATGATATGCTGCTTTGTTCCCTATATTTGCACTGGTGGAAAACTTTGATGCCCAGTGGATGTAATATGTGTAATAGCCGTGATAGCCTAGCGTTAGTTGATTGCTTATTTATTTCCTTGTTGTCTTGTTTATTTGTTTGCTTGTAGTCATTGCAGTTCTTTTTCCGCGGTTAGCTAGTGGCATAATAACCTATTTTTAAAACTAGGCCACAATAACCATGGGCTAATATTCTTGTAGTGACACGGGCCTCCTCTTTGGGCGTAGAAGCGATTGGGCCTTCTACGGGCCGTAGAAACAATGGGCTTCTACGGGCCGTAGAAACAATGAGCCTTTTGCGGGCCGTATCATCAATGGGCCTTATACGGGCCGTATGATCGATTGGCCAAACATGGGCCAAACAGACCGCATTATGGTCGTAAACGGGCTAGAGTTGGAATCGTCCGTTCATGGGCCGACCATAACGGGCCATCGTTAATAGGCCGTATTTTATGACGCTATGAAAACGTCCCAACATATTAACGGACCACAAAGCGGGCGGCTGTAACCACGGGCTGAATTTGGCCCTGGCGAGAAAATAGCGATGTAGCCGTAAGTAAGCGAATCTTTGAAATGAGCCCAAGAATAAATGGGTTACGAGAAGGCGAAAGATAACATGTGTTGGAAGCGGCCCCTTTGGAATAACGGGCCGTTAATGGGTATAAAGTGATACCTTTGTTCATTACGGGCCGATTTCACCACGGGCCGTTAATGGGTGTAAAGTGACACCACAGTTCATTACGGGCGATTTCACCATGGGCCGTTAATAGGCCAAGAGTTACATAGGGCCTCATATGGGCGAAAGGCGTCATGGGCCATACATGGGCGAAGTAAGCAATTTGGAATCATATTGGGTGGCCAGGATGACGCTACTGGGCCTAATTCGGATAGGGCGTAATGGGCCTTGGGTTAGCGGGTTGTAAATGGGTTATATGCGAATAGGCTGTTAACAGGCTTTACATGGGCCGGCCCGCCACCTTTTGACCAAGTCAAACGGGCCGGCCTTTTCACAGGAATGGGCCTCTGTTGGGCCGTGCCACGTGTCAACGTATCATAGGCGCCTTCTGTCCAATGAGTGGATGACATCTATCCCAACGATGAGCCGACACGTGTTTCATCCAGCCAATGATGATTTTACACGTGGAAAATCCCCATTGTCCTGGGCTGTTAATGGGTTATTGGATCCAAAACCCGACCCGATAGCTTAACGGCGTTCCGTTACGGTGGATGCAACATGTCGGTCACCCTTGACGAAAGCACTTCTGTGATGCGGGATTTATCGTCATGGAAGTGGACACTTCCGTGATGATAATTTTGGTAATGTCATGGAACACTTCTACGACAACACAGGTATGACTATCTTGATTCTGTCATGAAATCGTCATGGATGTACATGCATGACAGAAAATGCGACATACTGTGACAAACACGTATCATCACGGAAGTGTATTTTTTTGTAGTGCGAAGAGGATGATTGAATAAATGTTCTTATGAAGTGCAACCTGGATCGTGAAGATTGTGTTAGCTTCGTGTCCCCTCTGTCTTCTTACCTCACGTCTTGAATCTCGGGACGAGATTCTTGTTTAGTGGGGGTGAGTTGTCACAACCCTAGTCAGTGCATGCATTAGAGTGACTGCATCATGTTACTTTTCACAGAAAGTTGAAATGGGGATGACAGAACCCCCAGCACCACTTAAACCAACTAGGGTTTACTAAAATATTTTTCAGTGAATCTGAAATGCCCTTCTAAAATGTTCACCATCTTTGCCTTGGTCTAGAACCTCTGCCAAATTTGGTTCACATTTTTCTAGGAGACATAAGGTCACTGAATTAAATCATATGCTATTTGCAATTGGGCATTTAAATGCTATATAATATTTTAAATGCTCAATTAATTTTGAACTTAAGTGAGGGCTGTTGGGCATATTCCAAACAGAGCCCACAATTATTCTCAGGATTTTGGAAAGCGTTACGGTATTTTTTAATAAAGGCCGGATTCTGAGAAAAATAGAAATAGGGAAAAACAGGAGAGGAGGAAATCTTACCTGGCCTCACCTGTCTAGCCCACCCACCGGTCCAGTTACCTGGCCTAGCCCACCAGTGCTGCCACCGTCATCTCCACCGCGCCAGGAGGACGCGGGCGTGTCATGTCTACTACACAACCTTCTTCTTGTTGACGTTGTTGGGCCTCCAAGTCCAGAGGTTTGTAGGACAGTAGTAAATTTCCCTCAAGTGGATGCCTAAAGTTTATCAATCCGTGGGAGGCATAGGATGAAGATGGTATCTCTCAAACAACCCAGCAACCAAATAACAAAGAGTCTCTTGTGTCCCCAACACACCCAATACAATGGTAAGTTGTATAGGTGCACTAGATCGGCGAAGAGATGGTGATACAAGTGCAATATAGATAGTAGATATAGGTTTTTGTAATCAGAAAATATAAAAACAGCAAGGTAACTAATGATAAAAGTGAGCTCAAACGGTATTGCAATGCTAGGAAACAAGGCCTAGGGTTCATTCTTTCACTAGTGCAAGTTCTCTCAACAATAATAACATAACTAGACCAAATAACTATCCCTCAACATGCAACAAAGAGTCACTCCAAAGAAACTAATAGCGGAGAAAAAACGAAGAGATTATGGTAGGGTATGAAACCACCTCAAAGTTATCCTTTCTGATCTATCTATTCAAGAGTTCGTAGTAAAATAACACGAAGCTATTCTTTCCGTTCAATCTATCATAGAGTTCGTACTAGAATAACACCTTAAGACACAAATCAACCAAAACCCTAATGTCACCTAGATACTCCGTTGTCACCTCAAGTATCCGTGGGTATGATTATACGATATGCATCACACAATCTTGGATTCATCTATTCAACCAACACAAAAGTACTTCAAAGAGTGCCCTAAAGTTTCTACCGAAGAGTCAAGACGAATACGTGTGCCAACCCCTATGCATAGGTTCATGGGCGGAACCCGCAAGTTGATCACCAAAACATACATCAAGTGGATCACGTGATATCCCATTGTCACCACAGATAAGCACAACAAGACATACATCAAGTGTTCTCAAATCTTTAAAGACTCAATCCGATAAGATAACTTAAAAGGGAATACTCAATCCATTACAAGAGAGTAGAGGGGGAGAAACATCAAAAGATCCAACTACAATAGCAAAGCTCGCCATACATCAAGATCATTCCAACTCAAGAACACGAGAGAGAGAGAGATCAAACACATAGCTACTGGTACATACCCTCAGCCCCGAGGATGAACTACTCCCTCCTCGTCATGGAGAGCGCCGGGATGATGAAGATGGCCACCGGTGAGGGATCCCCCCCTCCAGGCAGTCTTGGGCAGGTCCCGATTGGTTTTTGGTGGCTACAGAGGCTTGCAGCGGCGGAACTCCCGATCTATTCTGTTCCCAGAAGGTTTAAGTATTTATAAGAATTTTTGGCGTAGGTTTCACGTCAGGGGGGTCTCCGGGCTGTCCACGAGGCAGGGGGGCGCGCCCCCACCCTCGTGGGCAGTCCGGGACTCTTCTGGCCCAGCTCCGATCCTCCGTGGTCTTCTTTTGGTCCATAAAAAATCATCAAAAATTGGCACGTCAATTGGACTCCGTTTGGTATTCCTTTTCTGTAGAACTCAAAAACAAGGAGAAAACAGAAACTGGCACTGGGCTCTAGGTTAACAGGTTAGTCCCAAAAATCATATAAAATAGCATATGTATGCATATAAAACATCTACGATGGATAATATAATAGCATGGATACTTCATAAATTATAGATACGTTGGAGACGTATTAGCATCCCCAAGCTTAATTCCTACTCGTCCTCGAGTAGGTAAATGATAAAAGAAATAATTTATGAAGTGTGAATGCTAAAAGGTGCACAAGTTTGACCAATGATAATTTCAGTCACCTTTTCTAGCATCAGTATAATCATAACAGTGGCTCATCTCATAAAGCTTCTCATGATCAAGAAACAAGCTATTCAAATGTTAAAGTATAGATCATAAACTTTCTTGAAAACTAACAAACCGTGTTATCAGTCATCAAACAATTGCAATTCATCTTATTTTCAGGAAGGGTCTATGTCAGAGCTTTAATTCAGCAAACTTCACATACTCAACTATCATTTAGTCTTTCACAATTGCTAACACTCACGCGATATTGATGGGTTCAAAGTTTTAATCAGACACAGAGAAAGCTAGGGGCTTATAGATTCGCCTCCCAACCTTTTACCTCAAGGGTAATGTCAACAATAATAGCTCATGATGCCTTACATCCAATTGGATATATATATATCAGAATCTTTCCAACATAAGGTGCTTGCCAAAGGATAAAATGTAAAAAGGAAAGGTGAAGATCACCATGACTCTTGCATAAGGTAAAAGATGAGAATAAAAGATAGGCCCTTCGTAGAGGGAAGCAGAGGTTGCCATGCGCTTTTATAGTTGGATGCACAAAATCTTAATGCGAGGGAACGTCAGTTTATATTGCCACTTGTGATAGGGACCTTTATTATGCAGTCCGTCGCTTTTATTGCTTCCATATCACAAGATCGTATAAAGCTTATTTTCTCCACACTAAAAGATCATACATATTTAGAGAGCACATTTTATTGCATGCACCGATGACAACTTACTTGAAGGATCTAACTCAATCCATAGGTAGGTAACGTGGACTCTCATGGCAATACTGGTTTAAGGGATGTTTGGAAGCTCAAGTAGTATCTCTACATGGTGCAAAGAATTTGGCTAGCATGAGGGGGAAAGGCAAGCTCAACATTTTGAGCGATCCATGACAATATACTTTATTTCAGATATAAGAAAACATAACCCATTACGTTGTCTTCCTTGTCCAACATCAACCTTTTATCATGTCCTATTTTAATGAGTGCTCACAATTACAAAAGATGTCCCAGATAGTGTATTTATATGTGAAATCTCTCTTCCTTCAATATTCTTTCATGAATTGTTCAAGTGACCAATACAATGTTTTCTAACCTTCAATAGATTTACCACCTCTAATTCTTATATGTGAAGTCATTACTCCCCATGGGTAAGCATATGAAACATATATAATTTCAGATTTATGATATTCAATTCATTCAACCATTTACTCATAGGATATAAGTGAAGCACACGAGTAAATGACAAACTACTCCAAAAAGATATAAGTGAAGATTAATGAGTAGTGAAATAATTATTTAGCTATTGAGGACTCTCTCTCATTTTAAGAATTTCAGATCTTGATACTTTATTCAACTAGCAAGCAAAAAAATGAAATTGCAAGGATAGCACAACTCATGTGAAAAAGCAAAAACTTAGGTTCAACCGATACTAACCGATAGTTGTTGAAGAAGAAAGGTGGGATGCCTACCGGGGCATCCCCAAACTTAGATGCTTGAGACTTCTTGAAATAATATCTTGGGGTGCCTTGGGCATCCCCAAGCTTGAGCTTTTGTGTTTCTTAATTCCTTTTATATATCGGTCTCCTTAAATATCAAAAGCTTCATCCACACAAAACTCAACAAGGACTCGTGACATAAGTTAGTATAAACCAATGCAGAAACCTTATCTTACTCTACTATAGCAAATCACTAAAATTATTATTCAACATTGCATACTAAATGTCTCAGAATATTTAATACTCCTATCCTCAAATAGAATCATTAAACAAGCAAACATATGCAAACAATGCAAACATAACAGCAATCTGCCAGAACAGTACAGTCTGTAAAGAATGCAAGATTCATCATACTTCCCTAACTCCAAAAATCATGAAAGAAAATTCCTACTGTAGTAAATTTATCAGAGCTTATTATGCAAAAGGTTTCAACATTTTATCACATTCTGACTTTTCTAGGGAATTTTTGCAAAAGCGGTAAACTTTCTGTTTTGAAACAACAACATGTATACTTGCAAAATAAGCATGGTAAAGGCTATCAATGCCACTTTTATTGAAATAAAAGATGCAAAACATTATTCTAAATAACAGCAAGCAAATACTAACAAAATAAAATGACGCTCTAAGCAAAACACATCATGTGGTGAATAAAAATATAGCACCAAGTAAAGTTACCGATGAACGAAGACGAAAGAGGGGATGCCTTCCGGGGCATCCCCAAGCTTAGGCTCTTGGTTATCCTTGAATATTGCCTTGGGGTGCCTTGGGAATCCCCAAGCTTAGGCTCTTGCCACTCCTTATTGTTGGGGAACGTAGTAATTTCAAAAAAAATCCTACGCACACGCAAGATCATGGTGATGCATAGCAACGAGCGGGGAGAGTGTGTCCACGTACCCTCGTAGACCGTAAGTGGAAGCTTTAGCACAATGCTGTTGAATTAGTCGTACGTCTTCACAATCCGACCGATCAAGTACCGAACGCACGGCACCTCCGAGTTCAGCACACGTTCAACTCGATGACGTCCCTCGAACTCCGATCCAACCGAGCTTTGAGGGAGAGTTCCGTCGACCACGGCGTTAGCGATGATGATGTTCTACCGACGCAGGGCTTCGCCTAAGCACCGCTACGATATTATCGAGGTGGATTATGGTGGAGGGGGGCACCGCACACGGATAAGAGATCCAAGGGATCAATTGTTGTGTCTGGGGTGCCCCCCTGCCCCCGTATATAAAGGAACAAGGGGGAGAGGCGGCCGGCGGGGGAGGAGGGAGAGGGGAAGGAAAGGGGGGCGCCGCCCCCCTCCGTCTCCAATTCGGACTAGAGGGGGAGGGGGCGCGGCCTGCCCTGGCCGCCCCTCCTCTTCTCCACTAAGGCCCATCTTGGCCCATTAAACCCCCCCCCCCAGGGGGGGGGGGGTCCGGTAACTCCCTATACTCCGGTAAAATCTCGATTTCACTCGGAAAACTTCCGATATCCAAATATAGGGTTCCAATATATCAATCTTTATGTCTCGACCATTTCGAGAATCCTCGTCATGTCCATGATCACATCCGGGACTCCGAAATATCTTCGGTACATCAAAACACATAAACTCATAATATAACCGTCATCAAACTTTAAGCGTGCGGACCCTATGGGTTCGAGAACTATGTAGACATGACCGAGACACGTCTCCGGTCAATAACCAATAGCGGAACCTAGATGCTTATATTGGCTCCCACATATTCTACGAAGATCTTTATCGGTCAAACCGCATAACAACATACGTTGTTCCCTTTGTCATCGGTATGTTACTTGCCCGAGATTCGATCGTCGGTATCTTAATACCTAGTTCAATCTCGTTACCAACAAGTCTCTTTACTCGTTCTGCAATACATCATCCATAACTAACTCATTAGTTGCAATGCTTGCAAGGCTTATAGTGATGTACATTACCGAGTGGGCCCGGAGATATCTCTCGACAATCGAGATGTGAATCCTAGTCTCGAAATCGCCAACTCAACAAGTACCTTCGGAGACACCTGTAGAGCACCTTTATAATCACCCGATTCACGTTGTGACGTTTGGTAGCACACAAAGTGGTCCTCCGTAAGCAGGAGTTGCATAATCTCATAGTCATAGGAACATGTATAAGTCATGAAGAAAGCAATTGCGACATACTAAACGATCAAGTGCTAAGCTAACGGAATGGGTCAAGTCAATCACATCATTCTCCTAATGATGTGATCCCATTAATCAAATGACAACTCATGTCTATGGCTAGGAACCATAACCATCTTTGGTCAACGAGCTACTCAAGTAGAGGCATATTAGTGACAGTATGTTTTTCTATGTATTCACACCTGTATCAAGTTTCCGGTTAATACAATTCTAGCATAAATAATAAACATTTATCATGAATTAAGGAAATAAATAATAACTTTATTATTGCCTCTAGGGCATATTTCCTTCAGTCTCCCACTTGCACTAGAGTCAATAATCTAGTTCACATCACCATGTGATTTAACATCAATAGTTCACATCTTCATGTGGTTAACACCCATAGTTCACATCGACATGTAACCAACACCCAAAGGGTTTACTATAGTCAGTAATCTAGTTCACATTGCTATGTGATTAACACCCAAAGAGTATTAAGGCGTGATCATGTTTTGCTTGTGAGATAATTTTAGTCAACGGGTCTATCACATTTAGATCCGTAAGTATTTTGCAAATTTCTATGTCTACAATGCTCTGCACGGAGCTACTCTAGCTAATAGCTCCCACTTTCAATATGTATCTAGATCGAGACTTAGAGTCATCCAGATCGGTGTCAAAGCTTGCATCAACGTAACTCTTTACGACGAACTCTTTATCACCTCCATAATCGAGAAATATTTCCTTATTCCACTAAGGATAATTTTGACCGCTGTCCAGTGATCTACTCCAAGATCACTATTGTACTCCCTTGCCAAACTCAGGGCAGGGTACACAATAGGTCTGGTCCATAGCATGGCATACTTCATAGAACCTATGACTGAGGCATAGGGAATGACTTTCATTCTCTTTCTATTTTCTGCCGTGGTCGGGATTTGAGTCTTACTCAATTTCACACCTTTGCAACACAGTCAAGAACTCTTTCTTTGACTGTTTCATTTTGAACTACTTCAAAATCTTGTCAAGGTATGTATCCATTGAAAAAACTTATCAAGCGTCTTGATCTGTCTCTATAGATCTTGATGCTCAATATGTAAGCAGCTTCACCGAGGTCTTTATTTGAAAAACTCCTTTCAAATACTCCGTTATGCTTTACAGAAAATTCTACATTATTTTCGATCAACAATATGTCATTCACATATACTTATCAGAAATTTTGTGGTGCTCCCACTCACTTTCTTGTAAATACAGGCTTCACCGCAAGTCTGTATAAAACTATATGCTTTGATCAACTTATCAAAGCGTATATTCAACTTCTGAGATGCTTGCACCAGTCCATAGATGGATCGCTGGAACTTGCACATTTTGTTAGCACCTTTAGGATTGACAAAACATTATGGTTGCACCATATACAACTCTTCTTTAATAAATCCATTAAAGAATACAGTTTTGTTATCTATTTGCCAGATTTCATAAAATGTGGCAATTGCTAACATGATTCGGACGGACTTTAAGCATCGCTACTGTGACGCCCGGATAATTAAACTACAGTAAACCCTCGTTAATGGTGCCATGTCATCACTTTACTGTTACTAATCCGCGGTTGATAAAATCGCAATTCAAATTCAAGTTCAAACTAAAGTGCAAGAATTCAAATTTCTCAAACATGAAAAATAAAAGGTTCAAAGTGTTGCAAATATTCCATAATTATTTATGGTGGTGAGCCAACCTTGTGTTAAAGTCTTTAATTGCTCCTAAGTATATATATCAGTGGCTAAAAACAATAATTAAATGCCTTTTATAAATTATAAAATATTGAACTAAATTTTTTAGGTGTCAAGCTTTTTGTGGCAGTGCTCAATATTTCCTAGTATTTGTTTTGTCCACCTCCACGATTTTGCAAAGTCATTTGGTCGCTTATTTAAATGCAAGTGGAGGGAGTAAAAGAAAAGCGAGAAGAAGAAAAGGAAGAGAGAGCACGTGCCCCACTGGGCCTCACCCAAGTCAGCCCACCTAACCCCGGTCGTCTTCTTACATTCACGGCCAGGTGCCCGAACAGGATCGCGTCCCCGTCGAACCACCTCGCCCGGCCATGCCGTGGGAGGATAAGGCCTCCACCGAGGCGCCCACTCCCCAGATATTTTCTTCCCACTCGCCTCAATCCTCCTTGGCGCCCTCCCTCCCAGATCCATCTTCTCTCTCTCCCTCGTCGTCCTCTCGGCTCACCCGGCGCCCTCGTCGCCGTCGTTTGCCACCACCGCTTCGACCGTCTCCCCCGTGCCTCTCCAACCTGTCTGTCTGCGCCAACGTCGTCAACTGCGTCCTCCCCATCCACAAGATCGAGCTCGGACCCCCTCGACCATCGGGATCGGGTTCTTCCCCGCACCTACGGCCGCCGACGAGCTCCGTCCGCTGCGACCATCCTACTACTACTAATCCGTCGTCGGCCTTTCGTGTGCCACACTGCGAGCCTCTACTCCTTCTCCTCCTCTTCCCCGTTGGATTCGGTCCATTAGCGCATCTTCCGCTCATTGCCGTAGCCCTCGGCTTCTTCTGACTCCCTCACCCGTGCTCCATTGGCCCTCGCCATGAACGGCTGCACCCGACCGCGTCCCGTGCGTGCTCGCCCAGCGTGGCGGTGCCTCCGCCGAGCCCACCACCTGCTGCTGCCGCTGCTCATCGCCCGGCCGGGCGTTTGACGCCATGGCGAAGCTCCGCTCCAGCAGCGGTCATGCGCCCGTGCGTGGACCTCACACGCACGCGAGCCCCACGCATCGCCGCTCCTGCGTTGCCGCCCACCGCCTGTCTCTACTCGCGCCCGCGTGTACGTCCTTGGATCGCACCTGTAGCCGCCCGTACACCTTGCCCGGCGTCACGGCGCGACGCTGCGCCAGCGTGCCCTTGCCCTGCCCGTCGTGGCCTCGCCATCGCTTCTTGCTACTCGCGCGCTGCTACCGTCTTTGCAACTTTCTTTGCTCTCTTGAATCTGCTATCTTTCTGCTAATTAGTGCAGCTATATGGCTAGCTTTAGGGATTTTACACGATTAACCCCTAAACATCCCCTAATCAGCGGTTAAACAGGTTGTTAGTATGTGTGAAAATACTATGAGTAGGCGTTACACTTGACAAGGCTCAAATGTGTTCATTGGACCAAATCCATTTGATGCCTGGATGAAATCATATGAAAATCACAAATTGCTATCTTCTGTCAATAGAGAACATAATTAACACCTAGCATAGTGTGTTGCGTGTCGTGTGTGGTCTGTGCGTGTGTGCACAACCAGCCTCACGGCTATGCCACCAGGTCGTCCCTTGTTTAGTTTAGTTGGTAATACTTTAGTGCTCAATTAGTATAACAACAAATGACAAGTGTTCCCCTCTGTTTATTAGTTTTAGTTAGTTGTTCTAAAAAGGCTAAGTCTACGACAAATGGGCCCCGCTGTTAATTAAGCAAGATTTCCTAAACTACTAAACCTGGACCCACTTCTACTATTCACTGGTTGACTAGTCTCTGTTGACCTGGTCAACTGTGTCCTCTGGCCCCATCTGTCAGCCACATGTGCACAATGTTGGGTACACTTACGTATGCCGTAGCATCTTGTTTATTTTTGAAATAATAATAATTTTAGAAAATCAATTAAAACTTTGAAATTCAATATAAAATTAACCGTAGCTCGGATGAAAGAACTTTGTACATGAAAGTTGCTCGAGCAGACGAGGCGAACCCGGATCGCAGCCGTTAAATCGCCACGCACCCCTAACATATCAAACTCGCAACTTTCCCCCTCCGGCTCCTCTGCCCGAAAACACGGAACACCGGGGATACTTTCCCGGATGTTTCCCCCCTTCACTGGTATCACCTCGTACCGCGTTAGAACACGTCTAGCTCTGCTTGTTGTCCCGTTATGCACTTGCTTGCTATGTATTTACTGTTTCTCCCCCCCTCTTCTCTCCGGTAGACCCCGTGATGATCTTTGATGCCCCCTGGTCGACTCGTCGCACCGACCCCTCTCTCTTGACAGAGCAACCAGGCAAGCCCCCGTTTGATCACCGGATATCGCCTACTCTTCTCTATACTGCTTGCATTAGAGTAGTGTAGCATATTACCGCTTTCGATTAATCCTATCTTTCTTTGCATAGCCTGTCCTTGCTACTCTGTTGTTACCTTTACACCTTTATCCTCTTGCTTAGTATAGGATGCTAGTGTTCCATCATTGACCCTACACTCTTGTCCGTCTGCCATGCTATACTATTGGGCTGTGATCACTTGGAGGTGATCACGGGCATATACTATATACTTTACCTTTGTTACATTACAGCAATACTTTGTTAGGAGATGGGGCTGAAAGGACGGTGGCTCCATCCCGGTAGAGGTGGGCACTGGGTTCCAGCGGCCCCATTTGTTACTTTATGGCGGAGGCGACAGGGCAGGGTGAGAGGTGGGCTGGCCTGTTCAAGCGTCGCGGATACTTAACTGCAGCTTAACGAGATCTTGGTATTTGATCTGAGTTGGGTCGTTGACCTTATCGCACTAACCATCTCGTCGGAGTAGTTATGGGTATCCCGACGTCGTGGTATCGGCGAAGCACTTGAGGCGTCGGCTGGCGGGCGGGCCTTGCGCCAGATTGGGCTGGAGCTGCTAGGCTAGGTCTGCACTTCCGGCCGCCCTACTTAGCGTCTTGGTGTGCTATGGGCGATGGGCCCGCACCCTGTCGCTTAGGTTTAGACCGGCGTCTGGCCTCTCTGTTGTGCCTAGGTGGGGCGCGGCGTGTTGATCTTCAGCGGCCGGGCATGACCCAGAAAGTGTGTCCGGCCAAATGGGATCAAGCGTGTTGGGTTATGTGGTGCACCCTGCGGTGAAGTTAAATCTATTCGAATAGCCGTGATCTTCGGTAATGTGACGACTTGGAGTTGTACCTTGACCTTATGACAACTAGAACCGGATACTTAATAAAACACACCCTTCCAAGTGCGAGATACAACCCGGTGGTCGCTCTCTCTCGGGAGTTACGAGGAGGGATCGCCGGTAGGATTTTTGCTATGTGAGGTTACTTGGAGGACTTCAACCTACCCTCTTCTACATTTGCAAGGCGGAGGTGACCGAAGCGTAGTCTTCGATAAGACTAGCTATCCCCTCTTATTCTGGCTTTCTGCGATTCAGTCCACTCATATGGCCCTTTACACATATATCCATGCATATGTAGTGTAGCTCCTTGCTTGCAGTACTTTGGATGAGTACTCACGGTTGCCTTGTTCCCCTTTCCCCTATCTCTACTCGATTGCTGCGACGGGCAGATGGAGCCGAGGAGCCAAACGCCACCGTCGATGGCGACTACTACCCCGAAGGTGCCTACTACTACGTGCAGCCGGCGGCGACCGGGAGTAGTTAGGAGGATCCCGAGCGGGAGGCATGCGCCTCTTCGATCTGTATCCCGGTTGTGCTAGCCATCTTATGGCAACTTGTTTAACTTATGTCCGTACTCGAGATATTGTTGCTTCCGCTGACTTCGTCTATGATCGAGCACTTGTATTCGAGCCCTCGAGGCCCCTGGCTTGTATTATGATGCTTGTATGACTTATTTATGTTTTAGAGTTGTGTTGTGATATCTTCCGTGAGTCCACGATCTTGATCGTACTGCGTTTTGCGTGCATGATTAGTGTACGGTTGAATCGGGGTGTCACAAGTTGGTATCGAGCCATTGCTGTGGAATCCCCTTCCAACTCCTTGGCGAAGTCGAGTCTAGACTTTACAAAACCTTTACTAACATGGCTGTGTGGCCCATGGGCCCACGTCGCCATTGGGTGGTATTAGGATCTTTTACTCCTTATCTATACTCTAGGACTCTGATCTCTCTTTTATTCGGGTTAAATGGTTTTGCTAAAAAGACTAACTTTAGGTTCTCGAAAATACTTTCTCCCGGAGAGCCCCTTGATCCGGTGATACTTGGCTGCACGGAAAGATTTTGAAGATACTCTCCGATTTTCTCTCGAGACCTTGTGCCCGTTGCTTTTGCAATTCCCGACCACCGATAAACCCTTATGGATAACTACTTACACTTGCCATTCATACGATCATTCCCCATTGATCTTGTTATTACAAGATACCCCGAAGTTTTCTGTATTGTTTCGAGAATACTTTGTGCCTACTACCTAGCAGTTCTTTGCCACATGAATAACCCTTCAAATAAATTCTCGCACCTATCGAGTATCCGCTCATCCCCCAGTTGTTCATATGTTTCACAATGGTCTTCGAAATACTATTCGATCCTCCAAAAATCCTTAGTAGCTTATTGCTCTGCAATACTGGTCTACTTGCATGATGGATGCTTTCCATAAATGCAGCAATATTCGTTAGAATCCTTAGGCATCGTCATTTTGATCCTTTTGATTCAACATGAGTGCGAATGCGCATAATCATCGATTGATCCTTTTAAATTATCTTTCCGGCTCAGATGTCATTTTAAACATGAGCTGGTTCTCAACCAATCCAAATGCCGTCGATAGTACCCTAAGGCTATTCAACTTATCCACCCTAATCGTAACATTGCTTCGTTCCTTGATTTGAAAATCATAATTCCTGTGCATTTGAGCTCTGGATTAGTCAGTTGTTTCTATAATCCAATGCCCTTGCATTGTTACTTCCTCTGATTGTGTGCCGATGCTCACATCAGCTCTGATATGGACCGACAGATCCTTTAATCGATTGTATCCAACATGGTCCTTCATATTCAATAACCTTGTGAGCCTTCCCTTGGATACATATTGCCTTTGGTAAATTGTATCATCTACTTTCTCAACCTTGCTCTACTTTCGAGCTTGTGATATTTACTCTTGGAACTTGTGGCATATGTTTCTAAGAAGCCCCTATGGGTTGAACCTATGCTTTCCTTAGTATGTGTGAACTCGAAAGTTTTCACGAGTCATACACTTCTGGTATTTTGCCAGATAAAATTTCAACACTACAACTTCTTGAAAGTGAGAAGTGAATGAAATATTATCCATTGGAGAAGTGGGAGTTGACCTTGAACTTTGTGTTCATGCCCATGGACACGATGTAGACCTTATCATTAAAGCTTCTCTTAAATTAATTATTCCTTTGGTATAAGTTCATCTTATATCTGGGATCTGGCCTTTTGCAATCGTGGTTCCGACCATGTTCTCCTTTAAATACCATTTCCTGTGCAAGTTTAAGCACTTGTCTTCTATAGAGCAATACCCCAGTCCAACCTCTACTTTGATCTCGTAAATCGAGTATTACAACACGGTATCTCGAGATTATCTTGGAACTGCATAATTTC
Source organism: Aegilops bicornis (assembly GCA_021605145.1). Classification (NCBI taxonomy): domain Eukaryota; kingdom Viridiplantae; phylum Streptophyta; class Magnoliopsida; order Poales; family Poaceae; genus Aegilops; species Aegilops bicornis. Next base: position 682,636,322 of record CM038674.1, read on the forward strand.
TTATGAGTTCTTCATCAAGTACTACATACTCACCGATTAGGGCTCGGAGTTATTAAACACTCAAAGACACCGATAACTGAACCGAGTCTGCATTACGGTTCAACGACACTTGATAATCTTCTTTAAGTGCGAGTTTGTAACCGATCACGCCATTCCTAGCCTGTTTGGCTATATCCTTGTCGTCTTGATTTTAACTGTGCTACCTGGTCCTTATCCCAGGAGCACAACTTTCGACGATTGAGCTAAGCTTATGTCGATTTCCTTGTCTTATCGTTCCATCTTGAACAACAAACTTGATCTCGAGTTTGTGTCCTACTCGTGGTTCCAATAACCTTCCGCTTCATCATTCGTTTGACTTGATGTCATCGTCGATCGATTACATCTTCGTGAAATCTCTCGACAAATGTGTCGTGATCATCATCATCATTCCGAGCTCTTCCGGGATATGAATTGAATTCATGATGGGAAATACCATCCTTGCCCTAGATGATTTGTGTTATCATCGACAACATCCTTGATTTCCCTCTCAACACAAACTTGTTCGTGTTTTGTGTTATACCTTGAGATCCTTGCTACCCAGCACTTGTTCTTCTTTACCTTGGAAGTATTACCATCTTTTATGTCAAGAATGTTGTGAGAATTGCTCCACCTTTTAAGAATTCTTGATATAGTAACACTTCTTCCCATCACCATTCTTTCTTGGTCCCCGTGTTGATCCTAACCGGGATACTAATAAGTGAACAGTGCTCCTTGGATTCTATACTTCTAGCAACCCTATTGCCATGAAGTCAATGGTCGATAGTTCATTCTTAGACTATTGGTTATTGAATCCCCATTCTAACATTGATCATGCTACCTGAGCCCATATTTCAGGTGCATCTTTCTACCAATGTTTAATTGTGTATGTTTTCCTCAAGCATACATCATTATATCATTTGATCTGACAAATGTTATCTCCTTGTTTACATAACTATGGAAATCCATCTTTTTGGAAACCTCGATGAGTTGTCGCTGAGTCCATCAGCCACCTCATGCTCTCCTTGGGTAAATGATGAACTCTTGTCTTAGAACTCACTTCCATAAGTTCATTTCCCGAGAATCTTACATTGTCCTCTCGTCAATTGGTGTCGCACCTTCTCTTCTCAGGCATCCTAAGTCTGAGGCACCCTGACACCAATCAGATCTGAATCTCGGTCAAATATGATGGTTGGAACATTTTCCAAGAGTTATAACATTGATCCTCATATGACCCGGTAAGGTGATGTCATGCACACCTGACCGGAGGACCAAGTGTTATAGTTTCCTTTTTAACAAGGTTAACCATTTTTCCATGAGGAAATTGAATGCCTTGTTTAATAAGTTTATCCCGATGGATGCTTTGTGCATCCAAAGTCTGATCTTTGCTTGAAGACCATGCCAATGCTATCACTAAGCATGTTTGTGGTACTCCGAATTTTAATAAGAACATTTGAAGCCCATTGCTTAATGTTTCTTGCACAATTATCCAAACACCGTTGTATGGGTAATGTCATGACTATTCTCTCCCTTACCTAAAGGGTTTTCTACATTATATCCTTTCAAGCATATCATGCGCTGCTTGTCCTTGGGAAGGATATACCCCTGAATTATGTGTTTAAACACATTTTTCATTTCCATTGTTCTGTTTAATTCGATATCACATTTTCCTTTCCATTGTTTTGTTTAACCTTCTTGAGGTTTATATGATCTAAGAAGTAATAAGTCACTGATTTTGTAAACACCTCGGTGTACAATTCTGCCAGTAAGACCCTGTTTCTACTGTTGATGACATTTCGGTAGCCACCGACGGACGGGAACTTTGCCTATTGGCCCGCGTCGTTCAACGAGCAGGAAAATGGTTCTCTTCGTCCCTCGCCCTTGGTTTCGATGTTGTTGCCGATATAACTGACAGGCTACCCTCTGACACGCCTTACTATCATGACTGTGCAAGATGTCGGCCCCCTTCCTACTTTCAACCACATGGTGGGCCCATAACCCACAGTTCCGCAGGATCGAAACCTGACTCTCCTGTACACCCCATGTTCCCAAAGTTATTCCTCCCGCGTGGACTCGTATATAATTCATGAGCCACCTTCCGATGAGATCATCAAGTCTGCGCCGGAAACAATAATTATTCCGTTGCTTGAAACCCCTTTCACCTTCTGACTAGGCATTGAACGATTGCCTGGCTGCCTGGAACTTCTTGTTGGACCTTCCAACTTTACTCTCGATGTGTTCTATTTGTTTACCTCGAGAGGTACTCATATGCTCATTCATGGGTTAATCCCAGGTTATTACCCTTATAGCATTCTGTCGTTTCCGATCTACCCCGTGACCTATTCGTAAGTACGTTGGAGTTCCCGAGAAAAGGGCGACATCACCATGATGACCTGAAGCAGAGAAATGAAGATGTCAATGTAATGGATCGACCTCTTCAAGAAGAGCAACCAAGACCGAGAAGACCCATTAGAATTTCGCAACCTAGTCTTTCCCCCGTACTCCCTTCCTAAATCTCGGGACGAGATTTCTTGTAGTGGAGGAGAATTGTGACGCCCGGATAATTAAACTACAGTAAACCCTCGTTAATGGTGTCATGTCATCACTTCACTGTTACTAATCCGCGGTTGATAAAAATCGCAATTCAAATTCAAGTTCAAACTAAAGTGCAAGAATTCAAATTTCTCAAACATGAAAAATAAAAGGTTCAAAGTGTTGCAAATATTCCATAATTATTTATGGTGGTGAGCCAACCTTGTGTTAAAGCCTTTAATTGCTCCTAAGTATATATCAGTGGCTAAAAACAATAATTAAATGCCTTTTATAAATTATAAAATATTGAACTAAATTTTTTTAGGTGTCAAGCTTTTTGTGGGAGTGCTCAATATTTCCTAGTATTTGTTTTGTCCACCTCCACGATTTTGCAAAGTCATTTGGTCGCTTATTTAAATGCAAGTGGAGGGAGTAAAAGAAAAGCGAGAAGAAGAAAAGGAAGAGAGAGCACGTGCCCCACCGGGCCTCACCCAAGTCAGCCCACCTAACCCCGGTCGTCTTCTTACATTCACGACCGTGCCCGAACAGGATCGCGTCCCGTCGAACCACCTCGCCCGGCCATGCCGTGGGAGGATAAGGCCTCCACCGAGGCGCCACTCCCCAGATATTTTCTTCCCACTCGCCTCAATCCTCCTTGGCGCCCTCCCTCCCATATCCATCTTCTCTCTCTCCCTAAATGCGTCCTCTCGGCTCACCCGGCGCCCTACGTCGCCGTCGTTAGCCACCACCGCGCGACCGTCTCCCCGTGCCTCTCCAACCTGTCCGTCTGCACCAACGTCATCAAGCTGCGTCCTCCCCATCCACAAGATCGAGCTCGGACCCCCTCGACCATCGGGATCGGGTTCTTCCCGCACCTGACGGCCCGGCGAGCTCCGTCATTGCGACCATCCTACTACTACTAATCCGTCGCCCGGCCTTTCGTGTGCCACACCGTGAGCCTCTACTCCTTCTCCTCCTCTTCCCGTTGGATTCGGTCCATTAAGCGCATCTCCCGCTCATTGCCGTAGCCCTCTGACCGCTAGCACGACTCCCTCACCCGTGCTCCATTGGCCTCTGGCCATGACCGGCTGCACCCGACCGCGTCCCCGTGCGTGCTCGCCCGCGCGTGGCGGTGCCTCCGCCGAGCCCACCGTCCTGCTGCCGCTGCTCATCGCCGGCCGGCGTTTCGGACGCCATGGCCGGAGCTCCGCTCCCGCGCGCGGTCATGCGCCCCTGCCGTGGCCCTCACACGCACGCGAGCCCCATGCATCGCCGCTCCTGCATTGCCGCCCACCGCGCCTGTCTCTGCTTTCGCGCCCGCCGTGTACGTCCTTGGATCGCACCACCTTAGCCGCCCAGCGCTTTGCCCAGCGTCTGGCGCGACCGCTGCGCCAGTAGCGCCCTTGCCACTGCGCCGTGCGTGGCCTCGCCATCGCCTGCTGCTACTCGCAGCTGCTACCCGTCTTTGCAACCTGCTGCTCTCTTGAATACTGCTACTGCTGCTAATTAGTGCAGCTATATGGCTAGCTTTAGGGATTTTACACTGATTAACCCCTAAACATCCCCTAATCAGCGGTTAAACAGTTGTTAGTATGTGTGAAAATAATATGAGTAGGCGGTACACTTGACAAGGCTCAAATGTGTTCATTGGACCAAATCCATTTGATGCCTGGATGAAATCATATGAAAATCACAAATTGCTATCTTACGTCAATAGAGAACATAATTAACACCTAGCATAGTGTGTTGCGTGTCGTGTGTGGTGCGTGCGTGTGTGCACAACCAGCCTCACGGGTGTGCCACCAGGCCGGCCCTTGTTTAGTTTAGTTGGTAATACTTTAGTGCTCAATTAGTATAACAACAAATGACAAGTGTTCCCCTCTGTTTATTAGTTTTAGTTAGTTGTTCTAAAAAGGCTAAGTCTACGACAAATGGGCCCCGCTGTTAATTAAGCAAGATTTCCTAAACTACTAAACCTGGACCCACTTCTACTATTCACTGGTTGACTAGTCTCTGTTGACCTGGTCAACTGTGTCCTCTGACCCCATCATCGACCACATGTGCACAATGTTGGGTACACTTACGTGTACCCGTAGCATCTCTTGTTTATTTTCGAAATAATAATAATTTTAGAAAATCAATTAAAACTTTGAAATTCAATATAAAATTAACCGTAGCTCGGATGAAAGAACTTTGTACATGAAAGTTGCTCGAGCAGCGAGGCGAATCCGGATACGCAGCCCGTTCGTCCGCCACGCACCCCTAGCATTTCGAACTCGCAACTTTCCCCCTCCGGCTCCTATGCCCGAAAACGCGAAACACCGGGAATACTTTCCCGGATGCTTCCCCCCCTTCACCGGTATCACCTCATACCGCGTTAGAACACGTCTAGCTCTGCTTGTTGTCCCGTTATGCACTTGCTTGCTATGTATTTACTGTTTCTCCCCCTCTTCTCTCCGGTAGACCCCGTGATGATCTTTGATGCCCCTGTGGTGCGACTACGTCACCGACAACCCTCTCTCTTGTCTGAGCAACCAGGCAAGCCCCCCCACTTTGATCACCGGATATCGCCTACTCTTCTCTATACTGCTTGCATTAGAGTAGTGTAGCATGTTACTGCTTTCAGTTAATCCTATACTGCTGCATAGCCTGTCCTTGCTACTACTGTTGTTACCTTACTACTGTTGTTACCTTTACCTAGTATAGGATGCTAGTGTTCCATCAGTGACCCTACACTCTTGTCCGTCTGCCATGCTATACTATTGGGCTGTGATCACTTCGGGAGGTGATCACGGGCATATACTATATACTTTACACTGTTACATTACCTGTGATCTTTGTTAGGAGATGGGGGCTGAAAGGACGGTGGCTCCATCCCGGTAGAGGTGGGCACAGGTTCCCGGCGGCCCCCGACTGTTACTTTTTGGCGGAGCGACAGGGCAGGTTGAAACTACCTGGGTGAGAGGTGGGCCTGGCCCTGTTCGGCGTCCGCGGATACTTAACACGCTTAACGAGATCTTGGTATTTGATCTGAGTTGGGTCGTTGACCTTATATGCACTAACCATCTACGTGGGAGTAGTTATGGGTATCCCGACGTCGTGGTATCAAGCACTTGACGTCGGCACGAATGGCGGCGCGCCGGATTGGCTGGAACACCTGCTAGGCTAGAGTGCGCTTCCGGCCGCCCTACTTAGCGTCTTGGTGTGCTATGGGCGATGGGCCCGGACACTGTCGCTTAGGTTTAGACCGGCGTCTTTGGCCTCTCTGTTGTGCCTAGGTGGGGCCGCGACGTGTTGATCTTCCGCGGCCGGGCATGACCCAGGAAAGCGTGTCCGGCCAAATGGGATCAAGCGTGTTGGGTTATGTGGTGCACCCCTGCAGGGAAGTCAAATCTATTCGAATAACCGTGATCTTCGATAACAGGACGACTTGGAGTTGTACCTTGACCTTATGACAACTAGAACCGGATACTTAATAAAACACACCCTTCCAAGTGCCAGATACAACCCGGTGGTCGCTCTCTCTCAGGGTTACGAGGAGGGGATCGCCGGGTAGGATTTTTGCTATGTGAGGTTACTTGGAGGACTTCAACCTACCCTCTTCTACCATTTGCAAGGCGGAGGTGACCCGAAGCGTAGTATTCGATAAGACTAGCTATCCCCTCTTATTCTGGCTTTACGCAGTTCGGTCCTTGATATGGCCCTTTACACATATATCCATGCATATGTAGTGTAGCTCCTTGCTTGCGAGTACTTTGGATGAGTACTCACGGTTGCCTTGTTCCCCATTTTCCCCCTATCTCTACTCGATTGCTGCAACCAGACGATGGAGCCCAGGAGCCAAACGCCACCGTCGATGACGACTACTACCCCGAAGGTGCCTACTACTACGTGCAGCCCGCTGACGACGACCAGGAGTAGTTAGGAGGATCCCAGGAAGGAGGCCTGCGCCTCTTTCGATCTGTATCCCAGTTTGTGCTAGCCATCTTATGGCAACTTGTTTAACTTATGTCTGTACTCAGATATTGTTGCTTCTGCTGACTCGTCTATGATCGAGCACTTGTATTCGAGCCCTCGAGGCCCTTGGCTTGTATTATGATGCTTGTATGACTTATTTATGTTTTAGAGTTGTGTTGTGATATCTTCCCGTGAGTCCCTGATCTTGATCGTACACGTTTGCGTGCATGATTAGTGTACGGTTGAATCGGGGGTGTCACAGCTACGAGTGAGATAAACTCATCCTAGTCAACACCTTGAACTTGTCAAAAAAGCTTTTGCGACAAGTCGAGCTTTGTAGATAGTAACACTACTATCATCGTCCGTCTTCTTCTTGAAGATCCATTTATTTTCTATGGCTTGCCGATCATCGGGCAAGTCAACCAAAGTCCACACTTTGTTCTCATACATGGATCCCATCTCAGATTTCATGGCCTCAAGCCATTTCGCGGAATCTGGGCTCATCATCACTTCCTCATAGTTCGTAGGTTTGTCATGGTCAAGTAACATGACCTCCAGAATAGGATTACCGTACCACTCTGGTGCGGAATGTACTCTGGTTGACCTATGAGGTTCGGTAGTAACTTGATCCGAAGCTTCATGATCATCGTCATTAACTTCCTCACTAATTGGTATAAGCATCACTGGAACTGATTTCCGTGATGAACTACTTTCCAATTCGGGAGAAGGTACAATTACCTCATCAAGTTCTACTTTCCTCCCACTCACTTCTTTTGAGAGAAACTCCTTCTCTAGAAAGGATCCATTCTTAGCAACGAATATCTTGCCTTTGGATCTGTGATAGAAGGTGTACCCAACAGTTACTTTTGGGTATCCTATGAAGACGCACTTCTCTGATTTGGGTTTGAGCTTATCAGGATGAAACCTTTTCACATAAGCATCGCAACCCCAATCTTTAAGAAATGACAGCTTAGGTTTCTTGCTAAACCACAGTTCATACGATGTCGTCTCAACGGATTAAGATGGTTCCCTTTTTAACGTGAATGTAGCTGTCTCTAATGCATAACCCAAAACAATAGTGGTAGATCGGATAGAGACATCATAGATCGCACCATATCTCGTAAAGTATGATTATGACGTTCGGACACACCATTACGCTGTGGTGTTCTAGGTGGCGTGAGTTCCAAAACTATTTCACATTGTTTCAAATGACGAACAAACTCGTAACTCAAATATTCGTCTCCGCGATCAGATCGTAGAAACTTTATTTTCTTGTTACGATGATTTTACACTTCACTCTGAAATTCTTTTGAACTTTTCAAATGTTTCAGACTCATGTTTCATCAAGTAGATATTCCCATATCTGCTCAAATCATCTGTGAAGTTCAGAAAATAACGATACCCGCAGCGAGCCTCAACACCCATCGGATCGCATACATCAGTATGTATTGTTTCCAATAAGTCAGTTGCTCGCTCCATTGTTCCGGAGAATGTAGTCTTAGTCATCTTGCCCATGAGTCATGGTTCGCAAGCATCAAGTGATTCATAATCAAGTGATTCCAAAAGCCTATCAGCATGGAGTTTCTTCATGCGCTTTACACCAATATGACCTAAACGGCAGTGCCACAAATAAGTTGCACTATCATTATTAACTTTGCATCTTTTGGCTTCAATATTATGAATATGTGTATCACTATGATCGAGATCGAACAAACCATTTTCATTGGGTGTATGGCCATAGAAGACTTTATTCATGTAAAAAGAACAACAATTATTCTCTAACTTAAATGAATAACCGTATTGCAATAAACATGATCAAATCATATTCATGCTCAACACAAACACCAAATAACACTTATTTAGGTTCAACACTAATCCTGAAAGTATAGGGAGTGTGCGATGATGATCATATCAATCTTGGAACCACTTCCAACACACATCGTCACTTCACCCTTAACTAGTCTCTGTTTATTTTGCAACTCCCGTTTCGAGTTACTACTCTTAGCAACTGAACCAGTATCAAATACTGAGGGTTTGCTATAAACACTAGTAAAGTACACATAAATAACATGTATATCAAATATACTTTTGTTCACCTTGCCATCCTTCTTATCCGCCAAATACTTGGGGCAGTTCTTCTTCCAGTGTCTAGTCCCTTTGAAGTAGAAGCACTCCGTTTCAGGCTTAGGTCCAGACTTGGGCTTCTTCACTTGAGCAGCAACTTGCTTGCCATTCTTCTTGAAGTTCCCCTTCTTCCCTTTGCCCTTTTCTTGAAACTGGTGATCTTGTCAACCATCAACACTTGATGCTTTTGTTGATTTCTACCTTCGTCAATTTCAGCATCACGAAGAGCTTGGAATCGTTTCTGTTATCCCTTGCATATTATAGTTCATCACGAAGTTCTAGTAACTTGGTGATAGTGACTCGAGAACTCTGTCAATCACTATCTTATCTGGAAGATTAACTCCCACTTGATTCAAGTGATTGTAGCACTCAGACAATCTGAGCACATGCTCACTAGTTGAGCTATTCTCCTCCATCTTGTAGGCAAAGTACAGTCAGAGGTCTCATACCTCTCGACACAGGCATGAGTATGAAATACCAATTTCAACTCTTGGAACATCTTATTGCTCCATGGCGTTCAAAACGTTTTTGAAGTCCCGATTCTAAGCCTAAAGCATGGTGCACTAAACTATCAAGTAGTCATCATACCGAGCTTTTGTCAAACATTCATAACGTATGCATCTGCTCCTGCAATCGGTCTGTCACCTAGCGGTTCATTAAGGACATAATACTTCTGTGCAGCAATGAGGATAATCCTCAGATCACGGAGCTAGTCCGCATCATTGCTACTAACATGTTTCACCATAGTTTTTCTCTAGGAACATATCAAAATTAAACGGGGAGCAACATCGTGAGCTACTGATCTACAACATAGTTATGCAAATACTATCAGGACTAAGTTCATGATAAATTAAAGTTCAATTAATCATATTACTTAAGAACTCCCACTTAGATAGACATCCCTCAAATCATCTAAGTGATCACGTGAGCCAAATCAACTAAACCATGTCCGATCATCATGTGATATGGAGTAATTTTCAATGGTGAACATCACTATGTTGATCATATCTACTATATGATTCAAGCTCAACCTTTCGGTCTCAGTGTTCCGAGGCCATATCTGCATATGCTAGGCTCGCCAAGTTTAACCTGAGTATTTCGCGTGTGCAACTGCTTTGCACACGTTGTATTTGAATGTAGAGCCTTTCACACCTGATCATTACGTGGTGTCTCAGCACAAAGAATTTTCGCAACGGTGCATACTCAGGGAGAACACTTATACCTTGAAATTTAGTGAGAGATCATCTTATAATGCTACCATCGATCTAAGAAAAATAAGATGCATAAAAGATAAACATCACATGCAATCAATATAAGTGATATGATATGGCCATCATCATCTTGTGCTTGTGATCTCCATCTCCGAAGCACCGTCATGATCACCATCGTCACCAGCGCGACACCTTGATCTCCATCGTAGCATCGTTGTTGTCTCGCCAACTATTGCTTCTACGACTATCGCTACCGCTTAGTGATAAAGTAAAGCAATTACATAGCGATTGCATTGCATACAATAAAGCGACAACCATATGGCTCCTGCCAATTGTCGATAACTCGGTTATAAAACATGATCATCTCATACAATAAAATATAGCATCATGCCTTGACCATATCACATCACAACATGCCCTGCAAAAACAAGTTAGACATCCTCTACTTTGTTGTTGCAAGTTTTACGTGGCTGCTATGGGCTGAGCAAGAACCGTTCTTACCTACACATCAAAACCACAACGATAGTTCGTCAAGTTAGTGTTGTTTAAACCTTCTCAAGGACCGGGCGTAGCCACACTTGATTCAACTAAAGTTGGAAAAACTGATACCCGCCAGCCACCTGTGTGCAAAGCACGTCGGTAGAACCAGTCTCGCGTAAGCGCACGCATAATGTCGGTCCGGGCCGCTTCATCCAACAATACCGCCGAACCAAAGTATGACATGCTGGTAAGCAGTATCACTTGTATCACCCACAACTCACTTGTGTTCTACTCGTGCAAATAACATCAACGCATAAAACCTGGCTCGGATGCCACTGTTGGGGAACATAGTAATTTCAAAAAAATTCCTACGCACACGCAAGATCATGATGATGCATAGCAACGAGCGGGGAGAGTGTGTCCACGTACTTACCATCGTAGACCGTAAGCGGAAGCGTTAGCACAACGCGGTTGATGTAGTCGTACATCTTCACGATCCGACCAATCAAGTACCGAATGCACATCACCTCCGAGTTCAGCACACGTTCAACTCGATGACGTCCCTCGAACTCCGATCCAGCCGAGCTTTGAGGGAGAGTTCCGTCAGCACGACGGTGTGGTGACGATGATGATGTCCTATCGACGCAGGGCTTCGCCTAAGCACCGCTACGATATTAGCGAGGTGGATTATAGTGGAGGGGGACACCGCACACGGCTAAGAGACCTAAGGGATCAATTGTTGTGTCTGGGGTGCTGCCTGCCCCCGTATATAAATGAGCAAGGGGGGAGAGGCGGACGGCCAGGAGGAGGCGCGCCAGGGAGGAGTCCTACTCCCACCGGGAGTAGGACTCCCTCCTTTCCTAGTTGGAGTAGGAGAAGGGGGAAGGAGGAGGGAGAGGGGAAGGAAAAGGGGGCGCCGCACCCCCTCCTTGTCCAATTCGGACTAGAGGGGGAGGGGGCCCGCGGCCTGCCCTGGCCGGCCCTCCTCTTCTCCACTTAGGCCCATATTGGCCCGTTAACCCCCCCCCCCCCCCGGGGGGGGGGGTTCTGGTAACTCTCGGTACTCCGGTAAAATCCCGATTTCACCCGGAACACTTCCGATATCCAAATATAGGCTTCCAATATATCAATCTTTATGTCTCGACCATTTCAAGACTCCTCGTCATGTCTGTGTTCACATCCGGGACTCCGAACTATATTCGGTACATCAAAACACATAAACTCACAATATAACCGTCATCGAACTTTAAGCGTGCGGACCCTACGGGTTCGAGAACTATGTAGACATGACCGAGACACGTCTCTGGTCAATAACCAATAGAGGAAACTAGATGCTCATATTGGCTCCCACATATTCTACGAAGATCTTCATCGGTCAAACCGCATAACAACATACGTTGTTCCCTTTGTCATCGTTATGTTACTTGCCCGAGATTCGATCGTTGGTATCTTAATACCTAGTTTAATCTCGTTACCGGCAAGTCTCTTTACTCTTTCCGCAATACATCATCCCGCAACTAACTCATTAGTTGCAATGCTTGCAAGGCTTATAGTGATGTGCATTACCGAGTGGGCCCAGAGATACCTCTACGACAATCGGAGTGACAAATCCTAATCTCGAAATACGCCAACTCAACAAGTACCTTCGGAGACACCTATAGAGCACCTTTATAATCACTCGGTTATGTTGTGATGTTTCGTAGCACACAAAGTGTTCCTCCGGTAAACGGGAGTTGCATAATATCATAGTCATAGGAACATGTATAAGTCATGAAGAAAGCAATAGCAACATACTAAACGATCAAGTGCTAAGATAACGGAATGGGTCAAGTCAATCACATCATTATCCTAATGATGTGATCCCATTAATCAAATTACAACTCATGTCTATGGCTAGGAAACATAACCATCTTTGATCAACGATCTAGTCAAGTAGAGGCATACTAGTGACAGTAAGTTTGTCTATGTATTCACACATGTATCAAGTTTCCGGTTAATACAATTCTAGCATGAATAATAAACATTTATCATGAATTAAGGAAATAAGTAATAACTTTATTATTTACTCTAGGGCGTATTTCCTTCACTTATTCCATAGTCCATGGAATCTTTACTCAAAACTTGAAAACTTCACAACACAAAACTCAACAGAAAACTCGTAAGCTCCGTTAGCGAAAGAAAACAAAACACCACTTAAAGGTACTGTAATGAACTCATTATTTATTTGTGTTGGTGTTAAATATACTGTATTCCAACTTCTCTATGGTTTATAAACTATTTTACTAGCCATAGATTCATCAAAATAAGCAAACAACACACGTAAAACAGAATCTGTCAAAAACAGAACAGTCTGTAGTAATCTGTAACTAACATAAACTTATGGAACTACAAAAATTCTACCAAAATAGGAAGACCTATATAACTTGATTATTGATTTGATGCAATTGGAATCATTATTTTATCACGTTCTGGTGATTTTAAACAATTGTTTTCGTGAGCAGGAAGTTTCTGGAATTTTCAGCAAGATCAAATAACTATCATCCAAGAAGATCCTATAGGTCTTACTTGGCACAAACACTAATTAAAACATAAAACCACATATACAGAAGCTAGATGGATTATTTATTACTAAACAAAACCAAAAAGCAAGAAACAAAAATAAATTTTGGTTGCCTCCCAACAAGCGCTAACGTTTAACGCCCCTAGCTAGGCATGATGATTTCAATGATGCTCACATAGAAGATAAGAATTGAAACATAAAGAGAGCATCATGAAGAATATGACTAGCACATTTAAGTCTAAACCACTTAATATGCATAGGAATTTTGTGAGCAAACAACTTATGGGAACAATAATCAACTAGCATAGGAAGACAAAACAAGCATAACTTCAAAACTTTAAGCACATAGAGAGGAAACTTGATATTATTGTAATTCCTACAAGCATATGTTCCTCCCTCATAATAATTTCAGTAGCATCATGAATGAATTCACCAATATAACTATCACATAAAGCATTCTTTTCATGATCTACAAGCAAAGAAAATTTACTACTCTCCACATAAGCAAAATTCTTCTCATGAATAATAGTGGGAGTAAACTCAACAAAATAACTACCATGTGAAGCATAACCCAATTGAAAATTAAAATCGTGATGAGAAGTTTCATGGTAATCTTTATTCTTTATAGCATACGTGTGATCACAATAATATTCATAGATAGGAGGTATGCTTTCATCATAGTAAATTTTCTCATCAAAACTTGGGGGACTAAAAATATCATCTTCATCAAACATAGCATCCCCAAGCTTGTGGCTTTGCATATCATTAGCATCATGGATATTCAAGGAATTCATACTAACAACATTGCAATAATGCTCATCTTTCAAAGATTTAGTGCCAAACATTCTAATGCATTCTTCATCTAGCAATTGAGAACAATTATCGGAATCCTTATTTTCATGAAAGATATTAAAAAGATGAAGCATATGAGGTACCCTCAATTCCGATTTTTTGTATATTTCTTTTATAGAAGAAACTAGTGATAGAACAAGAAACAAAAATATTCGATTGCAAGATCTAAAGATATACCTTCAAGCACTCACCTCCCCGGCAACGGCGCCAGAAAAGAGCTTTATGTCTACTACACAACCTTCTTCTTGTAGACGTCGTTGGGCCTCCAAGTGCAGAGGTTTGTAGGATAGTAGCAAATTTCCCTCAAGTGGATGACCTAAGGTTTATCAATTCGTGGGAGGCATAGGATGAAGATGGTCTCTCTCAAACAACCCTGCAACCAAATAACAAAGAGTCTCGTGTGTCCCCAACACACCCATTACAATGGTAAGTTGTATAGGTGCACTAGTTCGGCGAAGAGATGGTGATAAAAGTGCAATATAGATAGTAGATATAGGTTTTTGTAATCTGAAAATATAAAAACAGCAAGGTAACTACAGAGGCTTGCGGTGGCGGAACTCCCGATCTATTCTGTTCCCCAAAGGTTTCAGTATTTATAGGAATTTTTGGCATAGGTTTCACGTCAGGGGGGTCTCCGGGCTGTCCACGAGGCATGGGGCGCGCCCTAGGGGGATGGGCGCGCCCCCCACCCTCTTGGGAAGCCCGGGACTCTTCTGGCCCAACTCCGATGCTCCGTGGTTTTCTATTGCTCCATAAAAAATCATCAAAAATTGGCACGTCAATTGGACTCCGTTTGGTATTCCTTTTCTGTAAAACTCAAAAACAAGGAGAAAACATAATCTGGCACTGGGCTCTAGGTTAATAGGTTAGTCCAAAAAATCATATAAAATAGCATATAAATGCATATAAAACATCTACGATGGATAATATAATAGCATGAATACTTCATAAATTATAGAGACGTTGGAGACGTATCAGCGTGTGCCCGACGCGCGCGCTCGCCGCACGCCACGCAGCAGCTATCTGGCTGCTCCCCGAGACACGTTGACGACGCAGATAACCTCACCGCTTCCATCCGCATCGAACCATCTCCCTCTGCTTGCTTTCCCCTCGCTCCTCTGCTTCTCCTCGCCATGGCCGAAGCCACCGCGGCTGCGCCGACGAGCACCAGCACGGCCACAGCCACCCCCTCGCTTCACTCCGCGTCCCGAGCTCCGCCACGATCCCGTGGAGCTACACACCCAACGCACGTGACAGCAGGAGCCCTGCAACGTCGTCCCCGCCGCCCTCATCGCCACCTCTGCCGGCGATCTCCACCGCCTGATTCGGCACGTCCAGAGCTTCCCCGACCTCGCCGTCGCCTCTGCTAGCCCCGCCGTGAGCTCTCCTACGTTCCCCCTCTATCTCTGTGGTTTTTCCCCGCTGTAACCGTGCTAGCCACTGTACCGAGCCCTACCGTCCGCCATGGACCCCGGGCATGGCGCTGCCGTGCTGCTGCGCTCAGACCGACTAGCCTAGCGAGCTCCTAGCTGCCCCAGGGCTCGGCTTATCCCCTCGTTTGGCCTCTCCGTACCCTGCAGCCCCGCACCGCTCGAAGCCGAGCTCCGGCCGCCGCCGCGAGCTCGCTTCCGGCGAACTCCGGCCACCCCCCGCACCTCCCGTTGGTCTCCCTAGATGCGCGGGCACGGGCTACCTTTTGGTGCCCCCGGCGCATCGATCCGTCGCCTCTTGCGAGTTCCGAGCGAACTCCGCCATGGTTCGTGGTCACCGCCAACAAGGCTCCGGCGACTGTCGATGTGTCCATCTAGTTAGCGCTAATCACCCACTAATTAAAACCCTGACCCACTTACATATGGGCCCCACGCCCTTAATCAACAACATTTAGTTTCCTGTTTAGCCTTAACTAATCACAGTGGCCCCACACGTCAGAGTTGACCCTCCTGACGTGGCCGTTGACCTGGCCCACCTGCCAGTGAGCTAAACAGCCCTGTGTCACTGACGTGTGGCCCCCACACGTCAGGTTTGACCTGGCCAACTCTGTTGACCAGCTACGTCATCATGACTTAGTGCTGACGTAATAAAGCTTTTCTGGCGTTTAACTAATCCAGGAAATTCTAGAAAATGGTTTAAACTTCAGAAATTCATAGAAATTAATCTGTAACTCCAAATGCAAAGTGTTATATATGAAAAATGATCAGAAAAATCCAATCTATCCACCTGTACTGGTTTCAGGCATGATAAAGCAACTTAACCTTGCTGTTTAGTGCAAAATATGATAAGGCACTATTTAAATTCATAAATTGAGTTTGGGATTGAACCTTTGGTTCAAAATGACCCAAACCCATTTGGTTGTAGTTGCATTAGGCCAACACACTCATATTGCCATGTCATGATCATGCATCATATTGTGCATTGCAATGATTGTGTTCTTCTTTGTTCTCCAGTGTTTGTCCCCTCTCAGTAGACGACGTACCGACGATGAGTTCGATGACACCAATGAAGAGCTATACTATCTTCAGAAGTGCCAGGCAAGCAAAACCCCCTTGTTCATTCCGATAAAATCCCACTCTCTCGCTCCTGCTCTCTTTTACTACATTAGGACAACAACGATTTAACTGTTACATGCTGCGGTAGTTGAACCCCTTTTCCTCTGCATGACCTGTCATTGCCATAGTAAATAGATGAAACCCACTAGCATGAGTAGGAGTTGTTTGATCCCTGATGTGCCTACTCATTCATGCTTGTTTGTCATGCCTGCTACTGCTTAGAGTTGAGTCGGGTCTGATTCATCGGGAATGAATTGGAATGGTGATGAACATGTCCTACTGTGTGTGAGCTAAGTGTGTGAACACGATTTGGTAAAGGTAGCGGTGAGAGGCCATGTAGGAGTACATGGTGGATTGTCTCATTGAAACCGTCCTCAGGAACTGAGTTCTGTGTTTGTGATCCATGAACAACTACTACCACGTGTTGGGCCCGAAACTAATGGAACCTCTCGACTTATTAACCGCCTTGATCTCTGTCCAGGAGTTGCATCTAGTTTCTGGTGTTTGTAGGATATGTGTTGGAGGCGATGCATAGCGCTGACCCTAGGGGTGGGCTATGATGTGGTAGATACACCATGGCACGGTGTACCAGGCGCCCGTTTGGTGTCTCCGGAACCCTGCACACATCGTTAGGGGCTGTGAGCGAAACCCCGGCCGGATCTCCTCGCGGATGAAACCCGAATAGGTGATAAACCTGGACTAGAGACTTGTGTGGTTAGTGAGGTCATGGCTGACACCCTCGCTCGGCTTCTGCTTGAAGGTTGCCGAGTACATGTCGTGTAAACTGCGATAAGTGGCGAGAGCGTGTGTGAAGAGGTACACCCCTGCAGGGTTAACGTCATCTATTCGAATAGCCACGTCCACGGTAAAGGACCTCTGGGTTGCCTATACAGTTCATAGACAAGTGAAAGTGGATACTCTAAAATGCGCAAGATAAGCGTGAGTGTTATGGATGGTGTTCTCGTAGGGAGACGGGAGCGGATCCATAGTGGTGTATTGATATGGTGAATATGTGGACTCGTGTGCGCCACCTCAAAAGAGTTACTTGCAGTCGTAGTTCAGGTTAGCCACCGAGTCAAAGCTGGCTTGCAACAGTTAAACTCCACCACCCCCTTTGTTGATACCGATGCATATGTAGCTAGTTCTGATGTAAGTATTGCTGGGTACATTTGTACTCACGTTTGCTTATTTTTTGTTAGCAGGAATCTCACTAGTAGTTCCGCGTGTGTTGGGGATATTACCGCTGGGCGTAAGCCGGCTAGGAGAGGCCGGTTTATCCCCATGAAGAGTTATCATATTTGAAGCCCATGAAGATAAAGACGATGGAGCTTTATGAAGGCCCAGGGCCCAGAGGCGGATTAAGATCTGTAGACATAAACCGACGCTGATATGTAAAAGCTTATGTTGTAAGATAGAAGGAAGAGAGACCGGACCGGACACGATTACGAGCCGGCCACGGGACTTTGTAGAACGACGGGCGTCAACCCATGTATATAAGGGGACGACCCGGTGGTGGTTTGGGACAACAACTCGAGAACCAGGCATAGCGATTTTGCTCCCTGGTCATCGGAACCCTAGCAATTCCACAACAACTGGATTAGGCCTTTACCTTCAACGCAAGGGGCCGAACCAGTATAAACCCTCTGCATCCTTTGTCCGCTTTAACCCCTTTAAGCTAACCCGTCGTGATGGCTCCACGACTAAGTCCTTTAGCTAGGACATCTGCCGTGACAAAACCATGATAGTTGGCGCCCACCGTGGGGCTACACTACAAAAAAATACACTTCCGTGATGATACGTGTTTGTCACAGTAGGTCGCGTTTTTTTGTCTTGCATGTACATCCATGACAAATTTATGACAGAATCAAGATAGTCATACATGTGCTGTCGTAGAACTGTTCCATGACATTACCAAAATTATCATCACGGAAGTGTCCACTTCCATGACGATAAACCGCGCGTCACAGAAGTGCTTTCGTCAAAGGTGACCGACACATGGCATCCACCGTAACGGAACGCCATTAAGCTGTCGGGTCGGGTTTTGGATCCGATAACCCGTTAACAGCCTCCACCAATGGGGATTTTCCACGTGTAAAATCAACATTGGCTGGAGGAGACACGTGTCAGGTCTGCGTTGGCACAGGTGTCACTCATCCAATGGGCGAGATGTGCCTATGATATGTTGACACGTGGACCGGCTCATCAAGTTTAAATGGGCCGGCCCAACTAAAGGCCCACAAGATTTTGCGGACCATAATGGGCCGGCCCAGCTAAAGGCCCACGAGATTTTGCGGACCATAATGGGCTTGCCCAGCTAAAGGCCCACAAGATTTTGTGGGCCATAATGGGCCGGCCCAGGTAAAGGCCCATAAGATTTTTGTGTGCCATAATGCGCCGGCCCAGGTAAAGGCCCACAAGATTCTTGTGGATAATAATGGGCCGGCCTAGCTAAAGGCCCACTAGATTTCGCCGACATTAATGGGTCGGCCCAGATGTAGGCCCACAAGATTTTGAGGACCCTAGTAGGCAGGCCCATTAACTGGCTGCCATGTTTTGGGCCAAATGCCGGCCCATATTTGATCGAGTCCATTAATGGCCTGCCACGTTTCGGGCCTAATAATGGCCCATATGAGATCCGGCCCGTTAAGAGCCTACCACGTTATGGGCCAAATTACGGCCCAGATCAGGTTCGTCCCTTTAAGAGGCTTTGGGCTCAATTATGGCCCATATCAGATTCGGCCCGTCAACTGGACGCTATGCTTTTGGGCCCACTTGCTAAAGGCTCATTTAGTAATTTGGCCTGATATTAGTTTCGGCCTGTTAAGGGCCCTTTAACATTTCGGCCCTATATTAATTTCTGCCTGTTAAAAGCCCGTCATATAGTTGGGACTAACTACGACCCGATTTGCATCCGGCCTGCTCGCAGCCGATATCTGATTGGGCGAAACAAGGACCGAGACAATTTTGGCCTATTAAAAGCCCGTGATTTGATTCGCACAATCATGGGTCGGGGTCCATTTCGGGCTGCTGCCGGCCCGTGAGCTGTTCGGCATGTTTCAGGCCCAACCTACATCGTGATTGCATGATGGCCCAATTATGTACCGTAGTTTTACAGTTTGGCCGGTTTAATGCGAAGATAGGATATATATATACAGTAAAATAACTGCAGCATCGTGAATGAGAAAAAACCTAGACTATAAAATAAAGAAATTACGGTATATTACATCCACTGGGCATCAAAGTTCGCCACTATGGTAATAAAGCACAAGTAGACAATAGATTACATACCTTTGGGCATCAAAGATCGCCACCGATTGCAAATAAACGCAACCGACAAAATAATATACAAAACCGACACTTCAATAGAGTTCAAGAAAGGTTAGCCATCTTTGAGGAGCTGCAGTATAAGCAGTGAGCAAGATGATGAGATCATGCTTGTTCAACACTTATATCTTCCTCACTCAAAGATAAACAAGCGATGTATGATGTGTTTTTCACATAAAAGTATCAGTCTTGACAATTCATCACATTTCTTCTTGTGAATAAAGTGACACAGTTTAAAATTGCATTAACACAATATGGTATTTTTCAGGTCAAGACATGGCAGGAAATGACATTGTGAAGGAGTTCGCAGCTTCACGACACCACTGGATTACAGATCAAGAACTCATAAGTATCAATGGTTAGTGTGCTTTCAATTTATCCCATTTCAGATTAGCAAATAATCAGACGGTTTAAATAATAGTAGAATGATATGACATTGTTCATAGTTAAGACATTGCAGAATATGACATTGTGCTGTAGTGGGTAGATTCATCACACCATTGGATTACGGATGAAGAACAGAAGCATACATGCAAAGGCAAAAGAAGATCACTTGCTCAGATAGTTTAATTTACATGGTATGAAGAAGGAACTTGGTTGTACAACTGAAAACTTAAATTGAGAAGGACAAACTTTTTGTTTATGAACTACATAATAAACTTTAAACATGCAATTTGATGCAAACACCAAAAATAAACAGCTGTTGCAGTCATGCCTAACCAAATATATACAACAAAGTTTAAAGGCTTGAGAAGGACAAACTTACATTATTGGTGAAGAAAGGCTCTATAAAGGCCTTGTCCATGCTGATGGGGGGGGGGGGGCAATTCAAGAAGTTTACCACATAATCTTCTTCATAAGCATTGCCTTTATTCTACATTTTGTTAAGAGTAAATATAGATGTGATAATATACGAAAAAATGGAGAATAATTAAGATAAGATGAAGAGTGATGCTACATAACCAAGTAGCTATAAATGTAAGTGCAGCGATCTGACAAAAAAGGTACAGCCAAGAGCAATGCACAGCTAAACTTCTTCAGTACCAACCTTATGGTAATTAAGAGTAAATATAGATCTGATGTGTAGAAAATGGAGGGTAAAGGAAAATAAGCTGCAGAGTGATGGTACATGAACAACTACCTGTCATTATAAGTACACTGATAAAGGACAACATGGACAAGGCAGAGCTAAAAAAATCATTGGCATTGGATATATTCTACACTAATGTAACCATTCATACAGATCAGATAATTTGGAGCCAACAATTGATAAGCAAGCTATCATGCATACTGCTGTCACATAATGAACCAGGTATGTATGCAAGTACAGTGATACAGGACAATAGGTACTAACAAGAGCAAAGCAGCGGGCAGCATATTTGCGATATCCTGTCGTTCTTTTCAAACCGGAATTCTTCTTCGAGCAGATTTCTTGCAAAAAAGATCCGTAAGGCACATGCGGAAAAGTAGAAGTTCAAATTGTCATGTGATTTCATAGACAGTACCTCATCCTGGGAACGAGACCAGTGCATAACAAGGTTTTTCCATTCAATGTCTTCTAAATTTAGCACAAGAGTCTTCACCGGAAATTTGTTTATAGACTTGTCATCAAAGTGTGATTTCCTCAGGTAACACCGATACTTCTGCAATGCTTCCTTGAAAAGCACAAGCAAGCTTTGCTCGTCATGACTAATCCAGATTGACCCTCGCCTAGTTACAAAAATGTAATGTAAATCATTGATGTGTTCAATCAGCAGAAAACAGGAAAATAATAACCATGAATAATAGCACTTGCACGTAAGTTGGACAGGAAGATGTGAAAATGGTGTTTGTCTTCACTATAATCTTCCCATGATGGGAATATATGCACGTAGTCCCTAGCAACATTGAAAGCATTGTATTTTAAACTGGGAATAAGTTGAATGGGGTTCCAATCTGCAGGAATTGGCCGTATCTGCAGTTGGGATAGGTCTTCGGCCGGTGGACTTGCCGTACTTTTTCTTTGGAGTGGGATTTTTTACGTGGTACAGCCGGTGCTATGGCAAATGAAATCGGTATAACTTTTGCTGGAGTGCAGGTCCTGTGTGGTGGGGCTAGTGGTGTGGCCAGTAAAGTATGGGTACAGTCTGCTGGAGTCGGTCCTACGTTTTGTGTCATTGGTTGTACAGCCAATATAAGTGCGGTGTTGTCTGATTTCTCCGGCACCACCACGTTTTTCAAGGACTTTGCTGGTGTTCCTTCAGGTTCGGCAATCATCTTCTTCCTTTTTGATGTCTGATGCACAAGAATAGCATTTGAGTGGAAAAACATGGTATGATGACAAATGGAATATGTATTGAAAATGGATGGGCATGGCATCTCGACATATATGATGAGTAAACAAAGCATATGGCGGTGCAACAAAGTAGAAGAAATGCAAGACAACATATGCAAGATACCCGCAATCAATAAAACCTTGCTGTCGGGGATATACCCCGAGGTATGACCCGGCCGGATATATGACCCGGGCGGACTTGGTGTTTCATTGGCAACCCGCCAGAAGATTGGCGACTCATGTGTCTGGCGGTTCACTGGTGTGACGACTCACAAGCCTGAAGACTCATTGGTGACCCGGCGGGTGTTTCAGATGGATGACAAGGCCCAAGGCCCAGAAGGCCGGCTCATGTTATGGTGGACCGGCTTAAGAGGAAGACATAAGGAATATTCTCCTACAAAGGAAGCAAGACTAGGACTCCACTTGTAATAGAGTAATCCTAATCCTACTAGGAGTAGTCATGTAACCCGCCCCTTCAACATATATAAGGAGGGGCAGGGCTCCCCAAAGTAGGACAGGCAACAAGAAACAATATCTAGGGCTAGACAGAAAGAGAGGAGAGCCGGCTTATGCGGCGACTCTCTCATGATGATAATGAGACCTAGCCACAAACAACATGTAGGGATATTACCGGATGATGTTTCCCGGGGCCTAAAGCTGTCTAAATCCTTGTCTTGTGTTGCGTATCTCGATTCCGCTCAACCGCTCTCAAGCTACTACAAATATGCGTTGGCCTCATGACTAAGTCCTCACATTAGGACATCTGCCGTGACAAATCCATGACACTTGCCAAATTAGAACAGGCACCTTGATGGGTGAACAGGACATGCCATCTGCCTTTGACTCCTCAAGGTTAGAATAGTCATTAGGATCATATTCTGAAAAAGAATCAACAGGTGGGGAGCGTATGAGTTTCATTGCATCCAGAATGGCACTCAATGCCTTGGTGCCAATTTTGTAAGTCATTGCAGTGTTTAGCTTCAAGAATGGACTGCTGCTAGTGCGACACAAAGCAGCTACACAGATCATAGTGTAGACATAACGGGGAAAACCGTAAGCATCAGAGTAAAATCAGCAAAGTGGAACTTGCTGGAATATATGTGCTAGTACTGCCGGTACGGCTAGAAAGGCTTCGGATACCAGTTCTCTTCAACTGAAGGTGCGGTACTTTTAATAACAGTGTAACTCTGAAAGGCGACACAGCTCCCCGCATTTCCTTGCTATTCTTATAGGATTCAAGTGGGCAGGTCACTACAAATCCTATTCCTATGTTTACAAAATCCTGCGAATCAAAGAGGCTCAAAGTGTCCATCTCAACCGACCGTATAGACCTCTACACTGCAAATGTCCCTGCTCATCTTCAGTACAAGGAACATACCGTACTACTATCATACTCCCTCCATTGCAAAATATAAGTCTTGGTAGAGATTTCCATTATGGATCACATACAGATGTATCCATATACATTTTAGAGTGTAGATTCACTCATTTTGCTCCATATGTAGTCCATGGTGGAGTCTATACATAGACTTGTATTTAGGAACGGAGAGAGTACATATTAAAGAAGAACGGAAGAGGAACATGGTAAAGAAGAGCAAGCAGAATAAAATGTTGGTTGCGCAGTGCCCACACATGATGAACCAGAGCGCATTAAGAACCAAATGCAACACCCAGCTGTCTCTTGACCATTTCAGGCAGTTGGATGAAGATCCTACATATCCTAACCCTTCTTCTTCCTCGTCTCTGATTCTTCCCATATAGAACACCGCACGGGCCGCCTACCGGACCACCGGCCCCACCGCCTGTGTTCCTCCGCCACCCCCACCCCCACCCCCGCCCCAACACCCACCCGTGTCGAGTTTTATTCGTTCGGCGAGGCCCCACAACCACCCGAGCCCCTTCGTTCGCACCGGCGAACTCCGACGAGCTCTGGAAAATCGACTGACCCAATTTTGAAATTTAGTCTACTGTGATTTAACTAGTGTGGAATATAAAAGGGGAAAACCATAAGCATTGGGAGTATAGTGTTGAGCGTGCCATGGCAGATCTGAAGGTGCAAACCGGACAAAGGCAACTTCGCAACCAAGACAAGAAATCAGAGTAAAGCAGTGGCGATCTGTTTTCTTGCTGCGATAAATAAGTTGAGCAGATACGAAAGAGTACCGCCTCTAGTGTGATGCCGTGTACGCATCTGCTGAGAATTTGTCGGTACTGTGGTAGCGATGGCTGTCGGCGGTGTGGAAGCAGATCTAGGAGGGTAGACGGTGGCGGCGGGGCGTGGTGGACGAGACGGTCGTAGGAGCGGCCCCGGCAAGGTGGACGGCACGAGGATGAAGCGAGAGGACGGGATGCAAGGATCCCGGTCGAAGCCGTGGATGAGAGAGGTCGATCTCTTGTAATGGACGGCGGTGTCGGGTTATCAGCCTGCATGGTGGAGGAGGACGACGGTGGATGGGGTGGCCGGACGGCAAGTGACGGAGGAGGGTGGGGTGGAGAGGGTGTTTTGGCGCCCACGGAGTACGAATGGGGAAAAGGGAGGTAGAGCGGAAGGGGAACCATGTATTCAGTATGCGCGCTTGTCTCAAATGCGAGGAAATTTACAAACTTAGCCCCCGTTTCAAATTTCTACTACGTCACAGCAATATTAGTCGGTTGGGGATAGGACGGTAATCTCGCATACAACGAATATTTACCAGCGAGAGTTTGTTTTTGGCGCCCACCATGTATGAATATGAATCGGGGAGGGAGTCGATTTCGGCCGAGGACACATTGTGTTTTGGCGCCCACCATGTATGAATCCGGGTGAGAGGCGGTTACGTCACGTTTGGGTGAAATTACAAACCTACCCCTATCGAAACCTATAGAAATCCAGCCGATAGGCTTTGCGTGGTAGGGATAGGCAGTAGTAATTTCCATCTTGCAGATTTTGGTTTCGGGCGGTTACTGCGACTTTCCCTGCTTCGTTCAAATTTTGCAAAGTGCACGTTTACTGTGTCAATTAAATTCGAATCCCGTTTGTATTATATATTTTTTCGGGCAGGATCCATTTTCAATTGGAATTACATTCTATATACATCAAATTTTTATATATACTTTCAAAAGCACAACACCATTTATACATAAATATGGTTTACAAATGGCATGATCTCAGATTCATAAGGTTGTATCCATCAATTTGGATTTTCAAATATTTGAAACCACTTTATGTTGAAATCCAATGTATGCATTCCTCGCTAACTGTCTCCAATTAATGTGTGTTTCATGCGGGGGTTTTTTACTTCTCAAACATGTATAATGTGTTTCACACACGCAACATATAGTGTAATCCCATTTAGACATTAATTGCATATAAACCATGCATTTTTTGTAATTAAAGAATCTATGGATCACCAATATTGATAAACTATATAACACTACACATGTGTCTAAATTCAAATGAATATGCATGTTTGATACACCAATTTGCGTTATGATATAATCGATGTCGTGATCTCCAGTTTAAATATTTGAATCCCCTTTAATCCAGATATTCGTCTCATATAGCTATCACTCATGCTTATATCGGACTATCTCTCTGAACTATACGCTCATCATCATCTCTCGTATCTCTCTCGTATGTATGTCGACAATGATCTTTTATCTTCGTAACACCGACGGTACTCTCTCCCTCGACCTTCATCACTCCATCTCTCTCTAAGTATATCTCGCTCCCTGCTATGTGTCTCTAACTATGATTCTCCATGTGGAATCTCTTTCTCACACACAAACACAAAACTTTGTCTCCCAGGGTCTCGTTTCTCTCTACTATTCCCATGTGTGCCACTCGCACACCCCTCATACAGAGATGTCTTTCGCTCCTTAGATATGAGAACCTACGACTCTTCCTCTTAAATATCTCTTTCTCACACACAAACACAAACTCTGTCTCTCGGGTCTCATATTTCTCCATTGTTCTCTTGTATGTCGCTCACACACACTCTCTCTCCCTAGAGATATCTTGCATTCCCTCATATGTCCCTCTAGCTATCACTCTCGTTGTGAAATATCTTTCTCTCTCACAGACACAAAACTCCGTCTCTCGGGATCTCATTTCTCTCTGATATCTGTTTGTATGTGACTCACATGCACTCTCTCTCTATCTCTCTCACACCCACACACATAACTTAGCCTTCTGATCCACTCGACTCCTATCTCTAACGCACACTAGCTAGCAACTTTATCTTTCTATTTATCTGTTTCTCCATCAACCTTCTTTCTCGCCCTCACTCTTGATTCCTATCATGCACACTACATATGTTTCTCTCTACATGCAGTCAAGTGCCCTCTCACACACATATATAACTTCATCCTCTGAACCACCCGACGGTCATCTCCAACACCCAAAGTAGCTGATGTCACTCTAGCTAGCATCTCCATCTCTGTATCTATCTGTAGTTTCTCCGTCAACATTTCTTTCTCGCACGGAGTCTTGCTTCCTATCACCCACACTATATATGTCTCTCCATACATATGCAATTATAGGTTGATCTCTTTTGCACAATAGTTGTGCCTCACTCCCTCTGCTCGCCATAGATGCATGCTCCATCCCACGCCACTATCTCTTAAAGACAAAAACACATGCTCAATTGTCGGGCCTTCTTCCCTGCATTCTCACATGCATGCATATTGTCATACTGATCCGTCTCTCCCATGTCGTTGATCTTACGACTTATGTCTTCTTTCTTTTATCTCGATCATGCGCACGCACACACACACACATCCCACGTATATATGTATACCTCTCACACATGCACGTTCAAGGTCTCTATGTCTCCATACATAGTTAATTACCCTCAATCCTAACGCCACATCGAATCGTTCTCCTCTTTTGTGCACATAACTTCCGCCTGGATGGGTAAAACACACACTCACACTTAACAATCTCCTTCTAGCTACCCCCCCCTCTCACTCTTCCCCTATATCCCCAAAACCAATAAGACCATCCCTTTGTTTAATTCCCGCCTACATGCACCATCGATATATAGTAGTCTTCCTCGGTGTCTCTCGAACAAACACGTTCTCTCGATGTCGACTCCTCTCACGCGCACACACCTTCTCTTCCCTCTCTACGGGCATTTTCTCTCTCGCACCCCATCGTTGGTGGCCTCTGCCATACACATCACCTCTCTATGATGAAGCCACGCACACTTAAATTACATCCGCCACAGAGGACCCCGTGACACACACACCCACGCACGCACGCACACCCCCCCACACACACACTAAGACTCCATCTCTCTCTCACACACACACACACACGCATGCACGCACACCCACCCACCCACCCCCCACACACACTAAGACTCCATCTCTCTCTCTCTATCTCACATACACACACAAACTAATACTCCATCTCTCTCTCTCTCTCACACACACACACACACACCCTACACACACATTAAGACTCCATCTCACACACACATGCTCTAGGCGGAGCATTTGTTCCTACCACCCTTCATCCAACCTTACCCGTATGATAAAAAATCACCTATATTTACTTGCATAATGTGGACAAATTCCACTTTACTTTAGTAGTCAGCAAACTTATCATCTGTACCCTTATAAAAAACGAGTTGGCGATGATGGTGTGCCTGCCATCTTATGTCTGAGACCGTATGATCTATATCTGACGGATAGAAAGCAAACTATGATAATTTTACAAAAGATATCCGCACCTCTCTCCACATCATTAACTCCCACAACCTCATTTCTCAGCAATTAAAAAAGGAATAAGTCTCTAGAACAATCTAGCATGCATGGTGGTTGCTGCCGCCTGTCGGCGCCGTCCATCCCCATGCCTCCGCCCATTTCGACCACCAGTCACCACCACGCTCCACTCCTCCTCGCCTTATCTCTCATCTTTCATTTTTTTCGATGCCATTCTCGAGATACCAGTTTTCCGATAAAATTCTCGAGATATCATTAGTTTTTAAAAACATGGGATTACTCCTGCATGGGTTAATCACAACAGGTGTTTTGTAAAAAAAATGCATATTGATGTTCCGTGCGATGCATGAGAATCTTGCTTGTAATTATATGACGCAAATCACGAGCAGGAAGTGACATTTTTTTGACACAACCACGTTAACATGGCCACGTAAATCACTAGCTAAAGTAAATACCATTATACTTATATCCCGATGCAAAAGGCTGAGTACATGTCCGAAGAGTAGAGTCGCACACACGCACTCTGTCTCTCAGAATCTCTCACACACACCAGTTACATGACGCCCACTTAAGAAGACACGTATGTTACAATTTGTGCACCCATGGGTACACGTGATGCTGCGCATTTATTTAAGCCAGAAGGCGAACCCAAACAGTAGCCGCATTCATTCCCCTCCCACCGCCTCTTCTCTGGTCGCCGTCGCCCGGTAGCCATGGCCCAACCGAAGGTAACAACATACGCCATACTTCCGCCGGAGCGGCGCTTTAATATGGAAATTTTAGTGGTCATGCATGCATCTTTTTGTGCTAGCACTCCTATATAAGGGTTGACCGGTCGCTTCCATGACGTAAAGGGCGGTGGAAGAGGATGGAGAAGGAAGCGGGCTGTGGAGTAACATTTTTACCACAATTTCTTAGGAAACTAAGTGTAGTAATTGAGTAGTTTTGCAAACTACCAATACTACACCTGAAACGGTTCAAAACCTATACTCCCTTGCCGGTAGCGCTTCCGCGTGAAACGGTCAGCGTCATACAAGCGTCCATCGCCAGATTAATGCCCGGCCAGAGCGGAGGCGACCTCCACTGGCGTCGGCTTTGAAGTGGCGCGACGACCGAGAGAGCGCCACTTCCCGGTGCATGCGACTGCTCTGCGTCGAGACTGGCCATAGGCCCTGTTTGGATCCATGGGTTAGAGTTTGTTTGAGCTAGTTGGGGCTCAAATAGCCCTAAAGTATCCAAGCATGAGGGTTTAAATTGGAGCAAGTTGCACCAAACCCACCAAAAAAACTATCCCACCCAAGAGGTGCTAACTGGAGACAGTTCTCATTGGGACCACTAAAAATCACTTTTCTCTCTCCATCAAGTGCATTTATTGTCAATTTAACCCTGTCACCCAGACACCTCTTTGGCTGCAGTTAGTTCAGGGTTAGTCATGAGTTAGTCTAACCTCTAGCTAAGTTAGAGTATCAAACAGGAGCAGTATAGGACATGCAAGTTGCTCAAAGCATACAGTCAAATTCGTACGTGAAAGGATTTTTTTCTTTTTGAAAACGGAACGTGAAAGGAATTTTTTTTAGAATGCTCTTGGCATGTCGCTAACATGTGATGAGTTAACCGACCTCAATAGACGGCAAAAACGCTAGCCCGCCGCACTTTGATAGAGACGAGGAGGGAGAAGCAATACAGGCTGCTGGATTACTAGAGATAGGTGTCGCACGGAAGCCAAGAAATATGGTGATAGCGTGGGTTAGCCATGTACTAGTATGATGTAACTACACTGGGCTGCCGTGTTTCGTACTCTTCCAGTCCACTGTTGAGATGATTGGTTGATTTTATATCGCTGAATAATATTGAATATTATGAGTGCAGACGCTCCACCACGAGGTTCCTTGATCCTTCTCGGCTGTCGGGAATCTATGTTATTCCACTCTATTTTTTTACGTGAGCTTTGTTCATCCTTTTGCCAACACGCGAGACATCTAGCATCAAGGTGCACGTGTTATGCAAGGATCGTTCCATCTATATGAAGAACATGTGGGACTGGAACTACGAGACGGACATGTACCCAGGAGTGGACGTACGAACCTTTGTAATGTAGCGCAGTAAGTGAAGTAGAAAGGCACAAATGGTATGAACATGCATGGCATACAGGGTGTGTTTGGTTACGTTCTTGTCTCGGCATAGTTGTTCCCTCTTCATGCATGCTCAACTCAACACCCCTCTTCATGCATGCTTCTAGTGTATTTGTGCTAAACTAGTGTGGACTCATGCACCCTCCATACACTCTACCAAACACCCAAAAGTAGGTCGAGAAGGGAACTCTTGGGCGGCATTTGTCTCCTACTACGTACTACCACTAAATGTACGTGCAATGCACGGTGATGTTATGGAGTACGTGCCTAAGTACTCTACTACTACTATATTGGTTGGAGGCACATATTAACTTTTATATTTGTTTATGTGTATGCCCCGAGACCTTCCAACTAGACGTGTCTTTCTCCCCAGATCGCACTTTGTATCGTTCATACCACTAAGTACTACTACGTGTGGTCTCCGACCCAGAAGTGGAAGAAGTGGAGACGCTCTACCACGCTGTTTTTTTACGCTGGGCTCTACCACGCTGTTCAAGTCCCACTCCTTAGCATGTGCCGTGTTTGGCACCCTTCGTCGTAAGAGTTGAAACGCTAGCATTCATCAGAAATAAAAAATAATTATAAATCAGCAGTGATACTATTTTTTTGCGAAAAAATCAGTAGTGATACTATACCACACGGTTTCCTTGCTCCTCGATATCAGAAAGAATACTTCTGTTTGCCAACATGTGGGACGTCGACCATCCTGGTCCACTTGCCATGCACGCAGAACTCCAAGGGAGAGTCACCCAGGTCATCGCGCCGCAGTAACAATGACTAATGAGCCATCAAATCACAGGCCCACTTCCCACTTTGAAGTTGCTCGGACGAAGGAACCATCATGACTTCGTTGAATTCCGCTTCTTGAAGAAAACTACTGTACCAGCGATCGCTAGCTACAGTGAGTTACTCCAACAGAGGCCTCCTTTCGTTCATAGGATGGGAATTTTATAGGAATATGAAAATCATAGGAAGTGAGATGACATGCATCTCAATTCCTATAGAGAAAGAGATGCCATTGGATGCATAGGATAGGAATTTTTCCATTTAGTCTAGGATAATGTACTGGTAATTTGCTCTAAAAACTACAGTAGTAACTAGTAGTACTGGTACATGCTCGTACTCGCATACGTATTACACACACTAACTACTAGTACTACTACTTCTCACATGCTGGCGAGACGCCATCATTCTCCTTCCCGGCTTTGTCGGCGACACCCCACCGTGCTTGGATCTCCGCCGACCTCTCCGCAGCAGCGCGTGCGTCCTTTTCTTTCTTGCGGCGGCGGGCCTCTCTTTTCGTGAGTGCTTTCTGACTTTTCCGCTCCCTCCGTGCGGCTTTGGCCGCCTCTTGCTCTACCGCCCATTCGGCCTTGGCATCTTCAAATTCCTCCCACATAGTTGTGAGGTCGCGAGCGACAATGAAATCGGCACGGCGGGATGCCATCGCTTCCCTACCATTTTGTGTGCGGTCATGGGTGGCGAGGAACACGGCGCGGCGGGATGCCATCCTGACCCGAAATACGCAAAACAACAAAAAATACTTCCAAGACCAGCGCCGCTCTTCCACTCTTCTCCTCTTAAACCACTGTCACTCCTCTCCTGTTCCAATCTAAATGCAGTGCCGCTCCTCTCCTCTTCCATTTCAAAACCACCGCCCCTCTCCTGTTCCAGTCCAAAACCAACGTCGCTCCTCTCCCATTCTAATCCAAAACCAGCGCTGCTCCTCTCCTCTTCAATTCAAAAACCACCGCCGGTGAGTGAAGGTGCTGTGGAGAAGTAGATCGATGGAGGAGTACAACCGATACGTGAGGATCACAGACGGCGACCCTGTGAAGCTAGCTAGGATGTTGGAGATACAGTCTTGGTTTGAAAACAAGGACCTACTAGCGGCGACGGTGACATCCATGGCCAAATATCTGCAACAGAGCGAAAAAGCGGCGATACTCCCGGAGGGAGTCGTGCCGGAGTACATAGAGCTGCTCCTCTGGGCCATGGAGCAAACAGATTCACCGAAACCCATCATGAGGGAGCGGTGGTGGGAGTATCGATCCCAGATGGAGCATCCACCAGAGATTGAAGGATCGAGCATCTATAGGGTGCCGTTTGTGAGGGTGTCCTGCCAGAGCGAGCCGGTGGAGTCTTCGTCGACCGAACCCAACAGCGAGAGGAGAAAAGCAGTTGGCCCAACGACACTTCCCCGCCATCGTCTCCCTCGCCGTTCACGTCGTCTCACGGGGCAGCTGTCTGTTGCCGAGGAATAGGAGGGGGCTGCGCCCCCCCCCCCCAGCCAATATTCAGGCAGGTTGTTAATTGTCAGGAGGAGCTTAGGGTTGTCAGTATTTGCAGGTTGTGAATTTTTGTGTTG
This sequence comes from Aegilops bicornis, assembly GCA_021605145.1. Lineage (NCBI taxonomy): Eukaryota > Viridiplantae > Streptophyta > Magnoliopsida > Poales > Poaceae > Aegilops > Aegilops bicornis. The sequence goes on from CM038674.1 coordinate 682,668,443, forward strand.
TGTATTTTGAGAGTACTTTCAGATATGAATGTCTTTTGAATTTTAGATTTTACAGTATTGAGCATATGAAGTATTTTATGAATTCTAGATATCTATTTTTAGCACTTAAAAAAATGTAGTTTCATAGGAGTATAAAAGTGTAGACAATGTGATTCTCAAAGAAGAAACTGCAAGTTTCAGTTTCAGATAAGAAACTGCAAGTTCGGGCCAGATAAGAAACTGCAACTTTCGTGAGGCGTAACATTTATATTAACACGGCCTTTTCAAACAGGGTTAACATCATGTTGGAAGTTTTATTCATGGTCGAAAATGGAACTACCAGCCAGTTAACATCATGCTGATCAACATTCATGCATAGCACATCTTCATATGATGCACAGTCAAAATGCTAACACAATGTCGAGTGTGCGAAACACAGATAAAACGAGGGAGGAATTTTTGGCAAGTGTTGGACGTGGTTTTGGGCTGCCCCGTCTAGGCTTTCATTTTTAACATGCGCAGCCCACGACCTCGGATGGGAGGTCCATAGGCCTGTTTGTATTTTCTTAGGGCCGTCATGTATCGACCGGCCTATGGACCTCCCATCCGAGGTTCTATTTTTGGCAGCCCAATTTATGTATTTATTTTGAAGAAAACACAGAGGTCTGTTCTATTTTTCTATATAAGAATAGGAACGCCAGGTCCAACTTATGTTTCCCTTCTAACTATATTATATATATTTAAATTATTTTATATGTTATTATATATTATTTTTATTGTCAACTTATATTTAACAAATACTTACATATGTAAGAAAACAATATCCCACATCTTATTAACTTATAAAAATAATTTCTTAACAAATAAAATCCTGGATTGTTTTGGCACGAAAATCCTAGTGATTGTGTACAAAAGCTTGGAAAAATTTAAGGACGTATGTAATAATATCACTTATTATTTAAATATATTTGTAACAAAATGCTCAGCCCCTTTTTATTTTTGGATAACATTGCTGGCCCAACCCAACATTATAATTAGAATCAGCCCAGCAAAATCGTGTATTTTGAGAAAGTGCAAATGGCCTGTAATTTTTTAGGAAATAAAATAAATGGGCCACATGGACGCCACATTATTTGTTCACCCAGCCCAGCTAATGGCTGTAATTCAAAAAAAAAGATCAAATTGACTCTAAATTCTACCGCGCAAAAAAAAATACTGTAAATTCTGAAAAAATGAGTTGAATACGTGCCACATTTTTGGAGGCTGAAATGTGGGCCAATAGGTCGAAGCCAACGCAAGCCGTTGTCAATTTAGTCAACAAATGATTCTGACATGTTAGCCGTTGGATTTACATCCAACGACCGGCATCCATCTTCAATCTCTCGTCTTCTTCCTCCAGCGCTGCCGGGACCACCTCCCGCCTCCTGCTCCTAGCAGCTCTTCTTAGCACACTTCGCTATGAAGCGCTACTCCACCGTTGGCCAGGTCATCCCTCCACCCCTCCACACCTCCTATTCTTCTCCACCGACTGTCGAACCACACCGCACTAGAACCAGTTAACCCTCGTACACCTCTTCGCTCACGACTCTACTCCCGCGTCTTCCCATCTCCGGCTCGTTGCTGTCCGGGGCCTCGCCGTCGTCCACCACCTTGGATGCGCTCGGCGTGGCGTGGTCAACGTGGTCAACGAACGACACCGTCAGAAGTAGATTGTGCGTGGAGAGGCTGATAGCTAGGTCCACGGACACACACAAGGAAATGCCTCCTTATTACGCGCAAAATAATGATTCCTCCACCTGACATCTGTATTTCGCGAAAATAACGTGCCCCCCGCTGACATGTCGGACCCACCAGCTATCTTCGCACGCAAGGAAGTGCCTCCTTATTACGCACAAAAAAATGAATACTCCCTCTACCAGCTGGAACCCAGCATAGTGGGATGCTGACTTGTGGGCCTACCAAGCTGACGGGGACGGAGGGCTTTGTCAACTTAGTCAATATGAATGATTCTAGCTCCTGTTACCGTACAATGTTCATCCAACGGCCGTAGTGCTTCTTCAACCTCTGGTCTTCTTGCTCCAGCCGCCCAAACCATCGCCGGTCGTGCCACGTGCTCCTGCCTCCCATTGCCGGCTGTGATGCCGCGGAGGCCTCACCGCCCCCTACAACTCCCACCGCTGGCCAGGCCATCCCTCTACTCACCCACACCCCCTGTTATTCTGCGGCGACGACAGCCTCACACCGCAGCCGAACCAGTGAACCCTCGTACTCCTCTCCGCACGGGCGTCCACTGCTGTGTCTTCCCCGGCTCCGCGTCGTCCCCTTCCTAGGCCTCGCCGTCGTCCATACCACCGCCCTGGTGCTCTCGGCGTGGCGTGGTCAACATGGTCAACAACCGACTTCCATCGGAAGAGTACTGTACGTGGAGAGGCTGACAACTGGGTCCAGGCAGCCGCAAGGAAGTGCCTCCTTATTACGCGCAAAATAATTATTCCTGCACCTGACAGCAGGGACCCAGCGGACGGGCCACCTTATTTCGCGAAAAAAATGTTTCCCCGCTGACTGCTGGGACCCACCGGACGGGCCAGCGTATTTCGCGAAAAAACGTTCCGCCCACTGTCAGCTCGGACCCACCAGAAGTGCCTCCTTATTACGCACAAAAAAAATGAATACTCCCCCTCCTAGCTGGGACCCACCATGGTGGGAGGCTGACTTGTGGGCCTACTAAGTTGACTGGGATGGGGGCCTTTGTCAACTTTAGTCAATATGAACAATTCTAGCTCAAGTGACCGTACAATGTCCATCCAACGGCCGTAGTGCTTCTTCAACCTCTGGTCTTCTTGCTCGAGCTGCCCAAAGCAGCACCGGTCGTGCCGCATGCTCCTGCCTCCCGTGGCGGGTCAGGCTGCCGGAGGCCTCACCGCCTCGCTATTCCCACTGGCCGGCCAGGCCTGCGACGACGGTAGCCTCACACCGCAGCCGAACCGGTGAACCCTCAGACTCCTCTCCGCTGGCTTCCACTGTCGCGTGTTCCCCGGCTCCCCGTCGTCCCCTTCCTAGGCCTCGCCGTCGTCCACCGCCCTTGTGCTCTCGGCACGGCGTGGTCAACGTGGTCAAGGAACGACTTCCATCGGACGTGGACTGTACGTGGACAGGCTGATAGATGGGTCCACGGCTGCAGCAAGAAAGTGCCTCCTTATTACACGGAAAATAATGATTCCTCCACCTGACAGCTGGGACCCACTGGACGGGCCACTGTATTTCGCGAAAAAAACCTTTCCCCTGACTGCTGAGACCCACCAGCTACATCTTCGCACGCAAGGAAGTGCGTCCGGGCAAAAAAAAAATGATTCGCCCCCCTGACTGCTGGGACCCACCAGCTACATCTTCGCACGCAAGGAAATGCGTCCGGGCAAAAAAAACGATTCGCCCTCGACCGGGACCCACCAGCTACATCTTCGCAGTAAGGAAGTGCACGGCGGCCGGGACCCACCTGGTCGAAGCGTACGTAGCGTTGTCATTCTGCTCGCGTACGTGTACGTACATATATACTGGTGGATGTAGAGGCGCGTACGTCTCATAGTAGAGGCACGTACGTGTCGTAGTAGAGGCGCACACATAGCATGTACACGTACGTACGGCGGCCAGGGTGCACGAAATAAAATAAGGCCACGTATGTGTACATACGGGCGGGGTCTCGAACGCCTACTCGCGCATATGTACGGCCAGGGCTCGTGTACATGGCTGGGTCGGAACGGAGAAACATCGTCGTCGTCGTGTTCATGGGGAGTCAATGGAATGCGTCGTGTTCATGGGGTGGCAACGGAATGCGTCGTGTTCATCGGGAGGCAACAAAACGTGTGGGAGCCAACTGGTTGGGTCGGAACGGAATGCGTGGTCTTGTTCATCGGGAGGACTTGGACGGAACAGGCGATGGTAACGAGGCCTGGCGTACCGCACAATGGAGGAAACAGACCTCCTATGTTCGGAACAGGGTCCTGTTGATCGGGAGGGTGTTGCGCATCGCGAAAAGCATTTAAACGGACCTCCTACGGTCGAAACGGGGTCCCTGTTGATCGGGAGGTGTGGCATACCGCAAAAGCGGACGAAACGGACTTGTGTTGGAGCACTACGGTCGAAACGGGTCCTGTTCATCGGGAGGGTGTGGCGACAAAGCAAACGGGACTCCACGGGATACTGTTCGTCTGCACCGTCGACCTCCTCTAGCCTCCACGGGCTACCGTCGATCTCCTCCAGCCTCCACGGGCTCCTCTTCATCCAGCCTCCACTGCGCGCTACTCCACCGGCTACTGTTCAACCACCCCTCCACCGTCTACTGTTCATCCAGCCCTCCACACCACGGGGTCCTGTTCAACCACCCCTCCACGGGCACCCCTCCACCGTGTACTGTTCATCCAGCCCTCCACCATACCACGGGGTCATGTTCATCTAGAGGCAACGCCATCGCTCACTACTCATCCAACCCCCCCCCCCCCCCCCGCAACGCTCACTGTTCATCCCAGAGGCGGCATCGATCGGCTTGTGTAGCAGCGATGGCGAAGAATCGCTCGATCGGGTTCAGTTAACAGCCATCGATCGATTGCTCGGGTTCAGTAACGCGTAGCCTGCAGTGCAAGCGCTCGGTTCATTTAGAGCCCAACGCCTCGCTCGGGTTCAGTTAGAGCCAATGCCTCGCACACACGCACGTACATGTATGAGAGAAACGCGCATCGCTCGGCCCCCGACCTCCCACCGTAACCGGGAACTCCCCGAAATTTTCCTCGCCCTCGCTTCTGCCACGGTTTTTTCCGTCATGGACGGCCCAAAGGATGTCATGCACCTGCGTCTGCGGTCCGCCCAGGACGAAAAGCCCATTTTCTGTCATGATTTTTTTCATAGAAGTAGGAGCCCACCACATCTATGATGATTCCGGGTTTTGTCACAATTATCGTCATAGAAGTGTCATATGTATGACAGAAAAAAATTTCGTTCGGCCCAAAATGTCACGGATGTGTCTTTTTTTTGTAGTGATAGTGGACACATTGACCAAGGTGGCCCACTTCCTCCCGATAAGGACCTCATATCGAGCAGACGAGCTTGCACAATTGTATGTGTCCAGGATAGTCAGTCTGCATGGAGTCCCCGGAACCATTACTTCTAACCGAGGTTCACTTTTTACCTCCACTTTTTGGTCCCATCTCCATCGAGCCTTAGGGACGGAGTTGAAGTACAGTACCGCTTATCATCCTCAAACTGATGGACAGACAGAACGAGTAAACCAAATACTCGAGGATATGTTGCGAGCCTGTATTTTGGCCCAAGGCCCAAAATGGGAAGACTGCTTGCCGTACGCCAAGTTCTCGTATAACAATAGCTTCCAGACCAGTTTAAAGATGTCACCGTATGAAGCTTTGTATGGCCGTAAGTGCCACACTCCATTAAATTGGTCTCAAACTGGAGATAGCCATATTTTTGGAACGAATCTCATGCTGGAAGCCGAAAAGCAAGTCAAGGAAATTAGAGACAGATTGAAGTTGGCCAAATCACGACAGAAAATTTATTATGATGCAAAGCACCGTCAGATCAGCTTTGAACCCGGAGAACATGTCTATCTTCAAGTCACTCCTATGAAAGGTATCAAGAGGTTTCAGACTCGTGGAAAATTGGCACCCTGATTTATTGGTCCATTTCTTGTTATGACAAGAGTGGGTGCTGTGGCATATCAGTTGGAGTTGCCCCCTGAGTTGTCAGACGTGCACAACGTGTTCCATGTTTCCCAATTGCGACGGTGCATATCACCGCCCGAGAAAAAGACTGATTTGACAGAGATAGAGCTGGCAAAGGACTTAACCTATGAAGAGAGGCCGGTGAAAATTTTGGATCAGATGGAAAGAGTCACTCGCAGTAAAACACGAAAGTTTTACAAGGTCCAATGGAAGCATCATACAGAGTCAGAATCAACCAAGGAATCAGAAGAATTTCTAAGGGCATGTTATCCAGAATGGTTTTCCCAAGCAACCGAATCTCGAGGACGAGATTCATTCTAAGTGGTGGAGGTTTGTAACAGCCTGGTTTTTGCCCTCTTTTCTTTGCCTGGTATTCAGTTGAGTTGGTTTTGAATTTAGGGTTTTTGAATCACTTCATTTGGACTTAACCACTTGGGTACCCCTTGATTTTCACCCAAGTGCTCCCTCTCCTTCTCAAAACCATCATTTTACCCCTGGATCAACTCAAAATATTGCTTGGAATATTCTTCTTAAATGAAAAATATTCATTTTGCCCTCCAAAACCCTAGCTAACCCTTGGTGCTCCAAAGCAACCCTAATTTTTCTTGCCCCAAAAATCCTGAGAAAAATCCCAATTATTCTTTGAACCCTAGGGCACCTTTTTCAACAAAAATATTTCATCACCCTTTGGAATATTTTGGCTACAGAAAATAAATTCATTTCTGGACAGAAATGGTAGTTTCTACAGCAACTACCATTTTACTAGCTCCATTGTAGCTGGTTTTTCTTGTGCCTATTTACCTTAGTAAGTATAAGCAAACCTCCAAAGCTCTCCCTTACCTCCCAGTGGTTTGATGACAGTAAATCTCCAAAGTTACTGTCCAGAAACTTGCTAGCAGTACAAATCCATTTCTACTGCACCTGGATCCAAGCCCAACCGTGGTAATACTTCAAACTACCAAGGACTACACGCCAGACATCAAGGTAGCGCTTAGGGTGGCCTGATGTCACGGTTCACGCTGTGACCGCGTTCGTCCGGGCGTGCTGGCATGCAAAACACGCGCTCACAGGCTTAGCCTCGCTGTTCAGGTTTCACGCCCAGCCTGCCCAAGCATGCCAAGCCTCGCCACCATCCCCGTCTCCACCCCCTTAACTCCCCCTCGCGCTCGCCGACGCCGGAGCTCGCCACAGCAGGCATGGGCACAGTCTGGCCAACGACACAGTGCACGGCGCACTATGCTCGTCCTCTTCTCCCTCGCCCGTGTGCTCGTCCGCGCCCGCCAATAGTTCCCGCGTGACCTCCGTCGTCTTCCCCCTCTCTCGCTGGCGCCGTTCGTCACCGGGCGCCATGGACAGGTGTCCTCCGGCGGAGCCCGAACCCCTCTCGCCGCCCGCCTATACATGCCACCACCCCGGCCCTCCTTGAACACCCGCAGCTACTTCCACACCCTCCACAAGCCAGTAGAAGCCGCAGCTCGGCTGGGTAGGCCGCGGGCTGCCGTCCCAAAGCCCGAGCTCGCCGGTGATCCCCTCTGGATCGTCCCCGCAGCTCCGACCCCTCCCAGTCTAGGGAGACCCTGCCAGGGCCTCCGCCACTCTTCGGTGAAGCCGTTCCGCCCCGCTGGAGCCCCTGGAGCCGCCCCAAGCCGCCGACGTCTTCGTCTCCGGCGACCTCTGCACTTTGCCTCCACTGGAGAGGCCGTTTCCGACACCGTCCGGTCACCTCTAGCCACGCTACGGGTACGGGTAGGTGCGCCATCTTCTTCTGCTTCGATTACCCCCTCTCGTTTGACCCTAAGAACCCTCGTCGCCGGCGTGTGATCCGGCGAAGCTCCGCCTCCCTCTGTTTCCTTCTCCCCCTCCTTCTGGCCTAACTAGCGGGGCCCACTAGTCGGCCACTCAGTACGCCCGCGAAGCGGTACGAGTGGTGGCGCCCTGGGCTTTTACGCCTTTGACGTCACCCCCCCCCCAGTTTGTTTATTTTATTTCAAATTCATTTAAATCCAGGAAACTTCAAACATACATAGCTTTTTATCTATAAGTCCAAATGCATTGGTTCTTTTTGCATTGTGTTCTTTGTCCAAAAATCTAACAACACCCAAAAGATGGGAATTTTTTTCTTGTTGTCTAGATTATCTGGTAATTTTCAGAAGGTTTCTTGATGTTTTATTTTTGTGGTTTTATTTATTTCCAGCAGAGCAAGCTTGTCTTGAGGATCACCAGGAGAATTGTGAACCTCATCAGCACTAAGGCAAGCCACAGCAACATTTTCATAGTGCCACTTCAATATTTTTGATTTTCCTACTTGAACTTATGATTATTCCTGCATTTAAATAATTATTATGATGATTATATTCTGTTAAGTGCTTGCCATGTTAAATATGCTTGATTTACAGAAAGTTTGAAATGAATCTTGCTGATAACCTAACAAGAACTTAGATATGAGTAATGATAAAATGATATGGTCATGGAGGTTAATAATTAGTTTAATTATTATTCTTGCATGATGAAAAATGATGAGATTGCTAGAAATGATGCTGGTTTAAGTGAGGTTTGATCTTAACCAGAGAAGTATCTTGAGTTGATGATGGCACTATGTGAGCGTAGTTAATTTTCATGGTTACATGATGCATATGTTAGTGATGCATAGCATGGCATTATGACACCGGTTACTTTCACTTTAAGTTGAACCTGATAAATAACTCAACTTGAATATGTTGTTGACCGGGTCGTGGTGCCGCTGAAACGAGTTTTTCCCAGTGCAACCACATTTGCCGGTATGGGACGGCCTTAATGCATTTCATTGTCGTGCCTCTGGTCGGTGCCTCCATCTAGGGAAGGTTATGGGCGTGCTGTACCCTGGCCAGGCAAGCAGGCATAACCTTGTGTGCCCGATGATGAGTTAAGTATTTGGGTCCCTGAGTGGATCGTTGCCACGACGGTGGTTTGAGGTGTCTTGAGGTAGACACGGGGCCACCCAGGACTAGCCCGATGGGGAATTGAGTCAGAGTGGCGGGGAGAGTGTCATGACAATGAAGTGGTTTCGTATGAATGTCGTTGGTCCTCCCGAATGGGAGTGCGAGGCCATGGGTTCCGTAGTGTGGGTCCAGTGCGCTACCTCTGCAGAGTGTATTAATCTATCGATAGCCGAGTCCATAGTTACGGACACGCTCGAAAGTAGGGTACACCATGGGTCAACACTTAATAAATTTGCACACTAAGATTTGCACTGAGGTAATGGTAGTGAGGCCATCGTGTTGAGTTGGACCAGGTGTGGTCTGGTTGTGATCGCCGTAAGGATCACTGTTTGAGGCCAAGTCTTGGTCGGGGTTGTGATCACCGTAAGGATCACGAGATTGTTGTGAAGTTCTTCATGTTTGTGGTCTGGAAATGATCATGTTTGGTAAGCCAGTCCATGGGACGAGCATCACTTGGATATAATCACAGCATGATCGATACATATATTGTTGTATTTTCATTAACTGCTCAAATATCATGATATTGTTTGTCATTATGTTTATGCTTGTTGTGAGCTTGCAAGTACATTCAATGTACTGACCTGGCGTGTCATGCCAGATTTCAGGAAAGTCTCGTTGGAAAGGAGAGCTGTCCGAGTCTAGATCGTGTCCACATCGGTGTCCCTGTGCTATGGAGTTCCGCTACGACGTTGTTCCACTGCCGCATAGTTGTCATGATCGGGGCCCCTTTATGTTCACTAAATAATGTACATATTGTTCAGCCACACCGTGTGTGCAGCTTGGCCTCGCTAACTGTTGTAATATGAACTATGCTCCGCTAGCATGAATAAAGCGGTTGTTTTTTCTGTACCAAGTTGTTGTGTGTTGCCAGAAGACAAGGTCTCTGGGATGGCAATGCAGGGTAAACCGGTCGCTCTGAGCCGGGGTGCCACATATGATAACTCTTCATGGGGATAACCCGGCCTCTCCTAGCCGGTTTACGCCCAGCGCTAATATCCCCAACATTAGGCCCTAGAATGATTTGAACTGGTTCATGTCAATCCTTAGCTCTTGTATATCACCATATAACACTTGTGACGCTTGTAAACCGCCATGACGTCATCTTCCTGAGTTATAATAGACCGGTGTGACGTCACCTGCCATTCAAAGCTGCAAGTCTCTTTTATTTAATGAACCTCCGAAAATCGAGGTGACAACTCCGCTACATATCTAACTTGGGGCTCCTCAATTTTCGCTCCTGTCACTTATCCCTTCGCCTTATAAATAGGACCAGGGGGTCTTTTCCATTTCCCCCCGTGCCTCTTCGATTCTTCTTCCTCACGATGCCCTAGCGCCCCAGCTCAGCCGCCGCCGCCGCCAAGATCGTGTCTGTGGATTCTCCTCTGGCCGCTGCATCAACCTGAGCTGTCCAGAGAAAGCGCGGCGCATCTCCATCGTTCTACGGCACCGGTAAGTTCCTCTCCTCTTCTTTTAGATCTGCTGCCTAGGGTTTCTCCGCCCGTCGCTGTTTTTCCGTGTCCGTCGTCGTTCATTGCCTGCTTTAGCCTGGTCCGACAAACCCTGACATATATCTCACTTAAAAGATACTGTAGTACTCCTTTTCAATACTACCGCTCCTTATAGAAGAGATCCGATCTGAATCCTTTCAACTGCTCTAGTATCAAACCTTTAAGCTGCAAATATTTTTCATTTCCTGGCATGCGGTAGATCTGGATTTACAATGTCAACCTTGCGAAACATGTTTTTGTATTGCCTTATTTATTTCAGATCTAATCTTTCTACTCCACTTCCGGCGGTTTAACTCATAAATAATGATAATCCGGCATACACCATTAGCCCTCTGTTAAACCGCCAGCTCCTCATACATATCAAATCCGGTTTAGCACTTGTGCATATACTTCTGTCTTTTTCTGTTCTTGCATCGTTTTACACTTGTCCATTACGGGTATTTAAACCGGAAATAACCACGTTTCAGCTTTCCTCGAAATGGCCAAACAAGTCTATGAGTGCAGCTAGGTCCCTTCCCGGGTCACTGAAGATCAGTTAGACAAGTATGTCGCAACTGGCGCATTAGCTAAGAAAGAGGTCATTCAGTGGAGGGTCCCCGGTCAAGAAAATCCTCCTACACCCAATAACGGAGAGGTTGTCATATTTGTCGATCATCTGAACCGAGGATTCAGCCCTCCCGGTTCAAAATTCTTCCGAGACGTGCTTGCTAACTTTCAGCTCCACCCCCAAGATATTGGACCCAACTCTGTGTCCAATATTTGCGATTTCCAAGTGTTCTGTGAGGTTTACTTGCAAGAAGAATCCATTGTCGATTTATTCAGAGATTTTTTCTACTTGAACCGCCGTACTGAGTTCTCTGATGGGCCCAAAACTGAACTTGGTGGTGTTTCAATCCAAAAGCGGAAAGACGTCACTTTCCCACACGCCAAGCTTCATAGTCATCCGAAGGACTGGAATCAAGCATGGTTTTACTGCCATGACACATCTCCAACCGGGGAGAATCCTCTGCCGGGTTACCGTGCCCACCGGCTTAACAGTACTCATCCATTCCCCCAGCGCTTGACTACAACGCTCTGCATATGCTCCTCAATTACCCAAACTCAGAGCTTTTATTGCAAATGGATTAACTGGCATCGACTTTGTACGATGCTGGGTTTCTTAGAGTGTTTTGCCTTTGAGTCAGCGCCCCTGTTTAATGTGTGAATACACCGGAAGCCTGAAAGACCCTCAGCATCATATTGATATCCAGCTTACCGAGGATGAAGTCACTGAAGCTGTGAAAAAGATGCTTGATGAATCGGTGGTGACATGCAGCAAAGTGGGGCTTAGTCCCTTTTATACTGCCAACAAACCGCCAGCTGTAAGAACTTTCTTCTGTGCTGTTAATCCGTTCCTTTGGAAATGTTCTATTTTAACCATTGTTTAATCTTTGCAGGATAATGATCCATTCTGGAAGAGGTAGCCGAAGGATAAACCGGCAAAAAACACCCGCACCAAGACCAAAGCAGTGAAGAAACCTGCGGAAAAAAAAGACTGTCGAATCGTCCGACCGGAATGATGACGATCTTGATCCGGCGGACGAGGTAGAAATTGACTCTCTTGGCTCATTTTTTATACACCTCATTAACAATGACCATTATCAGGATGATGCGGAAGCTAGCCATGCCGGCGAGGTTGAGGTAATTATTCTTTCTTCTGACTCAGATCCGCTGCCAGCACCGAAAACCCGTCACACATTCCGGAAAATAAGATTTTCGAACCCCTTAGCTTACTTGGATCCACACTTTCTTGTCAAGACGCAGCAACACAAAGCTCGTCGCATGACCCGGCATAGTGGTCATGTGGTTACCTCCACCTGTTGACCAAACAGTCCGGTTCGCAAGTGTCACCCAAAGGTTTCTTATGCTCCTAATCCACTTTGTCCTAACACGGGTTAATTCAGATATCCTCTTAATCCGTCTTATTCAAATTATCAGGGAACGTCACATTCATCCTCCGGCGATTCATCAGCCACACAACTTCCACCCCTTAAGATGGTTCCCGGGTGAGTTACATTTTTAACTTTATCCTTGACATGTGATGCTTGTCCACCCCTTTAACCATTATGCTTGTTCTTCCCAGTGCCAAACCAAGACCCAGCAAGAAGGCCCGGTTGAATAAACCGGCTGAAGACGATATAGCTGCTGATCCGGAGAACATCCCCGTGCCGGAGGATGCTAATATTGATGTCCTGTACAATGATCCGCCGCCACAAGATCATGACTTGGTCGCCGAACACATGGAATTCGACCCATCAGGCCAGCCCAATAAACCGACGAGCCCGGCTCATGCCGATGATAAGGCGGCAAGTCCTGCTAAAGCTGCTCATAAACCGTCCACTCCTAAGAAAAGTTCTGATGACAAAGAAGATGACATTGTGATTACTGGCGTTGGCCACACTACACCCGGCAATCCTGTCGCATTATCCAAGCATAGCACTAAGGAGGAAATTTCTGCTATGGGCAAAGGCAAATGGAACATCGATTTATCCAGCTACACCCATCTCAGCGCTCAAGATCTTCATTCCGGCTTCTTAAACCGTCTATACACAAGCCGAGATTATGAAGCTAGCTTGGTAAATTTGATGAAGGAACGATATGAGGTACCTTACTGCTTAACTCTGCATAACTGCTTTTTTATGTTCAAATGTTAGCTCCAATAGTAGCCCCCAAGGGCCGGTTTATGATTGTAATCTAAACCGGGACTTAGATTATCATGCTTATCCTCCAAGGGCCGGGTTACCCTTTTAATTATGGCCTGGTACTTTAGAAATAGAACACTTACTTTCACTGGTGTAGCCCCCAAGGGCCGGTTTATCCTTTCAAGGTAAACCGGGACTTTGAAATAACCTCCAACACATTGCTTTTGAACAATCATAAATTAGCCCCCAAGTGCCAATAAGAATACTTCTATTGTGCTTGGGACTTGTTTGAAATTCTGAATATCGAGCAAATATGCATTAGCCCCCAAGTATCATGTGCATAACTTGTTATGTGCTTGATACTTCAAAATATGCACTGTCAACTCATGATATACCTGTTTTTATAGACTGAGCTAAGCAAGAAGGACTCTCAAACCGCTGATTTGCAAGAAAATATTATGGCTCAGCAAGTAGAGACCTCCAGAGCCAGAGATGAGCTGACCAGTGCCTTAGCTGCCATGGAAAAGCTAAATGAGGGTTTTAATAAGGAACGAGCAGATTGGGCCAGAGAAAAATCTGCTTTGCTAAAAAGAGCAGAAGATGCTGAAGCCGCTCTTAAACCGGTGGCAGAAGAGCTGACGGGTCTAAAGTGGCAGGTTAATGCCATGACCTCCGCAATATTTGGTAAGCCTCCTCATTTTAAGTTTTCAACCACATATTCCATGTCTTGCCAGTTTACTGACAATTTATAATGGTGCAGGAACTCGCATTACCCATCTGGGTTCTGACATGCGGAAGAAGCTAAAAGCTGCTTATACGTTGGTAGAACAACTATACACCGGTGCACAACGGACCATCTACGCTGCTTCGCACAACAAGCACCCTCCCACTCTTATCCAGGAGACCTTGGAAAGGTTGTCTATGCTGCCTGCCCGGGTGGAAGAATTAAAAAGGTCTGCTGCAAGGGCTGGCGCTCTGACTGCGCTAACCCGGGCCAAGGCATGGGTACCTGATCTTGATCCGGAAGATGTGAGCAAAGGTTATCCTAGCTTGAAGGAAGACGGATCGGAATTTGACAATCTCAGAGCCATAAACCGGGAAGTGCGTCCGCTGGCGTGTCAATTAGCTGATGAAGCGGATCGCTCATTCTATCAGGCGAGTTATGACATCAACAACAGACGGATTGCCACACCAACTCCTGAGGCTGAAAATCTTATCCCTCCAATTCGTAAGCACACTTATGCCCCTGATATTGAACCGTCTGACCTTATAAGCAATGAGGCTGTGTTCCAAGCTCTAACTGGGATAGACTGGACAACCATTGATTCCAGCCACTGGGTAGGGAGGAAGTAGATGAACCGACGCGAGATAACCCACAGCCGTCAAGCTAGCCTGGGGATGAATCATGATCCGGACTCCGGTTTAATCCCTTGCATGTTGCAAACCTTTGTTGAAAACAGTTATTCTTTGTGGGCACTGAGAGCGCCTTGTAATAGGATAGTTTCGATACTTGGTCTGTTATGCCTTCCAGCATAATTATTTTGCTTAATACTTCTTAATTTACCCAGCTTAAGATATACGACATGCATAATCCGTAACTGTTCCTGCATTGAAGAAGTTTGAAAGTGTCCTAGCGGTTTACCGCCGGACGGGTCATGATGCCCAGAGATATAGCCATGGTTTATAACCAAGGCTGTAAAATAATCAAAATAGCTAAATACATGATACCTGTGACTTTGAATCACAACGTTGGCTCGCCAATCTCTTGTACTGAGGGTAATAACCCCAATCTTGAGGAATAATAACTCTTTTGTCTGATGCCGGTTCATGATAAAACCGTACCGAGTTGTGATAAACACCGGTTTAACCATACATAATACTGGTGACTTATAGTCAAAACCAGACCGGGTTAAGAATCGCCGGGTTGTAACCGATCATGTGCTGACAATGTTGTAGTTGAAAGCTGAGACGGGTTAAGCAACACCGGTTTATCAATAACATTATGAGTCCCATAAAACAAGAAAAACTTGGCAAACAAAAGCAAATAAAAACCGTGTAGTCGAGGCTTTTCACGGGCTGCCAGGTCCCAAATTCGAGGCTTTTCATGGGCTGCCAGGCCACTGAGTTAAACCATTTCACAAAGCCTTTTAAGATGGCCCTCAATCCTTAACCAATCGTCGTTTTAACTTGACAAGTTCAGGGTCTCATTAGATTGACTTGTCAAAGTTCGGCGGGTCGTACCAGGTTTACCTGGGCGGAGTGACTTACTTAAAGAGGCAGGCTAACCCGGGGTTTTAGGTGTATACACCAGGCTTCCAAGCCGTGGCTTGATAGCCGTACTACAAGTTGTTACTCTTTGTTCATTGCGACAACAAAGAATCCTCAAGCAGTATGTTGAGCTATGCTCAGCGGGTGCCTATGTTTGAGCAGTGCTTTTGCAATACCCTCTTTGGTCCGGAAGTAGTTTTGGCTGTTAGCCAATCAAGAGGTGTAGCTATGGTTCAAATACGACCAAGCCCCCAAGTGACTTTTCATAAAGCTTTATAAGCTGAATCAAGGGGTAAACCGGACGCCGCTTTATGGACAGAAGCCCCCATGTAACCACACATGATATAAGAAAAAACAACAGATACCCCGCTTTAGCTGAGGCTCCGGTTTATTATATTGATCATAGTATATACATTGGAATAACTATGTACATAAGTAGAGCCTGTGGCTCAAGTATAGTAAGGCCGAAGATGGGAGCAATATTCCACGTCTGGTTGGTCTCCTCCCCTGATTTACGTGAGTCTTTGTGCTCTCGAACATCTATAAGGTAGTATGACCCGTTATGCAGATTCTTGCTAACCACAAAGGGCCCTTCCCAAGGTGGGGATAACTTGTGCATATTAGTCTGATCCGAGATGAGTCTGAGCACCAGATCTCCTTCCTGAAAAGTTCTATTCTAACCTGGCGGCTGTGATAACAACGCAGATCTTGCTGATAAATCGCCGACCGAGCTGCTGTAATGTCACATTCCTCATCTAACAGATCAAGTGCTTCCTGTCATGCCCTTTCGTTGTCAGCTTCAACATAAGCCACCACACGAGGCAAATCATGACGGATATCACTAGGGAGAACCGCCTCTGGCCCATAAACCATGAAGAACGGCGTTTAACCCGTAGATCTGTTGGGTGTGGTATTGATGCTCCATAACACAGAAGGTAAATCCTCCACCCAACAACCCGGCGTCCGGTGCAAAGGAACCATAAGCCGGGGTTTTATGCCTTTCAAGATCTCCTGATTAGCTCTCTCCGCTTGGCCATTGGATTGGGGGTGATCCACCGATGACACATCAAGCCGGATGTGCTCACGTTGACAAAATTCTTCCATAGCACCCTTGGATAGATTAGTGCCATTATCTGTTATGATGCTGTGTGGAAAACCAAACCGGAAAATCACCTTTTTGATGAATAGAACCGCCGTGGCTGCATCACACTTACTTACTGGTTCTGCTTCCACCCATTTAGTGAACTTGTCAACCGCCACCAGTAAGTGGGTCTTCTTATCCTTGGATCTCTTAAAGGGCCCGACCATATCCAGCCCCCAAGTTGCAAACGGCCAAGTGATTGGAATCATCCTCAACTCCTGAGCCGGTACATGAGCGCGTCGTGAGAATTTTTGGCATCCATCACACCTCTTGACCAAATCCTCAGCATCACATGAGCTGTTAGCCAATAGAAACTGTGACAAAAAGCCTTGGCTACCAGAGACTTTGAACAGGCGTGGTGGCCACAATCTCCTTCGTGGATCTCACGCAAGATTTCACGGCCTTCTTCAGGAGATACGCAACGCTGGAATGCCTCGGTCACACTGCAATGATGTAATTCTTCATGGATAATAGTCATGGATTTGGACCGCCGGATTATCTGCCTGGCTGAAGTCTCATCCTTCGGTAAGTAGCCCCGGTTCATATACGCCACGGGACTGTCCAATCCGAGATAACATGAAGAGCCGCCACCAACTGAGCTTCCGGATCAGGGACTGCCAAATCTTCCTCTATCGGGAGCTTAACTGACGGATTATGCAACACATCCAGGAAGACATTGGGTGGCATCGGTTTACGCTGGGAACCCAAACGGCTTAAAGCATCCACCACTTCATTCCTCCGCCAGTCCACATGATCAACCTGATATCCCTTAAAGTGACCTGCAACAATATCCACCTCACGACGATATGCTGCCATGAGTGGATCCTTGGAGTTCCAAGTGCCGGATACTTGTTGAGCCACCAGGTCTATCGGGTTCGGGGTTCCGGCTGACCCTTAAGGTTCGAACTCTGGGGTGCGCACGAAAATCTCTCCCCTACCGATCTACGTCCGAACGCCTCGTGAGATCTAAGCTAAATGATGAACAACACGAGGGGCACAAGATTTATACTGGTTCGGGCCACCGATGTGGTGTAATACCCTACTCCAGTGTGTGGTGTGGTGGATTGCCTCAGGGGCTGATGATGAACAGTACAAGGAAGAACAGCCTCCCGAGAGGTGTTCTGGAGCTAATGCGATGAACTTCTTGGGTGAGTTCGATCGCCTCTCTCTTTCTGGCTAGGGCTCTATCAGTTCTCTCTCTCTCTCTCTCTCTCTCTCTCTCTCTCTCTCTTTGATCTCCTCTTCACGGTGGTGGCTAGCTCTATTAATAGAGGCCCTAGTCCTCTTCCCAAATATTGAGCGGGAAGGGCGCCAACAATGGCCATTTTGAAGGGGAACATCTAGTACAAGTTATCCTGACTAAAGTTGGTCTTCAGCTGCCAAAAGCGCTGGCGATGACGCCGTCTTGGGCTCCACGGTGACCTTCCACTGCCGCTCCGCTGGTCTTGGTCTCACAGTAATCGAAATGGCAACCTTTGCCTGATGCCTCGGTACTCCACGTCTGAGCTTGCCCCCTTTGCACCAAAGAGGAAACAAGGACGCTACGCAGGCCGGCGCCCGCCTGGTCTCGATCGTCACGGCTTGCGTCACGAGCACCTCGCGAGGTACCCTGCCTTGATCTCTCCGCCTGCTCGCGAGCCTGCCTGGCGAGGCCGCTCCTGAGGAAGTCTTGCGTCGTCCACCTCGCGAGGCTTGGCCCCTCCCGAGGGTCTTGAGTCTTGTGCTGATGAAGATGGGCTGCACTGGGCCACCACTTGAGCCACGCCGCAGGCCGCAGTGCATAAGTCTGGGACCCCCGGGCCGACAAGGCCCAAGGCGCTGGACTTGGCTTAGCGGAGAAGCGAAGGGGCAAGTGCGGAGGGCCGCGGGCCCCATCAGCCTGCGGCCTTGGGCGCCGCGTGGCGGTTGATTGGACATGGGCATCTCCGCTTCCCCACGCTGCCTCGGCAACTGCTCGACTTGACAAGTCCCTACATGCTGAAATGGGTCATGATTACCTATGATCGTGGAGGCCGACGGTTGGCCTCCTCCGGACTATAAGTACGGACGGGCGAGAGCCCCCGCAGTCCGTCGCCTCCCGCTTCTCTCCTTATTCTTCTTCCTCGCCCTTGCTGCACACTACGCCAATGGCGCCGATCCGCCGGTTTTCTACGGAAGAGAAGGGGAAGGCCCCACGAGAGGGTCCCGATCATCTCCCGCCGAAGAAGCGTCCTGTCCCCAACCACTACGGCGTGACCGCATGGCTGGAGACGTCGCGGCCCTGGTACGAGCGGCCGCCGCCTGGGTTTCCCCTGCCCCTGTTTGCCCGAATCGAGGGCCCTGGGGGAGAAGACGCCGAGCAACATCGACAGCGCCGACGGCAACACCGGCGAGTCAAGCGGTGCGCATCGTCTCCCCTGGGGTCCATGCCGAGGGCTCTTCTCACGAGCTTGTGCGTCACGCCGCCATGCCTCCACGCACTTGGATCCGCCTTCCTCCCTCCTTCGCCTTAGAGATGCCGCCGAGTGGGTCTCTGGAGCTTTGGCTGTAGCACGCTGACTGCAGCACCCTTGCGACTAGAGCGGAGGTCACGGTCGTCGCTCCGGGCAAGGTCTACATGACACGGGGCTGGGGTGAGATCGCCCGGGTCTGCCGGACAGGGGGTTCCCTCGTAATCCATCTGGAATACGATGGCGCCTCCTTGATGCTCTTCAAGATCTTTGATGCGGAAGCACGCCGGGTGGAGTGCTACCCCAGGGAGAGCGGCCGGGCCATCGAAGCGGCGAGGACCAGGCCCACCAGCTGATTTCCCAGCAGCTCCTCAGGCAGCAGCAGAGGGGCCGGAGAATCCAGCGACTCCCCCAAAATTCACGCGATTCCGGAGACGAGCGACGACAGCTACGAGCCCCTGAGCTCGCGTCGTACTCGGAGCGGGGTTGGCGCCAACGCCTGACGGCCCACTGTTGATGATGGCGTCTCCCGTGGCGGCGCGCGTAGTTAGCGTTCCTTAGGATCAGCACATTTTGTTCCCTGCGAGGAATGGAAGAAACACCCCGCGGGGGTATGTAAGGCGCATGCCATGTATTTTGTGAATACTATCCTTATTATGAATCGATGTGAGGTGCTTGTCCTGTCTTGGCTCAGCTCACCCTTTCTTTCCTCACGAGGGCTTGGTGCTCTACGCCGACAGGTCCCGGTCCCCAGGCAGGCTTCAGCCGTCGCTGGTATGCCAGGTCGCGATGCCGTGGTCAAGGCCAGGAGGTGAGCGGCCCAAGGTCCAGTAAGAGCCCCTGAGTCGCGATGCTCAGGAGGTCCCCTTTAGCGCTCAAGCAGCCTCCGCTGGGCGAGAAAGGTAGGCAACATCGTCGTGACAGAGCTGCACTAGGCGAGGGTTTGGCGTTGAGTCGATTTAGCTTTTGCGCGACTTATCTCATAAGATTGGAGCAGTTCTTCGGCGACGTGCCGGGCCTGCGTGCCGGCAGCTGGGGTGTTGTGGGGTCAGGACCTCGTGAGCTCCTCCCCTCTTCTCCGCACTTTCCTTCGTGCTCTACGTCCTCAGGTCCCGGCCCTCGAGCAAGCTCAGCCGCCGCTGGTATGACAGGTCGCGATGCCGTGGGTCAAGGCCAGGGGGTGAGGGCTGGAGAGCCAGTAAGATCCCATGAGTCACGATGCTCAGGCGCCCCCCTATTAACGTGCAAGCGGATCATACAGGAGAGAGGAAAAGGGGGCTCACGACGCCCCCCACACTGTCCCTTATGCGGATCCTGCACACCAATCTCTCTCTCTCTCTCTCTCTATCTCTCTCTCTCTCTTTGATCTCCTCTTCACGGGTGTGGCTAGCTCTATTTATAGAGGCCCTGGTCCTCTTCCCAAAAATTGAGCGGGAAGGGCGCCAACAATGGCCATTTTGAAGGGGAACATCTAGTACAAGTTATCCTGACTAAAGTTGGTCTTCGGCTGCCAAAAGCGCTGGCAATGACGCCGTCTTGGGCTCCACGGTGACCTCCAGCCTGCCGCTACGCTGGTCTTGGTCTCGTTGCACTGAAATGGCAACCTTTGCCTGATGCCTCGGTACTCCACGTCTGAGCTTGCCCCGTTTGCACCGAAGAGGAAACAAGGACGCTGCGCAGGCCGGCGCCCGCCTGGCGCCCGCCTGGTCTCGATCGTCACGGCTTGCGTCACGAGCACCTCGCGAGGTACCCTTCCTTGATCTCTCCGCCTCCTCGCGAGCCTGGCTAGTGAGGCCGCTCCTGAGGAAGTCTTGTGTCGTCCACCCCGCGAGGCTTGGCCCCTCGCGAGGGTCTTGAGTCTTGTGCTGATGAAGATGGGCCGCACTGGGCCACCACTTGAGCCACACCACAGGCCGCAGGCAGGCAAGTCTGGGGATCCCCGTTCCCAGAACACCGACAAGGTCCTAGTCACCGAAGCACTTAACCCGGCTTAAGTTCATCTCCTTAGCCATTCGAAGACCATGTAGCAAGGCCTCATATTCAGCTGCATTGTTAGTACAGGGGAACATTAAACGGAGAACATAACAAAACTTGTCACCTCGTGGGGAAGTTAATACGACTCCGACCCCCGAGCCCTCCAATTGCCTGGACCCATCAAAATGAATAGTCCAATAAGTATGTTCCGGCTTTTCTTCTGGTGCCTGAATCTCTGTCCAGTCATTGATGAAATCCACCAATGCCTGAGATTTGATTGCTGTCCGGGGTACGTATTTTAACCCGTGAGGCCCAAGCTCAATAGCCCATTTGGCAATCCGGCCAGTTGCTTCCTGGTTCTGGATAATATCCACCAAAGGAGCAGAGCTGACCACGGTGATGGGATGACCTTGAATATATTGCTTAAGCTTCCGGCTCGCCATAAAAACTCCATACACCAGCTTCTGCCAATGCGGGTACCGTTGTTTGGACACGATAAGTACCTCACTGATATAATAAACCGGCCGCTGAACCGGGTACTCCTTTCCAACCTCTTTGCGCTCCACCACTATAGCCACGCTGACAGCCCGGGCATTAGCAGCCACATATAACAACAGGGGCTCCTTATCAACAGGAGCAGCAAGGACCGGCGGCTCGGCCAGCTGCCGCTTCAAGTCCTCAAACGCTTTATTGGTGGCGTCACTCCAGACGAAATCGTCCGTTTTCTTTAACATCTAATATAAAGGGATAGCCTTCTCCCCAAGGCGACTGATAAACCGGCTCAAGGCTGCAATCCGGCCCGCCAGGCGCTGTACGTCATTGATGCACTTCGGTTTAGCCAAAGAAGTTATATCCTTGATTTTCTCTGGATTAGCTTCAATGCCCCTGTTAGACACCAGAAAGCCCAAGAGTTTACCTGCCGGTACAACAAAGACACATTTAGCCGGATTAAGCATCATTCTATAAACCCGAAGGTTATCAAAGGTCTCCCTCAAGTTGTCTATCAATGTCACCTCCTTTCTAGATTTCACGACAATATCATCCACATAGTTTATTGAATCTCGATTGTAGTGATACACATATTCATAATATTGAAGCCAAAAGATGCAAAGTTAATAATGATAGTGCAATTTATTTGTGGCACTACCGTTTAGGTCATATTGGTATTAAGCACATGAAATCCATGCTGATGGGCTTTTGGAATCACTTGATTATGAATCGGTTGATGCTTGCGAACCATGCCTCATGGGCAAGATGACTAAGACTCCGTTCTCTGGAACAATGGAGCAAGCAACAGACTTGTTGGAAATAATACATACTGATGTATGCGGTCCGATGATTGTTGAGGCTCGCGGCAGGTATCATTATTTTCTGACCTTCACAGATGATTTGAGCAGATATGGGTATATCTACTTGATGAAACATATGTCTGAAAAATTTGAAAAGTTCAAAGAATTTCAGAGTGAAGTGGAAAATCATTGTAACAAGAAAATAAAGTTTCTACAATCTGATCATGGAGGAGAATATTTGAGTTACGAGTTTGGTCTTCATTTGAAACAATGTGGAATAGTTTCACAAACTCCTGCCACCTGGAACACCACAACATAATGGTGTGTTCGAACGTCATAACTGTACTTTATTGGATATAGTGCAATCTATGATGTCTCTTACCGATTTACCAGTATTGTTTTGGGATTATGGATTAGAGACAGCTGCATTCACGTTAAAAAGGGCATCATCTAAATCCGTTGAGGCGACACCTTATGAACTATGGTTTGGCAAGAAACCCAAGTTGTCGTTTCTTAATGTTTGAGGTTGCGATGCTTATGTGAAAAAAATTCAACCTGATAAGCTCGAACCCAAATCGGAGAAATGCATCTTCATAGGATACCCAAAAGAGACTGTTGGGTACACCTTCTATCATAGATCTGAAGGCAAGATCTTTGTTGCTAAGAATGTATCCTTTCATGGAGAAGGAGTTTCTCTCGAAAGAAGTGACTGGGAGGAAAGTAGAACTTGATGAGGTAATTGTACCTGCTCCCTTATTGAAAAGTAGTTCATCACATAAATCTGTTCGTGTGACTCCTACACCAATTAGTGAGGAAGCTAATGATGATGATCATGTAACTTCAGATCAAGTTACTACCAAACCTCATAGGTCAACCAGAGTGAGATCCACACCAGAGTGGTATGGTAATCCTGTTCTGGAGGTCATGTTACTTGACCATGGCAAACCTACAAACTATGAGGAAGCGATGATGAGCCCAGATTCCGCGAAATGGCTTGAGGCCATGAAATCTGAGATGGGATCCATGTATGAGAACAAAGTGTGGACTTTGGTTGACTTGCCCGATGATCGGCAAGCCATAGAAAATAAATGTATCTTCAAGAGGAAGACGGACGTTGATAGTAGTGTTACTATCTACAAAGCTAGACTTGTCGAAAAGGTTTTTGACAAAGTTCAAGGTGTTGACTACGATGAGATTTCCTCACTCGTAGCGATGCTTAAGTCTGTCTAAATCATGTTAGCAAATTGCCACATTTTATGAAATCTGGCAAATGGATGTCAAAACTACATTCCTTAATGGACTTCTTAAATAAGAGTTGTATATGATGCAACCAGAAGGTTTTGTCGATCCTAAAGGTGCTAACAAAACGTGCAAGCTCCAGCGATCCATCTATAGACTGGTGCAAGCATCTCGGAGTTGGAATATACGCTTTGACGAGTTGATCAAAGCATATAGTTTTATATGGACTTACGATGAAGCCTGTATTTAGAAGAAAGTGAGTGGGAGCACTACAACCTTTCTGATAAGTATATGTGAGTGACATATTGTTGATCAGAAATGATGTAGAATTTTCTGGAAAGCCTAATGGAGTGTTTGAAAAGAATTTTTTCAAAGAAAGACCTTGGTGAAGCTGCTTACAAATTGAGCATCAAGATCTATAGAGATAGATCAAGACGCTTAATAAGTTTTTTCAACAAATACATACCTTGAGAAGATTTTGAAGTAGTTCAAAATGGAACAGTCAAAGAAGGAGTTCTTGCGTGTATTGCACGGTGTAAAGTTGAGTAAGACCCAAAACCCGACCACGGCAGAAAAAAGAAAGAGAACGAAAGTCATTCCCTATGCCTCAGCCATAGGTTCTATAAAGTATGCCATGCTGCGTACCAGATCTATTGTATACCCTACACTTAGTTTGGTGAGGGAGTACAATGGTGATCTAGGAGTAGATCACTGGACAGCGATCAAAATTGTCCTTAGTGGAATAAGGATATGTTTCTCGGTTATGGAGGTGACAAAAGGTTCGTCGTAAAGGGTTACGTCGATGCAAGTTTTGACACTGATCCAGATGAGTCTAAGTCTCAATCTGGATACATATTGAAAGTGGGAGCAATTAGCTAGAGTAGCTCCGTGCAGAGCATTGTAGACACAAAAATTCTCAAAATACATTTGGCAGACCCGTTGACTAAACTTCTCTCACAAGCAAAACATGATCACACCTTAGTGCTCTTTGGGTGTTAATCACATGGAGATGTGAACTAGATTATTGACTCTAGTAAACCCTTTGGGTATTGGTCACATGGCGATGTGAACTTTGGGTGTTAATCACATGGTGATGTGAACTATTGGTGTTAATCACATGGTGATGTGATCTAGATTATTGACTCTAGTGCAAGTGGGAGACTGAAGGAAATATGCCCGAGAGGCAATAATAAAGTTGTTATTTATATTTACTTATATCATGATAAATGTTTATTATTCATTCTAGAATTGTATTAACCGGAAACTTAGTACATGTGTGAATACATAGACAAACAGAGTGTCACTAGTATGCCTCTACTTGACTAGCTCGTTGAATCAAAGATGGTTAAGTTTCCTAGCCATGGACATGAGTTGTCATTTTATCAATGGGATCACATCATTAGAGAATGATGTGATTGACTTGACCCATTCCGTTAGCTTAGCACTTGACCGTTTAGTATGTTGCTATTGCTTTGTTCATGACTTATACATGTTCCTATGACTATGAGATTATGCAACTCCCGAATACCAGAGGAACACTTTATGTGCTACCAAATGTCATAACGTAACTGGTTGATTATAAAGGTGCTCTATAGGTGTCTCCGATGGTACTTGTTGAGTTGGCATAGATCGAGATTAGGATTTGTCACTCCGATTGTCGGAGAGGTTCCTCTGAGCCCTCTCTATAATGCACATCACTATAAGCCTTGCAAGCAATGTGAATAATGAGTTAGTTGCGGGATGATGCATTACGGAACGAGTAAAGCGACTTGCTGGTAACGAGATTGAACTAGGTATTGAGATACCGACGATCAAATCTTGGGCAAGTAACATACCCATGACAAAGGGAACAACATATGTTGTTATGCGGTTCGACCGATAAAGATCTTCGTAGAATATGTAGGAACCAATATGATCATCCAGGTTCCGCTATTGGTTATTGACCAGAGATGAGTCTCGGTCATGTCTACATAGTTCTCGAACCCGTAGGGTCCGCACGCTTAACGTTCGGTGACGATCGGTATTATGAGTTTATGTGTTTTGATGTACTGAAGGTAGTTTGAAGTCCCAGATATGATCATGGACATGACGAGGAGTCTCGAAATGGTCGAGACATAAAGATCGATATATTGGATGACTATGTTTGGACATCGGAAGGGTTCCGAGTGGTTCGGGCATTTTTCCGGAGTACAGGGAGGTTTTCGGAACCCCCCGGGAGAAGTTATGGGCCTTATGGGCCATAAGAAGGAAGCACACCAGCCCACAAGGGGATGGTGCGCCCCCCTTGGGTAGGAGGCCGAATAGGAAAAGGTTTGGGGGGGGGGGCTTTCCTTCTCTCCTACTCCTCCTTCCCTTCCTCTCCTACTCCTACTAGGGAAAGGGGGAATTGATACGTCTCCAATGTATCTACTTTTCCAAACACTTTTGCCCTTGTTTTGGACTCTAACTTGCATGATTTGAATGAAACTAACCCGGACTGACGCTGTTTTCAGCAGAACTGCCATGATGTTGTTTTATGTGTAGAAAGCAAAAGTTCTCAGAATGACCTGAAAATCCACGGAGGCAAGTTTTGGAAAATATAAAAAATACTGGCGAAAGAATCAAGACCAGGCGGCCGACACCCTGACCACGAGGGTGGGGGCGCGCCCACCCCCCCCCCCCCTGGGCGCACCCCCTGTCTCGTGGGCCCCCTGAGGCTCCACCGACCTCGACTCCACTCCATATATTCCATTTCGCGGAGAAAAAAAATCAGAGAGGAAGTTTCATCGCGTTTTACGATATGGAGCCGCCGCCAAGCCCTAAAACCACTCGGGAGGGCTGATCTGGAGTCCGTTCGGGGCTCCAGAGAGGGGGATTCGTCACCGACATCATCATCAACCATCCTCCATCACCAATTTCATGATGCTCGCCGCCGTGCCTGAGTAATTCCATCGTAGGCTTGCTGGACGGTGATGGGTTGGATGAGATTTACCATGTAATCAAGTTAGTTTTGTTAGGGTTTGATCCCTAGTATCCACTATGTTCTAAGATTGATGTTGCTATGACTTTGCTATGCTTAATGCTTGTCACTAGGGCCCGAGTGCCATGATTTCAGATCTGGACCAATTATGTTTTCATGAATATATGTGTGTTCTTGATCCTATCTTGCAAGTCTATAGTCACCTATTATGTGTTATGATCCGACAACCCCGAAGTGACAATAATCGGGATACCTCTCGGTGATGACCGTAGTTTGAGGAGTTCATCTATTCACTATGTGTTAATGCTTTGGTCCGGTTCTCTATTAAAAGGAGGCCTTAATATCCCTTAGTTTCCACTAGGACCCCGCTGCCACGGAGGGTAGGACAAAAGATGTCATGCAAGTTATTTTCCATAAGCACGTATGACTATATTCGGAATACATGCCTACATTACATTGATGAACTGGAGATAGTTCTGTGTCACCCTATGTTATAGCTATTACATGAGGAATCGCATCCGACATAATTATCCATCACTGATCCAATGACTACGAGCTTTTCACATCTTGTGTTTCGCTTATTTACTTTTCCGTTGCTACTGTTACAATTACTACAAAACTATTATCTTTACTTTTGCCACTGCTACCATTACTATCATATTACTTTGCTACTAAATACTTTGCTGCAGATACTAAGTTATCCAGGTGTGGTTGAATTGACAACTCAACTGCTAATACTCAATAATATTCTTTGGCTCCTGAGGGAGTCCTGGATTAGGGGGTGTCCGGATAGCCGGACTACCATCATCAGCTGAACTATCATTGGCCGGACTATCATCATCGACTGGACTCCAAGATTATGAAGATACAAGATTGAGGACTTCGCCCCGTGTCCGGATGGGACTTTCCTTGGCGTTGAAGGCAAGCTTGGCGATACGGATATGTAGATCTCCTACCATTGTAACCGACTCTATGTAACCCTAGCCCTCTCCGGTGTCTATATAAACCGGATGGCTTTAGTCCGTAGGACTAGAAGAACAACAACCCTTACGATCATACCATAGGCTAGCTTCTAGGGTTTAGCCTCCTTGATCTCGTGGTAGATCCACTCTTGTAAACATCCACAATATCAATATCAATCGAGCAGGACGTAGGGTTTTACCTCCATCAAGAGGGCCCAAACCTGGGTAAAACATCGTGTCCCTTGTCTCCTGTTACCATCCGCCTAGACGCATAGTTCGGGACCCCCTACCCGAGATCCGCCGGTTTTGACACCGACATTGGTGCTTTCATTGAGAGTTCCTCTGTGTCGTCACCGATAGGCTTGATGGCCTCTTCAATCAACAACGACGCAGTCCTGGGTGAGACCTTTCTTCCCGGACAGATCTTCAGATTCGGCGGCTTCGCTCGCGGGCCAACTCACTTGGCCATCTGGAGCAGATCGAAAGCTACGCCTTGGCCGCTGTGTCAGGTTTGAAGCCTAAACTTCACGGCCGATATCCGCGGGACTTGATCTCCGATGGATCTGAGCCACAGCCGGCGTCTTTGCTGTCACGATGGGCATGACCTAACTCTGCCGCCGGACAGCAGCTTGGAGGCCGCACACGAATCCGCTCCGACCCATAGTCCGGAGCCGATCGCTCGGATCGAGGACGGATGGCTGGACACCGCCTCGGGAGCGGCAACTTCTACGGCGATGGAGCCGAACACTTACCTTGTCCCGCATAAAGCTCATGACTCCGAGGTGCCGGACTCTGCGGACTCCGAACCTCCTGCGCCCGCCACGAACCCGATTGGCGCCGATCATGGAATTCACCGGTGCGGACATATTTCAGCACTTCGCCTTCGGCGATATCATAAATTCACTGAAGCATCTCTCGCTATCCGGAGAGCTCCTGGCGAACTACGGCCGGGGCGGTTGGGACGCGGACAATGAAGAAATTCAGAGCCCACCCACCACCCACTTCAGAGCCACCGTCGGCGATTTAACCGACGATTGCTACGACTCAAGACATCGACGGTATGGACGGCGATGCGGAGACTACCAAGAACCAGTGCCTACAGGACACTGGAAGACCACCTCGTCATACGACATATACATGGTGGACACCCCAAAGGGAAGCGATAGCGAGGAACAACGGGGACGGCGGAGGATAATCCCGCCGATAAAGAACCAAACGGCGGCGTAGACGCCGCCTAAGTCCCGCCGATCAAAGCAGCCTTCCCTAACGACCCAGCGATAGAGCAAGGCAAACCAGCGGACGACGAACAGGACGAGCTGGATAATCAACCCCTTCACGGAGCAATCAACAGTCCGGGCACAACACCGTAGCATAAGAACATACACAAAAAACTCGTCGCCACTGCAAGAAGTTTGAAGAAAGCAAAACGGAAGCTCAAAACAGCAGAAGACACACTCAGAATGAAGTGGAGCAAAGTATTCAAGACTGCAGACAAATACGGCAATGGCCATCAAACTAAGAGCTACCCGAAGCGCAAGTTGCTGCCAGAATTTGACGAGGAAGCCATAGATCCTTCACAACAAAAATAAAGAGGCCACTGGCCGGATAGACGGCCAGATGACAGGCCAAAAGCGACAAGCGGGGCCGCGCACAAGCCGAATTATATTCCTGGGAAAACGGACGGCCCAACTAGGTCCATCTACAGGCCAAAAAAGAGGGCCCCAGGAAGCAACACAACAAGTGTTCGAAGACAGCGGCACACCCAAATACAGGGGCGCCGCACACCCGCTATGTTTTACCGATGAGGTGCTGGATCATGAATTTCCAGCAGGGTTCAAACCCATGAACATAGAGGCATACGACGGCACAACAGACCCCGGAGTCTGGATAGAAGATTACATACTACACATACACATGGCTAGAGGAGATGATCTCCACGCCATAAAATACCTACCCCTCAAGCTCAAAGGGCCAGCTCGGCACTAGCTAAAAAGCCTCCCAGAAAACACTGTTGGAAGTTGGGAAGAACTTGAGGACGCGTTTAGAGCAAATTTTCAAGGGACTTATGTCCGCCCTCCGGATGCAGACGATCTGAGTCATATAACTCAACAGCCCGGAGAGTCAGCGTGCAAATTCTGGAATAGGTTTCTTACCAAAAAGAACCAAATAGTCGACTGTCCGGACGCGGAAGCCTTAGCAGCTTTTAAACACAACGTCCGAGACGAATGGCTCGCCAGACACCTCGGCCAAGAGAAGCTAAGAACAATTGCCGCGCTAACAAGCCTCATGACGCGCTTTTGCGCAGGAGAAGACAGCTGGCTAGCAAGATACAGCACCAGCGACCCGAGTACATCCTAGATCAGAGATGGAAATGGAAAGTCACGGCACAGGAAAGATCAGCGCCGGAATAAAGAAAAAAGCCCAAAGACACGGCGGTCAACGCCGGATTCAAAAGCTTCATGACCAAACAATAAAACACGGCCTCTTAAGGACAACAGAGACGAGCTATCAAATTTAAACAAAATTTTAGATCGGATATGTCAAATCCACAGTACCCCCGTAAGGCCTGCAAACCATACCAACCGAAATTGTTGGGTTTTTCAACAGTCCGGCAGACTCAACGCCGGACACAAGGGGCTCGATGCGCCAAGCGAGGACGATGACGAACCCCACCAGCAGAGCACTGGAAGTCAAAAGACTTTCCCACAAGAAGTCAAAATAGTAAACTAGCTTCACGTGATATTACGGAAAACCAACACGGCACTCGCTAAGACAAGTGTCGCACGGTCCACCTCAATGGAACACCGAGATTGGATATCAAAACCAATCACTTTCGACCATCTGGATTAGTACGTATATCCGAACGCAGGATAGACTGCCCTGATATTGGATCCCATAACAGACGGACTGCATTTCACGCAGGTTTTGATGGACGGTGGCAGTGATTTAAACCTGCTACATCCGGACACAATCCGCAAGTTGGGATAGACCATACTGCAATTCGGCATAGCCGCACTTCCTTCAAAGGAGTGGCGCCAGGCCCTTACGCCAGTGCAGTTTCATTATTACTAGAAGTTGTGTTCGGTCACCGACAACTTCCGACGAGAAAAGCTAACCTTTCATGTCGCCCCATTTAAAAGTAGCTATCAAGCATCATCGACGGGAAGCTTTCGTCCGCTTCAATGCAATACCACATTACGCTGCCTCTTACGCTTAAAATGCCCGATCCACGGGCATCATTTCACTAACAGTCGCTTTGAGACCCGGACACGGCTGGACGAGTCCGGAATAAATAAGCTAGGGGCTACCTAGCCGCACATCCCTTCACAAGGCTTTGCACATATAAGCCATAATGAGCTAGCATAGGCTCAGCTTTCTTAATCTATATTTCAATTTTTTATGCACTTTCTCGCACGATTTCTTTTCCAACCAAGTTCCTCTCTTTTTACAGATGAACAGCGTGCACACCCGTCCAGGATACGGCACAACGGAGACACAGGCGCAGACATGCAGTAGGGACCCGTTGCAAGGACTCTTTTCGTGCTAAGACCCTACGTAAACCTTTCTTCTTGTCTCTTGTTGCTATAATCCCCTGGTTTATCATTATAACCAGAGTGGAGATCTGGCGTTTTGGCATCGGCCGCGCCCAAGAACCTGCCGTGCACTGGACACAAGGGGCTTAGGGCTTTGTTTTGCCCGCTATTATAAAGACCGAACACCTTCGGGAGTGTTCAGTGTCTTGAGTTAGGCCTTATATGCATCAGCTCCGAATCATGTCTTTGGTCAAATGTTGGGTTTGCTCGGCTCCTGTGTTTTGCTGCCTTACGTTCCGTATCATCGGCTAACGCGGCTCCAGGAGAACTACTGCGATTGTGCCCCAGTTCGGCTGGGCGAGCACCTCAGTAGAGAAAGCCGAAAACTGACTGTCATGATACAGCGAGAGACTGGTCAACCACTCGATCGACCATGGGAATGTTTAGGATTCCTCCGCTTTGACGAAGGGCCGTTTCCCGGCCAGGCACATACGCCCCGAATTCGGAGAGCGCGGTGCCCCCAGGGGCTATGTCGTAGCCCCACCCTCGAACTCCATGGCTAAGTGAAAGTGATAAAGCATTATAGTCTGGTTGCCTCATTTGCTACGCTACCACCTCCTTTACAGGACCGAGACGTCGGATTAAGTGTGAAAACGCGCTATTTTTTGCGAACACCACCTTTTGCAATGCGTGGGGGCTGAAAGCCACGATCGCCATCTTTCAGGTTATACACACGTATACATGAACGGCCGCACAAGAGATATTCTATTACTTGAACGCACAAGTATAAAAGGCGCTTACATCATAAATATCGTTTTACATCATATAAACGTTCATTCGAACGTAACATTTTTTGAGCACTGCGACTCTATTACACGAGCACCACGCAGCACTTCGCCAAAATAGTGCTCGGTGGGCAACCGGTTATCATCCGAACCCGGGGTCGCAACAGCGGTGGCATCCATCTCTGTCCAACGTGTCTTCACACGGGCGAGCGCCATCCGCGCACCCTCTATGCAGGCCGACCGCTTCATCGCCTTGATATGCGGCACCGCCCCAAGAAATTGCTGCAATAAGCCAAAGTAACTCTTCGGCTGGGGCCTATCCTGCTGGATATGGGTCACTATATCCGTCATAGCAAGCCCGGACAACCTATTTAGCTCAGCCCACTCAGCCAAACGGTCGGTCAGCGGAAGTGAACGCTCCGGACTATGGAATTGAGACCAAAACAGCTCTTCCGTCTTGTGATCCTTCTGGATTCGAAAATGCACAACGGCATCCGCCGCACTCGCTACTAAGTCCATATAAAGGTCCTCCGGACACCACAGTTGGCCCAGCTGAGCATATTTTGGATCTGTGAACCTTCGGCGCGGCAGAAAAGGCTTGCTAGCTACAATATCTCCGGCCTGGCGCAGCTCTTCCTTCATAGCCCGCATTGCAGAGCGGGCATTCTTGGCTTCGGCGGTGGCCTTCCTCAGGTCTTCTTGCCCCGCTAGGCGCTCCTTCCCAAGAGCCTCATTGCGGTCGGTAGCATCTTTTAACTTCACGGCCATTTCGGCTATGTCTTCCCTGCTCTGGCAGTGTGCGACCCTTTCGGCCGCTAACTCCTCGGCCGCTAACTCCTCGGCCGCCCTCGAGGTCGCCGCATTCTTCCCGGCCTGCTCCTTGGCTTGAGCAAGTTCGCCCGAAGGCTCTCCATGGCAGCGGCACTATCTGCATTTCACGCACATGTTGTAAGGAGATGGCTTCGGCTCCCTTACCAAGTGACCGCGCAGTAACACTTACCTTGCGACTCATCAAGTCGCCTGTTGACCAGCGTGATGTCCGCATCCGCAGCATCGAGATGCCGCTTTAGTTCAGCAACTCCATCAGTCCAGCTGGCCCCCGGACGACCCGCCACCTGCATCGGCACGACGGGAATTTAAACCTGCGATTTTGATCCTCGGCACGCTGTCGATTTCGACAACCTACCGAGTCTCAGGGGCTACTATCTATACAGGGCGCATTCTATATGCAAAACTATTAAAAGGTGTGTCATTTTTACGTACCTCAAACCCCGCCAGCAAACTCCTGACGGCATCGTGCAACCCGCCTTCGGCGGACGAAATCATTTCAATCACCGTGCTCATCAATGCGTGGTCATCTTCTGAGATAGACGCCTTCTCAAGCAGATCCTTCACCGTACACCGATTGGCGCTGAACTATCCGGCTTTGCCAAACCCGGGGCTCCCTCCGTGATTTACACTTCAGGCTCGTCCGCCCTATCCGACGGCGCCGGACGGAGGCGTCTCGCTCTCTATCATCTCCGGACGAAGGTCCCCCGAAGACGAGCTCATTTGCGAAGGACGGAGATCCGAACTACAAGGTAAAAACTTTAGTTATCCTCAGAAGCACAAATAGGGATGCCCTTTATTATAAAACTCCTTTCTTTCTACTTACGGCTCGTTGGAGGGCTGACTCATTAAGGGAGATTGTGCGGCCGGGGCCTCCCCGGACGCAGGACCCTCTGGCGAAGATTTCTTCCCCCGTTTAGGGGCTTTTTCCCCCGGGTCCTCGGAGGCAGTCCTCTTCTCCCCTTGGGGGGAGGGATTCTCGATCCCCCCTCTTTCAAGAGCCTCCTTAGGCGAGGCAGTAGCTTTCCTGCTTTCCCCTTCGCCTTCCTCTGAAGGCGCAACCTCAAGCATCCGGACCAGCACGGGATCCGGCGCGGTCTCGGGGAGGGGGGCCGGACACCGTATTAATTTTGCTTCCGCTATCCACTCCTGTGTAGAAGGAAGTTGGTCATAAAGTGAATCATCGAAAGGCAAAACAAACGGTATGTCCGGACTTGGAACTACTTACTTGAGTATCCGGGCGATTGCAGCTTAGGCCAGCATCCTCGATCAATTCCGGACGCACCTCTTGCGATCTGAAGAATAATTTGTACATCTCCAGGGGTGTCATACCCATGAAGTATTGAAGAATCCGTGGGCTCTCCGGATTAAACTCCCATAGCCGGAGAGGGCGGCGTTTGCAGGGCAGGAGACGCCTAATCAGCATAACCTGCATCACCACTACCATATCGATCTCCCTCGTTTGGAGATCCCGAATCCGGACCTGCAGCAGGGGCACGTCCTTTGACGCCTCCCAGTTGAGCCCTTGGTTGACCCACGACATCAACCGTCGTGGAGGTCCCGGGCGGAATAAGGGCGGCGGCTTTTGTCTGCGGCCCCTCGGAACAGTAATATAGAACCACTCTTGCTGCCACGGGCCGAGCTCCTCTTGGAAGGAGCCAGCGGGCCACGGGGCATCGGCCCTCCTACTTATGGCCGCCCCGCCACACTCCGCTTGACGCCACCCGATCATCTTCGGCGCCACATTGAAGGTCTTCAGCCACAGGCCGATGTGAGGGGTGACGCGGAGGAAGGCTTCGCAGATGACAATAAATGCGGAGATATGGAGGATGGACTCCGGAGCCAAATCGTGGAATTCCAACCCATAGTAAAACATGAGCCCTCTCACAAAAGGATCCATCGGAAGCCTAAACCCCGACGGAGGTGGGATCTGAAACGACATACTCGCCGGGCTCAGGGGTGGGGATGGCCTGCCTTCGGCCAGGCAACCTGTGAAATCTCATAAGATGTACTTGGCCTCCGCAGCTTTAGCACGTCCTCCTCCGTGACGGAGGAGGGCATCCACCGGCCCTGGAGGTCGGGACCGGACATCGTTGAAAGTCCAAAGCGCTCGAATCTGGAGCTCTAGGTGCTGGAACTTGGAGCGTGGAGAGGATTCGATGGAGGATTGAAGAAAAAGAAACAAGCCTTGGTCCCATTATAAAGAGGGAGAATACCAAGAGCCGTCTCCGTGACCGTTTGGGACTCGCCTTCGATAGAGGGGGCGTGGAGAACGGGCGCGGTTGGGTTACCCACGTCCGTATTAATGAGAATCACGGATTAAGGGGAAACACGATCTCTGCTTCGACAAGACGTACCAAGGAAACCGCTTCGCTAAGTGCTCTGAGGTGGTAAAGTAAAAAACGATTCAAATAATGGCTTGGTAGTTGCGTGACGTCATGCCGCAGAAAACATCAGCAGATTGAACTTGTGTATATATTACTCTCTCTACGGTGGAATGTGGAATTTATTTTGCAGAGCCGGACACTATCCTGGTGTTCACAACCTTCTATCATTCGGAGGAGGAACCCGCCTTGCAATGCCAAGCAATATACGCTCCGGACTTATCGTCATTGAAGCCTGGTTCAGGGGCTACTGAGGGAGTCCTGGATTAGGGGGTGTCCGGATAGCCGGACTACCATCATCAGCCAAACTATCATTGGCCGGACTATCATCATCGACCGGACTCCAAGACTATGAAGATACAAGATTTAAGACTTCGCCCCGTGTCCGGATGGGACTTTCCTTGGCGTGGAAGGCAAGCTTGGCGATACGGATATGTAGATCTCCTACCATTGTAACCGACTCTATGTAACCCTAGCCCTCTCCGGTGTCTATATAAACCGGATGGCTTTAGTCCGTAGGACTAGAAGAACAACAACCCTTACAATCATACCATAGGCTAGCTTCTAGGGTTTAGCCTCCTTGATCTCGTGGTAGATCCACTATACATCCACAATATCAATATCAATCGAGCAGGACGTAGGGTTTTACCTCCATCAAGAGGGCCCGAACCTGGGTAAAACATCGTGTCCCTTGTCTCCTATTACCATCCGCCTAGACGCACAGTTCGGGACCTCCTACCCGAGATCCACCGGTTTTGACACCGACAGCTCCCCTTGTGTCGAATCGATAAATTTGGGTTGAATACTTTACCCTCGAAAGTTGTTGCGATCCCCTACACTTGTGGGTTATCAAGACTAATTTCTGGCGCTGTTGCCAGGGAGCATAGCTCTATTCTTTGAGTCACTTGGGATTTATATCTGTTGATCACTATGAGGAACTTGAAAGACGAAAGAACCAAGATTTTTCCCTCAACTACGAGGGGAGGTAAGGAACTGCCATCTAGCTCTGCATTCTCCTTTTGTTTTGAGTAAGCTTGCAACACCTAAACCTGCTACTGCTATGAATTCTGATATGTCGCATGTTATTGATGATGCCACTTCTGCTATGCATGATACTTATGATGAAATTACTTCTGTGTGTGATACTACTTTGCCATTAGGTGAATTTCTTGATGAACAACTTGCTAGGTTAGAGAGAATGAAATTATTGAAGATGCTATTATTTATGATAGTGATGATGAAAGTTCTCCCCCTGATTGTGAATTACCTGTTGTTACTGAGGGTTATGTTATGGATGAAGAAACTGCTAGAGATTTTCTTGCTTGCAATGATAGATCAGATCTTAAGAAACTACTAGCTAAGCTGAAACAAAAGACCCTGAATGCTAGAATGAAACATGACCCTGCTTTTGCCACTTCACCTATCTTTGTTACTGATAAGGATTATGAATTCTCTGTTGATCCTGGGATTATTACTTTAGTTGAAGCCGATCCTTTCTATGGCACTGAATCTGAAACTGTTGTGGCACATCTTACTAAGTTAAATGATATAGCCACCCTGTTTACTAATGATGAGAAGTCTCGCTATTATTACATCCTTAAGATATTTCCGTTCTCATTAAAGGGTGATGCTAAAACTCGGTTTAATTCGCTTGATCCTGGTTGTGTGCGTAGTCCCCAGGATATGATTTATTACTTCTCTGCTAAATATTTCCCTGCTCATAAGAAACAAGCTGCCTTGCGGGAAATATATAATTTTGTGCAAATTGAAGAAGAGAGTCTCCCACAAGCTTGGGGGAGGCTTCTCCGATTACTTAATGCTTTTCCTGATCACCCTCTTAAGAAAAATGAAATACTAGATATATTTTATAATGGACTAACTGATGCTTACAAGGACCACTTGGATAGTTGTGCTGGTTGTGTTTTCAGGGAAAGAACAGTCGACCAAGCTGAATTATTATTGAACAATATGCTGACAAATGAAAATAATTGGACTCTTCCTGAGTCAACTCCTGAGCCTATTCCTAAACCCACTCCTAAGAAAAGAGGTGTTCTATTTCTCAGTCCTGAAGATATGCAAGAGGCAAAGAAATCAATGAAAGAAAAAGGTATAAAAGCTGAAGATGTTAAGAATTTACCACCTATTGAAGAAATACATGGTCTTAATATACCACCTGTCAAAGAACCACATTGTCTTGATAACCCTACACAGGTAGTAAAGGTAAATTCTCTCTATAGATATGATAAAGTTGAAATTCCCTCTACTAAATTTCATAGCCCATGCTGAGATGAATTTGATGACTTTATGGCTAGACAAGAAAGTTTTAATGCTTATGTTGGTAGAGAATTAAAGAATAATTCTTTCGAGATAGGACGCTTGTAACACCCCAAAAAAATTTAACCATGATTTATTGATTAAAATTTTCCCTTGGTAAATTAAACTTTTATTTTCTAGATTTTTCTTTGATTTAGAACCTCTCTTTTCTTCTGAGTTGTGGAGTTTTCACCCCAAGTAAAAAAATTTCAAAAGTATTGTTGGACTTATATACCCTCTCAAGAAACATTTCTTTTATCAGTGAAATTATTTATACAAGTATTTTCCCAGAACTTTATTTCTCTTGAAAATGGTTTCTCATAAGCCTTAGGGCCTCTTTAGCACTACAACCCTTTGATAAATTTATTTAAAAATCCCACCAAAATTTGGGGATGACATATGATGTCCCTAAATCACCTTTATGCAAAAAGATCTTTTAGCATTTGGATATTTTGAGCTCTACACCAAAATTTCAAATCTGGTCCAGATTGAACTTTTGCACTACAACCTATATAAATATTCTTTTAAAACTTCCACCAAAATTAGGGGAGGTCAGTAGGAGTATATAATTCAACTTTGTGCAAAAATCCACTGGTGTTCTTTGAAAAAATTTAGCAAATCATCCTCTTTTACATCTGGTCCAGTTGGGTGTTTTCTACTGCAACCCTATTTTATGTTGCTCTAGTGCCCATGAGCTTTTTCCTGCTTATAGTCCTCCCTACCAAACCCTTAAGTCCAGGAGAATGGACCAATTGGAGTATTTTTGGTCCATGAAATGATAGCCTTTAGCTTCTGTCCAGATTTGGTTTTCTCAAAAACTTGCACTAACAAGTTTCTGTTTTTGCCAAACTAATCTTGCCAAACTCTTCATCATCTAATGAGACACTGGTCTGGAGTTTTTGGCCACCCCAAGAGTTGCCTAGATGCCCTTGGCATTCTGTGAAGCACCTTGTGTGCATGGTCAGATTTGACATAGTTTTTAGTTTGCACATTGGACCTGCTTGCTTTGCCTAACTAGCTTGTCCACTAAACTCCTATCTACCACTAACCTAGACCTGTTTACTACCAGTGTCATTCGAGCTCTCTAACACGCGCTGGCATTCGGTCAAACGCCTGGCGTGCGTTCTCTGGGCGCGCCCAGAGCACACGTTTTGCACGCGCGCGCACCGAGCCGCCGCGTCTCACTGCCGCCTCCCCGCGTTCGTCCTGATCCATGCCCGCCCCCAGCCAACGCGCCCGACCCCTCCCTCATCGCAGAGCCACCCTGGCTCCCTCCTCGTGCCCTACAGCGCCCCACCGCAAGCCGCCATCGCCGCACCGACAGCCTCTGTCATGGACGGCGCCGCCCGAGCCACCACTTCGCCCGGCTCGCCCACAGGCGATGCCGCTCGTCCGCTAGCCCCTGCCGCCATCCCCAGCTTCGACACGTCGTTCTGCAAGCTACACAACGGTGGTTCGCCGTGCCTATCCACTGCCGCTGACGATCCTATCCACGGCCGCCGCGGGAACCGACCTCTCCAAGCTATAAATAGCCCCCCCACCCCCCCACCCCGGATCACACCGAAGCTCATCAGCAGCCTTGAGCAGGTGGTAGGAAGCCCCTTCTTCTCCAGCTTGGCCGGAGGCCATCATCTCCCCCATCTCCGTCAGGTTCGGCCGCCGCCACGCTCCGGCTCTGTTCGTCGCGAGCAGGCCCTTCCCCGTCCATCCAGCACCACCACCCGACTCCCCTTGATCAAGCGGACCCACCCAACCCCTCAGCCTCGGCCGGGAGCCACCATAGCATGAAGCCCCAATTCTCCCGAAGCCACCGTCCGCCGTAGAGCTCGCCGTCGGTGACTCCCTTCGTCCCCGCCACCCTTTCAACCACCGGGAGGACCGCCCTGGACTGGCGGATCCATCCCCGCCCTCAGAACCACGCGGGGAGCCGCCGTTCGCCTGCGTTGCTCGTCGGAGCCCCGCCTCCGCTCGGGCGGAGGAGAAAGGAGGGAGGGCGACTGGTCAAACCTGACCAGTGGGCCCCATGGACCCACTGTCAGTGACCCAGCGCCGGTCCACGCTGGCGTAAGTGGAGGCGTAAACCCGGAGTACGTCTCCTACGTGTTTTATTCGAAACGTTTTTTTTCTTTTTCTGTTTTTTTAAAAAAACAGAATTTGACTAAACTTTGACTGGCTATAACTTTTTAAATATAACTCCAAATGAGTTGATTCTTTTTCCTACCTCTCTCAAATTTCACCTAGTTTATTTTAAGATTTATTTCAAAAAAAGTTAGGCAAACTTTTTGTACTGTTTTTAAAGTTTGTGTTAATTTGAATATTTTCAAAACTAGGATTTTGAAGAAGAAGTCAACCTTCAAAAAAGTGCACCCCACTTGCATGCTCTTGAAGGCAAGCATCCTGAACCCTGGCATAATATTTTGTGTGTTGTTTGATATGGTTTCAACACCACCTTGACATGGAGCATTCGTTATTTTATGTGATGATACGAACATACGCATGAGTGCATAATGAAGATTTCTTTGCTGTTGGAAATGGATATGCTTGTGATGGTAATCATCCTCGTATGCCTTTCATGCCTGCCGAAACCGGGAAAGTCTCTGCCTTGGGTAGACATGAGCTTGTCTCTAGTTCCTCGTCGAGACGATTGTGTCCGGTATGGCATGAGGGGGTATGATGAGTGGTGATTCTGTCTGTTGGTTGATAAATAGTTGTTATGCTTATCATGCAGGGAATGCTTAAACCTCCTGAGTCGACCATAGATCGAGTCTTTTTCCAGTAACCCCCATCCTTGTTTCGTACTACCACTTGTCCCTGCCGCAGGTAGGGTACAGTTCAGTAAGTTGTCAACCCCTTTCTTGGCACACACCGCATGTAGAGGCCATGGTGGAAGATACCGGCTGCATCCGGTCGGCAGGCCACCTGGTCCGGGGGCATGGGTGTTTCCGGTTGGGACCGAGAGGGGGGCACCCCTTAGTAGCACGCGGTATATATTTGATCCCATGCTAATCGAGGTTGTAGCCTCCCCACTTAGAGTTTTGCTTGACAGGTGTCGTGGGTGATTCCAGACGCCGGTAAGTTAAGTTGGTGTGTGCGAGTCAGGTGTGTTTTCAATTGAAAGACCGTAAATGGAATTAGTCCCGATGGACTAACGAAATCCGTTACTCGTGGGTAAAGAGTACACCCTCTGCAGAAATTATATCTATTCGAATAGCCGGGTCCATGATTAAGGACTACAGTCTCTGTCGGGTCAAGTGTCGGTCTTAGTGTCGGTCTTCGGAGGAAAAACTGCTAAACCAGAATATTGATATGACCTGTGACATATGACGATTATGATTATTATTATTGTGGACTAACCATTTACATTATTGAATTATTGAGTATCCCTGGGACGATTCTACCTCCTGGATATTCACTGTGATTATTCTTTTATAAGCCCTTTATGTGGTGTCGCTCAGACGCCCGACTGTGGCATGCTTGTTATTTAAATTATTTATAAGCCCTTTATGTGGTGTCGCTCAGACGCCCGACTGTGGCATGCTTGTTATTTAATTATTTATTAGCCCTTTATGTGGTGTTGCTCAGACGCCCGACTGTGGCATGCTTGTTTTAATTATTTATAAGCCCTTTATGTGGTGTCGCTCAGATGCCCGACTGAGGCATGCTTTAAATTATTATCCTTTCAAGGCGTCGTTTCAGACACCCGATCGGCGCATTCTATTTCTACTCCATTATTGCATACTCATGTTAATTATGAATAACCTGCTTGAGTTGAATGATATGCATGATTGTTTATTTAACTTAGAGCCCACATTACTTTGTCTTCTCTCTTGAGTTGAATGATTGCAGATTCCAGCTTAGTCCAATGCACGTGCACAATTATTATTATACACATCGTTCGGTCGTGCAAGTGAAAGGCAATAATGACGATATATGATGGACTGATTGAGATGAGAAAAGCTGGTATGAACTCAACCTCTCTTGTTTTTTTAAATATGATGAGTTCATCATTCCTGATTCAGCTTATTATGAAGTAAACATATTTGCAATGACATTTAGAGATTATAGTTGCTTGTGCCATGTTTGATTAGCTATGAGTTATAATGGTTTACCTTGCGTGCCAACATGCTATTAAAATGATTATGATGTGGTATAATGGGATGGTATCCTCCTTTGAATGAATTGAGTGACTCGACTTGGCACATGTTCACGCATGTAGTTGCAACAAATCAACATAGCCTTCATGATATTTATGTTCATGGTGGATTATATCCTACTCATGCTTGTACTCAGTGTGAATTAATTTTAATGCATGTTCATGACTGTTGTCGCTCTCTCAGTTGGTCACTTCCCAGTCTTTTGCTAGCCTTCACTTGTACTAAGCGGGAATACTGCTTGTGCATCCAAACTCCTTAAAACCCAAAGTTTTTCCAATGAGTCCACCATACCTTCCTATATGCGGTATTTACCTATTGTTCCAAGTAAATTTGTATGTGCCAAACTCCAAACCTTCAAATGAAATTCTGTTTTGTATGCTCGAGCAGCTCATGTTTCAACTAGGGTTGCCTATATCTTCCATGCTAGGTGGGTTATTCTCAAGAGGAGTGGACACCGCTCCTCATTCACGAGAAAGGGCATGTAACCGGGATGCCTAGTCACATGATCCAAAAATATCAAAGAAAATCAATATAATTAAACAAAACTCCCCCATGGCTATTGTTAGTTGGAGGCACTCGTTGTTTCGAGCAAGCCATGGATTGGTGCTTGTTGGTGGTGGGGGAGTATAAACTTTTACCATTCTGTTTGGGAACTGCCTATAATGCATGTTGTATGGAAGATACCGCCATCTCACAGTTGTTGCGTTGACAGTGAAAGTATGCCGCTCAAAATATTATTCAATCCCTATTTTAAAATTGAGCTCTGGCACCTCTACAAATCTCTGCTTCCCTCTGCGAAGGGCCTATCTATTTACTTTTATGTTGAGTCATCATCCCTCTTATTAAAAAGCACCCACTGGAGAGCACACTGTTATTTGCATGTATTACTATTGGTTTATATTGGGTATGACTTGACTGGATCTCTTTTACCATGAATTACAATGTTTAGTCAGTCCTTGATCTTTAAAGGTGCTCTGCATTTATGTTTT
This sequence comes from Aegilops bicornis, assembly GCA_021605145.1. Classification (NCBI taxonomy): domain Eukaryota; kingdom Viridiplantae; phylum Streptophyta; class Magnoliopsida; order Poales; family Poaceae; genus Aegilops; species Aegilops bicornis. Next base: position 682,710,562 of record CM038674.1, read on the forward strand.
GCGGTCTCAGAAAGGGCTAGTGAGATACCATTTTGTTATATCATGTTATGATTGTTTTGAGAAAGTGTTGTCATCCGAGTTTTATTATTATGGCTCGCTAGCTGATTATGACATTGATATGAGTAATTGTGAGACCGAGGTGTTATTGTGAGTATGGTTAGTTCATAATATTTTCTGAAACCTCAATGCTGGCTTTGCATGTTTACAACAACAAGAGCAAACAGAGTTTGTAAAAGTTTTTTTATCACTTTCAGTTTATCAACTGAATTGCTTGAGGACAAGCAAAGGTTTAAGCTTGGGGGATTTGATACGTCTCCAACGTATCTACTTTTCCAAACACTTTTGCCCTTGTTTTGGACTCTAACTTCCATGATTTGAATGAAACTAACCCAGACTGACGTTGTTTTCATCAGAATTGCCATGATGTTGTTTTATGTGTAGAAAACAAAAGTTCTCGGAATGACCTGAAAATCCACGGAGGCAAGTTTTGGAAAATGTAAAAAATACTGGCGAAAGAATCAAGACCAGGGGGCCCACACCCTGTCCACGAGGGTGGGGGCGCGCCCACCCCCCTGGGCGCGCCCCCTGTCTCGTGGGCCCCCTGAGGCTCCATCGACCTCAACTCCAACTCCATATATTCCGTTTCGCGGAGAAAAAAATCAGAGAGGAAGTTTCATCGCGTTTTACGATACGGAGCCGCCGCCAAGCCCTAAAACCTCTCGGGAGGGCTGATCTAGAGTCCGTTCGGGGCTCCGGAGAGTGGGATTCGTCACCGTCGTCATCATCAACCATCCTCCTGTTGGGGAACGTAGTAATTTCAAAACATTTCCTACGCACACGCAAGATCATGGTGATGCATAGCAACGAGAGGGGAGAGTGTTGTCTACGTACCCTCGTAGACCGAAGCGGAAGCGTTGACTCAACGTAGAGGAAGTAGTCGACGCCTTCCCGATCCAACCGATCCAAGCACCGTTACTCCGGCACCTCCGAGTTCTTGGCACACGCTCAGCTCGATGGCGATCCCCGGCTCCGATCCAGCAAAGCGTCGGGGAGGAGTTTCACAAGACGACGACGGCGTGGTGACGATCTTGATGTTCTACCATCGCAGGGCTTCGCCTAAGCACCTCTACAATATGACCGAGGTGGAATATGGTGGAGGGGGGCACCGCACACGGCTAAGGAACGATCACGAAGATCAACTTGTGTGTCTAGAGGTGCCCCCTGCCCCCGTGTATAAAGGAGCAAGGAGGGAGGCCGGTCGGCCCTTGGGGCGCGCCAGGGAGGAGGAATCCTCCTCCTAGTAGGAGTAGGACTCCCTCTTTCCTACTCCTACTAGGAGGGGAAAAGGAAGGGGGAGAGGGAGAAGGAAAGGGGGGCGCCGCCCCCCCTCTCCTAGTCCAATTCGGACCAGAGGGGGAGGGGGCGCGCGGCCCACCCTGGCCGCCCCTCTCTCTCTCCACTAAGGCCCATAAGGCCCATTACTACTCCTAGGGTGTTCCGGTAACCCTCCGGCACTCCGGTTTTCTCCGAAATCACCCGGAACATTTCCGGTGTCCGAATATAGCCGTCCAATATATCGATCTTTATGTCTCGACCATTTCGAGACTCCTCGTCATGTCTGTGATCACATTCGGGACCCCGAACAAACTTCGGTACATCAAAATACATAAACTCATAATGAAACTGTCATCGTAACGTTAAGCGTGCGGACCATACGGTTCGAGAACAATGTAGACATGACCGAGACACATCTCCGGTCAATAACCAATAGCGGAACCTGGATGCTCATATTGGCTCCTACATATTCTACGAAGATCTTTATCGGTCAGACCGCATAACAACATATGTTGTTCCCTTTGTCATCAGTATGTTACTTGCCCGAGATTCGATCGTCGGTATCTCAATACCTATTTCAATCTCGTTGCCGGCAAGTCTCTTTACTCGTTCCGTAATACATCATCTCACAACTAACTCATTAGTTGCAATGCTTGCAAGGCTTATGTGATGTGTATTACCGAGAGGGCCTAGAGATACCTCTCCGACAATCGGAGTGACAAATCCTAATCTCGAAATACGCCAACCCAACATGTACCTTTGGAGACACCTGTAGAGCACCTTTATAATCACCCGATTCGTTGTGACGTTTGGTAGCACACAAAGTGTTCCTCCGGCAAACGGGAGTTGCATAATCTCATAGTCATAGGAACATGTATAAGTCATGAAGAAAGCAATAGCAACATGCTAAACGATCGGGTGCTAAGCTAATGGAATGGGTCATGTCAATCAGATCATTCACCTAATGATCTGATCCCGTTAATCAAATAACAACTCTTCGTCCATGGTTAGGAAACATAACCATCTTTCATTAACGAGCTAGTCAAGTAGAGGCATACTAGTGACACTCTGTTTGTCTATGTATTCACACATGTATTATGTTTCCGGTTAATACAATTCTAGCATGAATAATAAACATTTATCATGATATAAGGAAATAAATAATAACTTTATTATTGCCTCTAGGGCATATTTCCTTCACCTCCATCACCTATTTCATGATGCTCACCGCCGTGCGTGAGTAATTCAATCGTAGGCTTGCTGGACGGTGATGGGTTGGATGAGATTTACCATGTAATCAAGTTAGTTTTGTTAGGGTTTGATCCCTAGTATCCACTATGTTCTAAGATTGATGTTGCTATGACTTTGCTATGCTTAATGCTTGTCACTAGGGCCCGAGTGCCATGATTTCAGATCTGAACCTATTATATTTTCATGAATATATGTGTGTTCTTGATCCTACCTTGCAAGTCTATAGTCAACTACTATGTGTTATGATCCGACAACCCCGAAGTGACAATAATCGGGATACTTCACGGTGATAACCGTAGTTTGAGGAGTTCATGTATTCACTATGTGTTAATGCTTTGGTCCGGTTCTCTATTAAAAGGAGGCCTTAATATCCCTTAGTTTCCGCTAGGACCCCGCTGCCACGGGAGGGTAGGGCAAAATATGTCATGCAAGTTCTTTTCCGTAAGCACGTATGACTATATACGGAATACATGCCTACATTACATTGATGAACTGGAGATAGTTCTGTGTCACCCTATGTTATAGCTATTACATGAGGAATCCCATCCGACATAATTATCCATCACTGATCCAATGCCTACGAGCTTTTCACATCTTGTGCTTCGCTTATTTACATTTCCGTTGCTACTGTTACAATTACTACAAAACTATTATCTTTACTTTTGCCACTGGTACCATTACTATCATACTACTTTGCTACTAAATACTTTGCTGCAGATACTAAGTTATCCAAGTGTTGTTGAATTGGCAACTCAACTGCTAATACTCAATAATATTCTTTGGCTCCCCTTGTGTCGAATCAATAAATTTGGGTTGAATACTTTACCCTCAAAAGCTGTTGCGATCCCCTACACTTGTGGGTTATCAGGAATCCTACTCCCGGTGGGAGTAGGACTCCCCTAGGGCGCGCCATAGAGAGGGTCGGACCCTCCCCTCCTCCACTCCTTTATATGCGGGGAGGGGGGTACCCCATAGACACACAACTTGATCAGTTGATCTTTTAGCTGTGTGCGGTGCCCCCCTCCACCATAGTCCACCTCGGTCATATCGTAGCGGTGCTTAGGCGAAGCCCTGCATTGGTAGCATCATCATCACCATCATCACGCCGTTGTGCTGAAGGAACTCTCCCTCGACGCTCTGCTGGATCGTGAGTTCATGGGACATCACCGAGCCGAACGTGTGCTGAACTCGGAGGTGCCGTGTGTTCGGTACTTGGATCGGTCAGATCGTGAAGATGTACGACTACATCAACCGCGTTGTCATAACGCTTCTTCTTACGGTCTACAAGGGTACGTGGATGACACTCTCCCCTCTCGTTGTTATGCATCACCATGATCTTGCATGTGTGTAGGAAATTTTTTGAAATTACTACGGTCCCCTATGCATCACCATGATCTATCTATTTTGATGCTACTCGTTGTCTTCTATACAACAAGCTTGAGTTTGCTCAATTCGGAGCTCATTTGCAGAAGTTATGGCAGTTCTGATTTTATTGTATCCCTCTGTTGTCTTCTCTACAAAATGAAGGACTCCTAGTGTTGCTGATCTGGGGCATGCGGTAGTACTGCTCTCCGGAGCGATAGCACCACAGGACCTTGCGGTAGTACCACGGTCCCCTGCGGTAGTACTGCAGGTGCTCACGGTAGTTCCGCTCTGTGGGAGCGGTAGTACCGTGGCCTCAGGCCAGGTGTAGCTGCTCGAGCGGTAGTAGGGGCAGATGTAATTTTTTACATCTGCGCCCTACGAGGTAGTACCATGCCACGGGCGCGGTAGTACCGTGGGCTCTGGCTAGGCACAGCAGCATGAGCAGAAGTAGGGGCGTATGTAATTTTTTACATCCGCGCCCTACGCAGTAGTACCGCTCCAGGTGTGCGGTAGTACCATGCCGGATTTTTGCGCAGGTCCTCCCTCAGCGGAAGTAGGTATGGAAGTAATTTTTTACTTTCGTGTTTTCTCTGCGCCTAGTGTTGTCTGCTATACGGTAGTACCGTAGGGGCGCGCGGTAGTACCGCTCGGGAAGTTCTACCGCTCGTTGCCCTGTGCAACAGGCCTTCATCTGGCCAGTGCCACACAAGCGGTAGTACCGCAACCAGCAGCGGTAGTACCGCAGCCAACCATGGTAGTACCGCAGCTTGGTGTGGTAGTACCGCGTCGTGCGAGCTGAGTAAGGGGATAACGGTTGGATTTCTCCCCACCTATAAAAGGGGGTCTTCTTCCCCATTGAGTCTAATCCTTTGAACTCGTTTTCTTCCCCCATTGTTGACCTTCTTCGAGCTTGCTAACTCTCAATCCCTCCAATGATTCTTGCTAGTTCTTGAGGGAAAAGAGAGAGGAGATCTAGATCCACGTTTCCACCAATCACTTTCTCCTGTATAGACAAAACTTATAGTACCTAGTATGCCTCTACTTGACTAGCTCGTTAATCATAGATGGTTATGTTTTCTAACCATAGACATGTGTTGTCATTTGATGAATGGGGTCATATCATAAGGAGAATGATGTGATGGACACGACCCATCCGTTAGCTTAGCATTATGATTGTGTCAGTTTCATTGCTACTGCTCTCTTCATGACTTATACATGTTCCTATGACTATGAGATTATGCAACTCCCGAATACCGGAGGAACACTTTGTGTGCTACCAAACTTCACAACGTAAAAGGGTGATTATAAAGGTGCTCTAGGTGTCTCCGAAGTTGTTTGTTGGGTTGGCATATATCGAGATTAGGATTTGTCACTCCGTGTTTCGGAGAGGTATCTCTGGGCCCTCTCGGTAATACTCATCACTATAAGCCTTGCAAGCATTGTGACTAATGAGTTAGTTGCAGGATGAAGTATTACGGAACGAGTAAAGAGACTTGCCGTTAACGAGATTGAACTAGGTATGATGATACCGACGATCAAATCTCGGGCAAGTAACACACCGATGACAAAGGGAACAACGTATGTTCACTACAAGAAATATGTCAACTAGTGACCTTTTGTCAGTGACCCTGGAAGAATTGGTCATAGATCTATGACCATTTCAGACCAATTGGTCAAAAGCTGTTCGAGGGGCTCCAAACCCTAAACCATTGCGACCATTTTGGTCAGAAGGTCATAATTTCCTTACACGAAAAGGTCACAAAGCAAACAAAGGTGCTAGTCCATTGCCTTATTTCTAGTTGTTAATGACCAATATAGATCGTCATAGCCTTGTAGATTGTGGTGGGTTGTGATGACTAGGCTCCATCTCATCAGTTTTGCCAATGTGTCATGTCCATGTTGCGGTTTTTGCCCTAGGTTGTGAAGCAACCTATATTTCTATTATTTCCAAAAATCCCAAAAAAATCTCATAAATTCTTTGGGTCATATCTTCACAAATATGTAAAAACCTTCCTTGCCTAGTTCAAAAATAATTCAAAAATATTCATTTTCCTATTCTCGATCGTGAGCAAAGACTTTGTGAAGGAAGTACCACTTTGGCATGTCCAAATGGTATCCATTTTCTACAAAGGCTTTCCTATGCCCAAATAACCATCCTCCACCAAATGCTAGCTCAATCCATTCATTATTTTGAGCCCAGCTTCAACATTCAGATTTATGTCCAAAGGTGGTACTTTGTAAAGCAAGTTCCACCTAGGCTCCTCCTTTTGAGGTGAAAATTTGTGAAGACGGTCTTCTTAATAACCCGATCATCCTCACCAAAACTCACGCCCATTAGCCATGTGCATTTCCCGTCGCAAATCGAACACTTGGTCGCTTATTCATGTTTGAGCATTGATCGGTCTCCTCGTGAGAATCTTATGTTGTGATTTTCTTCCTAGCACCTACCGGGAGTGCCCAACCCACTAGACATGCCTAGGCTGCCTGGAACACATGGCAACGCCCACGGTCACGCCGTGACCACGTGGCGGGCATGCGAGCTCTGGCAGCTCTAGAGTTGGGGCCCTCGGCCACCGTCAAACCTTGATGTCTCGCCATCAAACCATGTATTTCTGATTAAATAGATACTTATTTACCTAGAAATGATTTTTGGAAAAAATAAAGAGCAAACTATGAGGCAGCTGCAGTTCAAATTTGACCCACTTCCAACTGAATCGACGGCAATTTGTCTTTTTCACCAGAGGTGGATCAAAAAATTGGACACCTAACCATTTTGTCAATTGTGCATTATATATGGCCTAGTATTTTATAAAATTGATTTGGTCCATTTTTGCAACAATTATTTGGTAGTTCCTTCACAAAAAAACCACCTTTTGGGCACTAGGAAAATGAAAATGAATTTTCCATGCAAAAAAATGAAAACTTCCTTAGGCAACATTGTTTGGAATTCCAAGATGTACCCTTGTGCACAATATGAGATCATTTGAACAAACTATGCCATGAATGTGGCCATAAGATTGATCATTTGGCTTGAAAGCCATGAATCTTCACGCATGATAGCTCATTTCTGAGAACATTTTTTAAAATAATTACCATATTACAAGTTTGTTATTTTCCTAGGAACTTGGCCACATATAATGACACAATGCGAAGGTTTCCCAATTTTTTGATTTTTTTTGAATTTTTTATGCCCGTTTCAAAATGCGGTCAAAATGGCGGGCTTGACCGTTCCTACCTAGTGGTTGAATCTTGGAAATTTTTTGATGTTTCTCTGATTAAATATATACTTATGTACCCAGAAATGATTTTTGGAAAAAATAAATAGCAAACTATGAGGCAACTGCAGTTCAAATTTGACCCGCCTCCAAATTTGAATCCCAGAAATTTGTCCTTTTCATGACAGGTGGATCAAAGCTTTTAACACCCAACCATTTGGTCAACTGTGCATTAAACATGGCCTAGTATTTTATAAAATTGATTTGATCCATTTTTACAACAATTATTTGGTAGTTCCTTCACAATTAAACCACCTTTTGGGCACTCGGAAAATGAAAAATGAATTTTCCGTGCAAAAAAAATGAAAACTTCCTTAGGCAACATTGTTTGGAATTCCAAGATGTACCCTTGTGCACAATATGAGATCATTTGAACAAACTATGCCATGAATGTGGCCATAAGATTGATCATTTGGCTTGAAAGCCATGAATCTTCACGCATGATAGCTCATTTCTGAGAATTTTTTTTTAAATAATTACCGTATTACAAGTTTGTTATTTTTCCTGGGAACTTGGCCACATATAATGACACAATGCGAAGGTTTCCCAATTTTTTTATTTTTTTTGAATTTTTTATGCCCGTTTCAAAATGCGGTCAAAACGGTGGGCTTGACCGTTCCTACCTAGTGGTTGAATCTTGGAATTTTTTTGATGTTTCTCTAATTAAATATATACTTATGTACCTAGAAATGATTTTTGGAAAAAATAAATAGCAAACTATGAGGTAGCTGCAGTTCAAATTTGACCAGCCTCCAAATTGAACCCAAGCAGAATTTGTCCTTTTCACGAGAGGTGGATCAAAGCTTTTGACACCCAACCATTTGGTCAACTGTGCATTAAACATGGCCTAGTATTTTATAAAATTGATTTGATCCATTTTACAACAATTATTTGGTAGTTCCTTCAAAAAACTTCATTTCGCACTCCAAAAATGATTAAAATAGCTAGAAAGATAAAAAATGCATGCAAATTTGTGATCATCCATAAAATATGGACTAAATTGAGTGATAAATCTAGTTGTGCCATTTTGGAAAATATTTTGATAGCTGCTTCACAAAACCTCCTAGTTTTAGTACTTAAAACTATTTTAAATCATAAAATTTCTGAACCAATCGTGGCTCTTCCCACGGATCACTCCAATGTAGCCGATCTGAACCGTCCAGATCCCACGGATCCAACGGCTCTCACTCACCTCTCAGGTCTCTCTCCCCCAACCCAAACCCTAGCAGCCCTCACTCCATCCAGATCTCTCTCCCCCTCTCCCCGAGAACCCACCCGCCGCCTCTCTCCTCCCTCGCCGCCATTGCTGCCACCTCCTTCCCGTCCCCGGCCTCCTTCCGCAACGCCCCCACCGCTCCCACCGCACCAAACCCTACCTCACTCACCTCTCCTCCCTTCCACCCGCCCGCCGCCTCCCCCTTTCTCTCTCCCCTATCCAGATCGATGCCGCCTCCCTCTCTCCCTCGCTTCCCGTCGCCGGCGGCGGCGCCCTCCTTCCCTCGCCCTGTCCTCCTCCCCTACTCACGGCGCCTCCACGACGCCACGAATCCCGGTGACCCACCCCGTCTCCGTGCCCGCCTCGGCAACCACCTCCGCCAAGGTCCGAGTCCCATCCATGTCCGCCCGGCCCGTCTCTGTCTCCTTTCGTGGGAGGTGACCTGCACCGCCCCCTGGGCGGGGAGGGCGGCGGCGGCCTCGTAGATCCCATCGGGATGACGGTGCGGACGCATGCCCCAGACGCCATGACCCGCCTCCCTCCCTCCTCAAATCAGGAAGGAGAGGCCAGCGCCGCCATGAACTCGCTTCCGCCATCAAGGTCACCCCCACCCCCTCTTCGATCTGCTCTTCCTCCTTTCCCTTCCCTTCCGTAACGCGCGCCATTTTCTTCCTCACGCAGGGTTGCAGGCGATTCGATCAGGTCCGGGTCCATGGCATCCACGGCCGTGGCGGCGCTCGCGGTGACGGACGAGCTGGCCCTGCCGCTCCGCGCGGTGGGGGACCTAGTGGCGGCCGCCGGCGTCTCGTGGGAGGAGGTCGTCATCATCACGCAGTGCACCTCGCTCGGTACCACCCCCTCCCAAGCCCCCCTGTCTCCCAACCCCAAGCTGATGATGAGGAGGTCAGCTAGTGCCCAGAACCACTAATTCTCATGCCGAATTCAGTCTGTTTGCTTTGTTCGTTAGTTTGTAACTTCGTATGGTCCGAATTTCTACAACTAGTTCAACTCTGTTAATTTGCACCCCTGTTTTATTGTTTATGTACAATGTACAATCTCTTTTCAGAGATGACTGTCCACATATCTAACTTTGTTCTGCCTTTCTAGAAACATGTTTGTTTCCGTGGTGTACCTCTATGGCCGGTTCCCTGTTATTTCTATGCCAAAGTCACTTAATGAATTCTTAAATCAAGTAATTCAAACTTTGCATCTGCACGCGTACATCAAGTAATTCTTAAAGCATGCGGGTCTGCTCTTGCGCGCTTACGTCTGGCCTCACTTGCATCTGCACAATGCTGCACGATTGGGCGGCACCCCGTTGCCATTGGAGATATAATGCAAACACCAATTTCTGCGCCTGCTGGGGCAGGGTGCTGTTTTCTGGACCTGGTGCTAATGCTGGGGTAGATAGTCTTTTGTCTTGTTCATCTTAATCCACAGTTTCTAGACAACTTAGCACTTGATATAACCAGTATTTAAGAAGCGGGCAGGGGCTGGTGAGGGAGTCCCGGATTAGGGGGTGTCCGGATGGCCGGACTACCATCAACGGCCGGACTATCATCGGCCGGACTATCATCATCAACCGGACTCCAAGACTATGAAGATACAAGATTGAAGACTTCACCCCGTGTCCGGATGGGACTTTCCTTGGCGTGGAAGGCAAGCTTGGCGATACGGATATGTAGATCTCCTACCATTGTAACCGACTCTATGTAACCCTAGCCCTCTCCGGTGTCTATATAAACCGGATGGCTCTAGTCCAGAGGGATGTAACAACAACCCTTACAATCATACCATAGGCTAGCTTCTAGGGTTTAGCCTCCTTGATCTCGTGGTAGATCCACTCTTGTAAACATCCACAATATCAATATCAATCAAGCAGGGCGAGGGTTTTACCTCCATCAAGAGGGCCCGAACCTGGGTAAAACATCGTGCCCCTTGTCCCCTGTTACCATCCGCCTAGACGCACAGTTCGGGACCCCCTACCCGAGATCCGCCGGTTTTGACACCGACATTGGTGCTTTCATTGAGAGTTCCTCTGCGTCGCCACCGATAGGAAGGATGCCTCCTCCCGCCTTCAAGGACGGTATTTTCGCCAAAGGAGTTTTGGCCGCCGCCAAACTGTCCGGCTAGGTGGTTTTCTTATGACCGCCTGTCCGCCACCGCTTCGACAATGACCTCTCAAGTCGCCAAAAGCAATTTTCACGTCAGCTTGGAATTCACGAGCGGCTGGATCCAATAGAGCTCTCGTCCGTAAACGAGCTCTTGGATCGCATCGCCGCCCTGGGAGTCGCTACAGACTACAAACATATTGGTCTTAAAACCGACCTGAGATAGATTAACTCTCCCCAGGTCACCCACCACGCTGCAGTGGTAGAGGAACAATGCGGCGATGCTTCTCCTATATTGAAAACTAGTCATGTCCGGGCTCCCGAACTCCCCATGCCGGATTCCCGCGGAGGGATGGACTTCGATCAAGCACTGAACTTAAAGTCAGGCATCGTACCAGACTCGTTGGACAACGTCCAGCAATCCAAGCTTCCAAATTCGGAAACTTCCGGCCTACGAGCCTTGAGATGGGTAGCGTTCCGGACTTAATTCCACCCGCCCGCCCAGACATATGCGATTTATATATAATCCGGAAAGAGCCCCCTAAGACGGTACATCACTATTGGGCCATATTCCTCCTGGTTATGGACAGGATAAAGGACTGCCGAGAGGAAAACGCAATCTCAATTTTTTGCAATAATTGCACGGACGGGGGAATCTTGAACGCCGTCAGCCGTCGTGAAATTACACGCTTCACCGACCTGGCGTCCATAGTACGAAAATCTTGGCGATGGAGAGTTTCCTGACAACCGAAAATAAGTTTTGGGACAATCCGCCCCGAATACAACCCTAGTCCGCAACAAAAGGGTGCATTACACTCGGGCACCAGATACAAAAACCAAAAGCAAAAACCCCATAAAGGGCACGGAACCGTACTAGAGGGATGGCTCAATGGACCTCAGAAATTCACAAGATGTATGCCGCCCAACACATAGCCTTCGAGCATGTTGGATATTACGGCAGGTGGCCAAAAGTGGAGAGCAGCTTCTAGCCCTGGAAAACCACCCCAACAACATCGGTACGGTATCAACAATCTTCGAGACCTTCGCATCAAATAATATGCGGAAACGAACAATCCACAGCCTCGCCGAAGTCTACCAAGTAGCAACAACCAATCCATGGAGCGACACATCCATCACCTTCAACGCCAGCGACGAACCTACATTCCGGACAGCCCGAGCTCCAGCCGCACTGGTACTTAGTCCAATAGTAGACGGCTTTCAACTTACGAAAGTCCTCATGGATTGCGGCAGCGGATTAAACCTCATCTACAAGGAAACCCTTCAAAAAATGGAAATAGACTGGAACCGTATTGAGCGAAGCAGCACAACCTTTAGAGGAATAATCCCTAGCCGGGAGGCGCCACGCACAGGAAAAATCACACTCGATGTGGTATTCGCTCACGGACAATTACAGATCCGAAGAAGTCACGCCCAAGTGGCCCTGCTCAACAGCGGATATCACGCTATATTAGGACGAGAGGCATTCACAATTTTTCAAGCCGTACCCCATTACGGGTACATGAAGCTCAAAATGCCTGCCCAGCGGCATAATCACTCTCGTTAGTGATCCGGACATAGCACTCGCTACCGAAAACAAGACAGCCGCATTAGCCTTAGAGGCACTATCCGAAGCCCTAGCGGCAGAGGAACTCACCACGCCAAGCACTACGGTGAATACGGACGATGTGATACTCGATAAGAGATCCAAGTCCACCTCCTTTAAACCAGCAGATGAAATAGTAAAATTCCAGGTCCACCCAACGGACCCGACAAAGACGGCCTCCATCGGGCACAATTGAACCCTGACGTAGACGCCGCACTACGAGAATTCCTTCGGGAAAATTGGGACATTTTTGCCTGGCACCCCTCGGATATGCCCGGAATCCCACGCAGATTGGCAGAACACAGCCTAAACATCCTAAAAGGATTCAAGCCAGTCAAATAGGCTCTTCGACGATTTTCCGAACCCAAAAGACAGGCAATGGGAGAAGAGCTAGCCAAACTATTGGAAGCCGGATTCATCAGAGACATCAAGCACCCGGATTGGCTAGCAAACCTGGTAATGGTACCAAAGAAGGACAAATCCTGGCGCCTATGTGTCGATTTCAAAGACCTAAATAAAGCCTGCCCAAAGGATCCCTTCCCCCTCCCCCGCATCGACCAAATCATCGATGCCACCGCAGGGCACGATTCATTGTGCTTCCTGGACGCATACTCCGGCTATCTTCAAATAACGATGGCAGAAGCGGATCAAGCCGCAACGGCATTCATTACTCCATATGGACCATTCTGCTTCAACACGATGCCCTTCGGACTTAAAAACGCCGGCGCACCATATCAGTGCATGATTCAGACATGTCTGGCTACCCGGATCGGCAAAATAGTAGAGGCATACGTAGACGACATAGTCGTCAAAACTAAACACGTCAAAACTCTAGTAGACGACTTGAGGCTCACATTCGACAACCTCAGAGCATATGACATCAAGCTGAATCCGGAAAAATGCGTTTTCGGTGTACCAGCTGGAAAGCTGCTGGGCTTCATTGTATCCGGCAGAGGAATTGAAGCAAACCCAGCCAAGATCCGAGCTCACACAGCTAGATATCCCAAAAGACCTCAAGCAAATACAAAAATTGATCGATGCGTGGCGGCTCTAAGCCGCTTTTATCTCCGCTCTAGGAGAAAAGGCATTACCCTCTATCGCCTCCTTAGGCACACGAACACTTTGAGTGGACGGATGCTGCCACCGCCGGACTCGAAGAAATAAAGGCCATATTGGCAACAAATCCGGTCTGGCTGCGCCCAACCCGGGCGAACCAATGTTGTTATACATCGCAGCTACGCATCAAGTTGTAAGCGGTACTTGTCGTCGAACGAGAAAAAGAAGGGCATAAATTCCTCTTCAAAAACTAGTATACTACGTATCCATTGTGTTAACCCCCGCAAGTCCGTTACCCGCACTATCGTAAGATAGCATACGCGGTGTTCATGGCATCCCGGAAGCTCGACACTACTTTCAAGAGTGTTCGATAACAAGGCCTCTCAAGTACCACTTAACGACATTATAAACAACCGCGACGTGACGGGCAGGATTGCAAAATGGGCCATTGAGCTCTTACCATTTGATATATCTTACAAACCTCGCGAGCTATAAAGTCACAAGTTTTGGCTGACTTTGTCGCTGAATGGATCGAAGCCGAACTCCCTAAAGAATACGGCGCATACTCCAACTGGATTATGCACTTCGACGGCTCTAAAATGTTAGCCGGATTGGGGGCTGGCGTTGTATTGACGTCCCCGACCGGGGACACAGTCCAATACGTGCCGAGATAATGTACACGGACTCCAACAACGCGGCGAATCTGAGGCCCTTTTACATGGTCTCCGGATGGCAATCTCCATGGGCATTCAACGCCTAGAGGTGCGCGGGGATTCAAACCTCGCAATATCCCAAATAAACGGAGACTTTGACGCCAAAGATCTGAAAATGGCAGCATATCGCAATGTTGTCCTCAAAATGTCAGCCCGGTTCGAAGGACTTGAATTCCATCACGTAGCCCGGGATAATAACCAAGCAGCCGATGTCTTGCCAAGCATTGGCGCATAAACGCGACGCTGTCCCTCCTAACATCTTCACAGAACGGCTCTTCAAGCCATCTGTACTATGGGAAGAGGAGTCCGAACTAACAAACCGGAACAAGCCGCACCAACCGGCGATCCAGCCGATGACATAACACCTTCCACCCACGACATAATGGCAGTAATTGCCCCGTGGACAGAACCATTCCTCGCCTACTTGCTTAGGCAGGAGCTTCCCGAAGACCAAAATGAGGCCCGCTGCATTGTCCGGCGATCTAAAGCCTACAAGGTCCATGAGGGAGAACTTCATAAGAAAAGCACAACCGGAGTCCTTCAAAGGTGTATCTCCGAAGAGGAAGGGCGAAACCTCCTGGCTGAAATTAATGCTAGACTAGGCGGACACCACGCCGCAGCTCGGGCCCTTGTAGGAAAGGCATTCCAGACAGGATTTTATCGCCGACGGCCCGGCGGATGCTCGTGACTTAGTCCAAAGATGCGTTGGTTGTCGACTCTTTGCTAATCAGAGCCATATGCCACCCACCGCCCTCAAAACTATACCCATTACACGGCCGTCATGGTCCGGGGCTTGACATGGTTGGACCACTTAAAGGGGAACCCACAAGCAAAGGTACCTATTGGTCATGGTGGATAAATTCACCAAATGGATAGAGGCCAAGCCGCTTAAAACGGCAGAGTCCGGACCAGTGATAGACTTTATATCCGGTGGTACACCGTTATGGTGTCCCCACAAGATCATCACCGATAACGGCACAAACTTCACCGCCGATGAGGTTAAATCATGGTGCAAAAATATGGGCATCAAGCTCGATTACGCCTCGCCTATCATCCTCAAACCAACGGTCAAGTGGAACGAGCAAATGGTCTAATAATGAGCGGCATCAAACCCGGACTAGTGCGGTCCCTTACGAAATCGACACGCCTTTGGGTAGAGGAGCTCGACTCCGTACTACTGGGGCTGCGGACAACGCCTAACCGTACTACCGGATTCACACCACTTTTATGGTATACGGCGCAGAAGCAGTTTTGCCTGCGACATCATTCATGACTCACCTCGAAAAGTGCGCATGTACGAAGAAAGAGAAGCCGAGTTGGATCGGCAGGACAGCTTGGACGCATTGGAGGAAGAGCGCGACGTCGCCAAGGCTCGCTCCGCATTCTATCGCCAGCAGGCTCAAAGATATCAAAGCAGAAGTACGGGCCAAGACTTACAACGTTGGCGAACTGGTTCTACGCCTGCCGGACAAGAAAAAGGACAAGCTCAAGCCCAAATGGGAAGGCCCCTTCATCATCGATCAAGTCCTGACCGGCGGAGCGTACCGTCTACGAAATGCATCGGATAACCGACTCGAGCCGAACCCATGGAACGCAGCCCGCCTCCGACGATTCTATGCCCAGCGCCGGACTAAGAGTTCGTCCCTTTCCCCCGTCCAAATTTTTTTTTTACTTCAGCTGCCTTTTGTTTATCTTTTTATTCTCAACCCTATTCATCCAAGCCTTAAAGGGCCTACTTGCGCAACGTTCGCGTGCAATTGATGTGCTATCCGCACTCATTATACCTGGGGGCTTCTTTACTAGAAGCTTAATTATACGTGCTTCATGCCCAGCACATGTGTCAAGCCTCCACATGTACCTTTTATTCACCATTATATGCATCGATATGACTTAAGTTTTGGCCAAGCTGGGTTGCCTGGCTCCTGTGCTTACCCCTACGTTCCCGATTGTTCGGCTAGGAGGTAAAGGGAGCACCTCTGCGATTATTATCGCCGGGTCAGCCGGATGTGTACCTCAGACCGGGTGAAGCCGAAAGCTAAGCGTTCTTAAGGGAATATTCGGTCGGTGACTTAAAAGATGATTTTTATCCACTTATTTATCTGCCCCCGGATGTTTTTCTCTGCTTTTTTCGTAGTCCGGACATGCACTTTAGGGCATGCCACCCCCAGAGGAAAGGAACCCTTAACGAAACTATTCTCCCTGGAAGATGTTTCTTACTACCCATGTAATATAACATAACTAGTTGGGCACTTGTCTGATAAAGCACTGATGACCCCTACGCCTGGTCTCCATGCATACCCGGTTGTTCCATAACCGAGAAGGTATTCGGACACACCTGCACTCTAGGGTCCCGAGGTCGGGCGAAAAGGTCGGCAAAGACAAACGATCTACAATCCGGCTAGAAGGCATTTTATATGTCATTTTATAATACATTATCAAATCGACTGATTGTATTCTTCCTCAATCCCGTATAACAGGTTGTCCAATTTACAGTCCTGTTGGGAAAATTTGGCGGCCAACTCCACTTGGCCGTATACTAAACTCACAGGGATCTCCTTCCCATCGAGCCCCACAGGTCCGACTTCGGCCATGTGGTTGGGATCCGCCTTCTTGTACCACATCTTTACCATGGCCCAGCCTCCTCGGCACCTTGGCGGCAGTCAAATCTTCCATAAATGGAAGCGCTGCCACACTCCCTGCAGCTTCTCCGCAAGCTCCCCAAGACCCTCGGGTAAGGAGAAGGCTGGCCATAATGCCTGCATGACGCCGCTCATTGCCTGCCGAACTCGTTCGATCAGTTTCAACAATTCGGGAAGTTGATCACCCGTTGATACGGGCATCTCCTCCGCAGGGCGACCTGTGAGCATACCTGCAGACATATTCTGTCAAATTGACTTCCTCGCCGAACTCTTCTTTTCAAAGGAGTTCGCTCGAGAACTTACTATATATGCCGCGACAAAGCCGCTGATTCTCCTTAACCGAGCCCGACAGCTCGGCCCGAACGCCTTTCAGCTCTTCTCCAAGCTGGGCATGGGCATCCTGGAGCTTGTTCCTTTCATGCTGCACCTTATGTAGCACCCTCTCGCCGGCCTTTAGTTGGCGCAGAAGTTTTTGCCTGTCCGGATCTTGTCCGGCAGCACCTGCAACGTCATTTTTTGTTTCAGGCTTGCGCAAAGGCCAACCGCTACTTATCTTTCTAAAATAATGCGTTACCAGGAGAGGTCCCTGCGTTTCCTCCTGCGCTAGAAAGTGCGGCCACCAGTTGGGCCTTGCACTCTTGCAGCTCCTGAGACAGTTGGGTATTCTTCTCGGTAAGATCCTACGTTTCATATGATCCTTAAATCAGTTAATATAACTACTTTAAGTCTCGGTGGCTACTGGCATATATAACTATTAAATTCTCTTACCCAGTATGTCTTTTACATACCGCTCCGTGGCTCGATAAAACCATCTTGGGCAGCACGAAGGTGCGCGTCCCCGTGTTAAAGGCATTCAACGCCTCGGGGAGAAGCACGCATCACGAAATACTGTCCGTGGCGCTGTGATTCAGGGCACTCTCCACCTCAGACTTGGTGGCGGACAGTCTGTCGGCATCCTCCGTCGGAGGAACGTCCGGCTCGCTCCTTGCGCTCGCCTCCCCCTCCTGACCAGGTGCGGGAGCCTAGCTGGTAGAGGTTGGATTGACAACCTCCACGCCCAAAGTCCGGCGGACGCTTTTTTCCCTATAAAAGTCATGAGCACTCAAATGCTTCCTAGGAACGTTGCTCTAAATAATGAATTGTGAGCTACACCTTTGCGGCGACGTTTCAGTCCGCGCCGCGCTCCTCTTCCGCCTACTGGTCCGAACTGGCCCTTGTTGGTCAGCCACTGCGGGCTCGGCTTCTCGCCCTAGGGGCGCCTCCTGCACAGCGCCATCATATACGGTGGTCAGAAATAAGCAAGGAAGGAATGACGGTGTCAGGGCTTCGGCCGCAATCACCTGGGAAGCCGGATATAGTCCGGGATAGTCGGCCGTGATGGCAACTAAAGCATTGTCCATGCTGAGCTGGTGGAACACCCCGTCGATTAGCTCCACCTTTATGTCCGGATCCTCTTCGGAGGCCGGATCTCGGGATCTCTCTGGATCCTCGGGCTGCGGAGCCGGACTTAGCATGCCCTCCACGGTCCGGCGCAGTTCCTGCGTCGAAAGAAGAACACAATATAAGAAACTTAAGTTTCGAAAGGCACGGGTCGGATATGCAGAGTGTTCGCTTACCCAAGGCCAGGGATTATTCATGGAAAACCCATTTAACGGGTTCGTCCGAAGGAAATCCTCCTTCTCCCCCTTATACAGGCCGGACAGGATCGTCACCAGATCTTCGGCCGAATCCGGCCCTTTTGCGGCCGTGACGGGTGGCATCGTCCTCCCGTTGAAATCCCACATGGGGTGGCCCCTGTATTGTAGTGGCTGCACCCCCGCGTAATGCATGTTGCCATGATTCCGATCATGGTCAACCCGGCATGGGCCAGTAACCTTATTCAGCCCATCAAATAATGGACGCTCTTGTCTTCCTCCAGATGGGGGCTCCGCGGACGCCAACTAAGGCGTTTCTTCAGAGGAGCATTGCTGAACTCCGGAGGCCGATCCGAACAAGGTCCGGCGTGAGCGTCTTCTATATAAAACCATTCAAGGCGGTCTTGGCGCCTTCTTAGGGGTTCCGGATGGATATCCGTCCCAAGAATGCGCCATATTTCGGCGCCGCCCACTTGATATATGGACCCCTCGTGAGAGCGGGGTACAAGGCGTAACAACCTCTTCCACGGTAGCGAAGTGGGGCTCGACGCCCAGGAAAAGCTCGCAAAGAGCTACGTAACCTGCAATATGCAGGATTGAGGCGGGCGTGAGGTGATGAAGTTGGAGTCCGTAGAACTCCAGGAGCCCGCGGAGGAATGGATGTACAGGAAATCCGAGCCCCCTTATCAGATAGGGGACGAAGCATACCCGCTCCCCTTTATTGGGATTTGGGGTAACCTCCGCTTGCTTCCCACCTTTGTAGGTGGCCAGCCCGGTTCGAACCGGAACCATGAAGGCCGGAGGGAGATATCCCCCCACTTGGAGCTTCACCAGCTCGTTGTGCGGAACAGAGCATCTCCTCCAATCTCCTGGCAGAGGGCCGGGAGCGCGAGAAGAGGAGCCGCGTTGACGGTCCATGATGGAATGGATTCTTGGTCGAAAGTGCTCCGATGATTATTTGCGAGAGGAAGATGGTGATTTGGATCTGGATTCTTGCCTCCCTTATAGGCAGATTATTCGCACAACTAGGGGGTAAAACATAAAAGACACCACTGGCTTTTCACGTTCTTGTGACAGCGTGGAAGAAGGCCATTATTGGGCGTGGAAGACAAGACGCGCAACATTGATGGGGAAGCTGGACACTGCTCGCGTGCACGTAGAACTTGAAGGAGAACCAGCCTTGCAACGCCAAGACTACACGCATGCTGGACTTATCGTCATTGAAGCCTGGTTCGGGGGCTACTGAGGGAGTCCCGGATTAGGGGGTGTCCGGATGGCCGGACTACCATCATCGGCCGGACTATCATCATCAACCGGACTCCGAGACTATGAAGATACAAGATTGAAGACTTCGCCCCGTGTCCGGATGGGACTTTCCTTGGCGTGGAAGGCAAGCTTGGCGATACGGATATGTAGATCTCCTACCATTGTAACCGACTCTATGTAACCCTAGCCCTCTCCGGTGTCTATATAAACCGGATGGGTCTAGTCCGTGGGACGTAACAACAACCCTTACAATCATACCATAGGCTAGCTTCTAGGTTTAGCCTCCTTGATCTCGTGGTAGATCCACTCTTGTAAACATCCACAATATCAATATCAATCAAGCAGGACGTAGGGTTTTACCTCCATCAAGAGGGCCCGAACCTGGGTAAAACATCGTGCCCCTTGTCCCCTGTTACCATCCGCCTAGACGCACAGTTCGGGACCCCCTACCCGAGATCCGCCGGTTTTGACACCGACAGCTGGACTATCCAGTGGTATAGGATAGTTGATTCTGATTACACATTTATGTGTCTGTGTGTGTGCGTGTGTCTGTGTCCTGCATGTTTCATTTTTTATGTTGTCAATCGTAGCCAGTTCTCCTGGGATTGAACAATATGGATACAGGTTTGTGGTATCCATTGTAAGAGGGATTTATAACAATTGTGTTCGTTAAAAAATATTTTTGAATGATGCTTGAGATAGGATGGAAACTGGAGTTAATTGCCAGAGACAGAGCGTCAGAGTTCAGATATGATTTTGTTAACTGAATTATGTGCTACAGAATATAATTAGCTGATTTAAACTGCTATTTCCCTTCGCCTAATCAAATGCCCTTTGTTTTTGCAGTATGCATACCCAAGTCAAGCTTGTGGTCACGATGAAGGTGCTGATTTGGGTTTCCTATCCTCGGAAGTAAAATGTTTGCTTGCTTGACATGGTTGTAATATATTGCTGGAATGAATGGTTGGTTGTAAAGATATGGCATAGATATGGCATAGATTAGTTGTTGCAGATTAGCCTATCATAACAGCTAGCCATTTGTATACTAGTTGTATGCATCATGTCAGCTGGTACAAATCTGCATCTATACTCCCTGGATGCATTTGTTGATGTTGTTTTGTTTACTCCCAGCTTAGTGCAGAGCCCAGCCCAAAGAAGCAGCGGCTATGCCGGCGAAAGGTGGCAGAAGCGTTGCCAAACAAAGATCGAGGAGCCTTACCCCGCCCCCGCGCCATGGACTCGTGCGCGGCAAGAAGCACGCCAACGAGGTCAGCCCAGTATGCCCCCTTCTCCTCTTAACCATACACTGCACGCTCTGTGTTCTTGTTTCTTGAGCTATTTCAATCATCTAATCATGGATTATTCTGTTTTTGGACAAGACCAAGAAGGTGGCCATGGCTGGGCTCGTTCACCATTCGTTCAACTTCAGAGCTCATCAGTCTGTTCTTGCCTGACCAAGTTGTTCAAGTATGTTAGGTTTGCAATAATATTTAGTATTGGTTTGGCTCTTGCAATGCATAGGCACAAGAGGATATACTCTGTGTGCTACTAAATGTCACGGAGAAGAAACAAAGATGGCAAGTAAAAAGAAACTGTTTATAACTTGAACACTAGCTGAATTTACAAGAAGACTAATTTGTAAAACAAAACCTGGATTAGATCAACAAGTCCTTAGCATATCAAACGTGCCACTTTGGAAATGTCACCAGTAGCACATAATTTGTTATCTTATTGCTGTTGTGTCACCAGTATCCTAGTAATTACATTGCGTCACTTTATCCCAAAGAAGCAAGATGCTTGTTATACTCATGTTGCTGATGATATTGGTGTTCTGCTACTAGTTGTTGTGTACTCCTAGTGATGTAGTTCCTGTGTAGTAATACGGAAATATTAATGCTCAAATATGATGATGTCGCCTGCAGCGCACCTGCTTCGACGCTGACCCGTCCGTCGTCATCGCCTTCGATGATGACGAGGACACCGCAGGCGCCATCGGCCTCGTGGCGGCTTCCACCACTACCACATCGTCGTCACCTACCGAGGCGTCAAGGGGTGAATTGATTTGATCGTTAATATGTGGCTGGATGTGATGTTTTGCAGGTTGAAGGCGCTAAGGTGTTGGAGATGTGCCTGTACTTGTTGAGTGTTTTATCTGTAGAGGGCTATATTGTGATTGGTGTAATATTGTATGGTTATATTGTGATTGGTGGAATGTAATAAACTTGATTGATACATCGGTGATTTGGTTGTTATTTGTATATATTTAAAAAGTGTTCTCTGATTGGTATATCATTGAGTTACAAGTTGTGAAAAATTAAAACCTGATGTCTGGGACCTAGTGAAGAATCTGACAATGTGCATCCAGTTGACTACAATAATCTGAAATTTGAATGTAACAAAAAAAGAAAACCCAAAAATAAAAAATATGTAGAATGTGAAAAGGCTGCACCTCAGAAAGCAAAGAAGGCCAAATTAATGGCCCAAGCCCATGTAGCTAGCGAAAATTAACAAGAAAAATACATTAAAAAGGCCGAATTGTTGGGCTAGGCCCATGTAGAAAACTGAATTGGACCGGGCTGAATCTTATGCCACATCAGCTTGCCACACTGGATGCCTACGTGGCCTGGGGAGGTTGCTAGTGACCAAAACGCCACAGTAGGAATATTTTGGTCATAAACGTCAACGACCTTCTCACAGAGAAGGTCGCTATAGTCAGTTAACGACCCTCAGCTTTTGACCTTATGTTTTTGGTCACAAAAAGGACACAAATTGAAAACAGTGACCTTTCAGTGACCAATAGTGGTGGTCACAAGTTGACATATTTCTTGTAGTGGTTGTTATGCGGTTTGACCGATAAAGATCTTCGTAGAATATGTAGGAGCCAATATGAGCATCCAGGTTCCGCTATTGGTTATTGACCGGAGATGTGTCTCGGTCATGTCTACATAGTTCTCAAACCCGTAGGGTCCGCACGCTTAACGTTCGATGACGATTTGGATTATGAGTTATGTGATTTGATGTACCGAAGTTTGTTCGGAGTCCTAGATGAGATCACAGACATGACGAGGAGTCTCGAAATGGTCGAGAGGTAAAGATTGATATATTGGAAGGTTGCATCTGGACATCGGAATGGTTCCGAGTGGTCCGGGCATTTTTCCGGAGTACCGGAGGTTACCGGAACCCCCAGGAGAAGTATTGGGGTTAGTGGGCCTTATTGGAGGAGAGGAGAAAGGGCCATGTGAGAGGGGCGCCCCTCCCCTTTCCCAAACTGAATTGGACTAGGGGAGGGGGCGGGCCCCCCTCTTTCCTTCCCCCTCTCT
The DNA here is from genome assembly GCA_021605145.1 of Aegilops bicornis. NCBI lineage: Eukaryota > Viridiplantae > Streptophyta > Magnoliopsida > Poales > Poaceae > Aegilops > Aegilops bicornis. The sequence goes on from CM038674.1 coordinate 682,733,346, forward strand.
CTCCCTTACCTTTCCCTCCGGTGGAAGAAAGGAAAAAGGGGGGCCGAATCCTACTTGGACTAGGAGTCCAAGTAGGACTCCCCCTGGCATGCCCAAACCTGGCCGGCCTCCTCTCTCCCTCCCTCCTTTATATACGTGTCCATGGGGCACCCCAATAGAACAACAGACAACACAAGTTGACAATTGTTTTAGCCGTTTGCGGTGCCCTCCTCCACAGTTACACACCTCAATCATATCGTCGTAGTGCTTAGGCGAAGCCCTGCGCCGGTAACTTCATCATCACCATCGCCACGCCGTCGTGCTTACGGAACTCTCCCTCGACCTCAACTAGATCAAGAGTACGGGGGACGTCATCGAGCTGAACGTGTGTTGAACACGGAGGTGCCGTACGTTTGGTGCTGAGATCGGTCGGATCATGAAGACGTACGACTACATCAACCACGTTGTCATAATGCTTCCGCTTTCGGTCTACGAGGGTACGTGGACACACTCTCCCCTCTCGTTGCTATGCATCACCTAGATAGATCTTGCGTGATCGTAGGATTTTTTTTGAAATTATCGCATTCCCCAACACACGGGAGGATAGGGCAAAAGATGCCATGCAAGTTTTTCCCATAAACACGCATGACTATATACGGAATACATGCCTACATTATATTGATGAATTGGAGCTAGTTCTCTGTCACCCCAGGTTATGACTTTTGCATGATGAATGCCATCCGACATAATTATCCATCATTGATTCATTGCCTATGAGATTTTCACATATTGATGATGTTGTTGTTGCTGCTGTTGTTGTTGCTATTGCTGTTGTTGCTGTTGTTGTTGCTGTTGTTGTTGTTGATGTTGTTGTTACTGTTGCTGTTGTTGTTGCTGGTGTTGTTGTTGTTGCTGCTGTTGTTGTTGTTGTTGTTGTTGTTGTTGTTGTTGTTGTTGTTGTTGTTGTTGTTGTTGTTGTTGTTGTTGTTGTTGTTGCTGTTGCTGTTGCTATTGTTGCTGCTGCTGTTGTTGCTGCTGCTTGTAACATCCCAAATTTTCAATTTGGAATGTTATATATTAGATCATCATTGCATATCATATTTTATTGCATTTTGGTGTGATCATAGAAATTCTACACAACTCAAGGACCCTCGGAGAGAGTTGGGGATTTCGTTATTTTCATATTTGAGTTTTCCCGAATTTTGAAAATAGGATCATTTGATTTTATTTATTTTATCTTCAATTATTTCTATTATAAAAATATGAGAGAGGGAATAAAATGACTTTCCCAAACTAAAGAAATATTGAAGATTTAATAAAAAAATCAAATAAGATTTATTTTGGTGTTTTTGCTATTTTATTTGAATTTAGGAAAAAATTGCACGTTTTTCAAAACTGCATTTTAGGGCCAAGAAAATGTTCATCTTGTTCTAAATATTTTATTTGGACGATGAAAATTTATTTTGGTATTTTTAGGTTTTTATTTATTTTTCTAGAATTTTTTTTCTGTTCAGCGAAATTGTTTAAAAAATAAAAGCAGCGCTTGCATTGTCTTGAAACCCGGCCAGTGGCCCAACCCAGCGCCGCCGCCTCCCCTGGCGCCGCCGTCTTGTGCAGACGCCTAGGAGAGTCGAGCCGGACTCCTCCCGTCGCCCCTCGCACAAGCCCGACTTCGCCCCACTATATAAATAAATCATGTACTTGAAGCCCCAAGCCGCCGCCAACCCCTTGTGCCGCCAACCCCTCAGCCTGTGCCCGCCCGCCCGCCCGTGAGTCGCCCGCCCCTCGCCGCCTATTTGAGTGCCTCGTAGAAATCTTTGCCCGGCCCGGCGCCGTCGGACCGGTTTTTTTAAGAAAAACCCTAGATTCGTTTTTTAGATCAGTTTTATTTTTTTAGGGTTTATTTTATTTAGGGAGTGTTCGCCCGTTCGTTCGTTTTAACGAACGTTCTTCGCCGTTTAGTTTCAGTTAACGAACGTTCGTTCGTTAATCTGTTCGTCAGTTTGTCTTTTTATTGGATTATTCCGCGATTATTCTGATCGCGATTCCTGATCCGATTTTCGTTTTAGTTTATCTTTTCGCTCGTTTATCGGAATCAGGCGATTCAAGCGCCTAGAGTTTCGTCTCAAAACCCTCTTTCCGTTTAATCAACTCAAACAAGTTTTTGCTTCGGTAAAATTTGACTTAGGTCCAGATTAGTAAACGGAGTTTGTTTCTTCCGTAGTTTGATTTTCGTTGCTTCGTTTGATTTGGTTCTTTTTGCAAACCAGAGTTCTTAAGTTGAACTTTCTGGTTAGATCTCTTATTTGAGGTTTACCTGTGCATTAGATGAGTACTTATTGTATGCTTGTTTGTTTGTTTTTTTGCGATGTAGGACCCGGATTGTGTCGCTTGCTACTTCGAATCCCTAGGTTTCACGGGTCATCAGCAAGGCAAGTAACACTTCGATCATACCCCTTTACTACCTAGTTTTTTTTGCATTAGATCAATCCTGAAACAATTGCATGATTAGGATCTGATTCATATGTGGGTTTTGGGAAGTAGTTGAGGTAGTACCTATTACCTGTTCTTATATTCAAACCCTTGGGAGTTACTTCTACGTTTGCTTATTGCCATGCTATGCTAGTAGACGTGGATTGGGTGAGTGTATCCATGACAGATGTGAGATTGATAATTAATGGTTTATTTAAGGTGGCAACCTTAATACACATCTGGGTGGATTGAGGCACTTGGGTATTCCAGGATTGCCTGTTTTTTTTGGACCGCCAGCCAGGCTCAAAGGGATCATAAGATTATTCATGCTAGAAATTCCGTATGCAGCCACATGCTATTATGGGCTCTAGCATAGTTGATTAAGTCATGCAAACTCTTACAGTGGTAGACTAGCAGATGTAGGGGATGTAGCTTGGTACGGTCTACCCAATCATAAGGTGCTAGCGCTTCTGAAAGACTATGTCTCGGTCATCCGTTTCTCAAACACCATGTAGTGCGAGAAAATAAACGGAGGAGATCGAGTCTTGTGGGGAAAAGTGTGCAACCTCTGTGGAGTGTACAAACTAATCATGATTAGCCGTGTCCCCGGTTATGGACGTTTTGAGTATCTAGTACTTGGATTATCATGTGAATCTCATCATGTTACTTTAATTAATATTGTTGGGTTTTAATGATGATGCTTAATTGGGATTGAGAATGATGTCAACCATTCTCAATGTTTACCAACTACCATGATAGTTAAATAAAAGTTATTCGTTTGCAGTAGGGCAAAATTGGCTTTACGCAAAAAAAACTGTAACCATAGAGCTTTCCACCAGCCATATTATGCATGTAGTATAGCTATGTCATTTCATTATTTCTCTATGTGTTACATTGCCAGCATATTCCATGTGCTGACCCGTTTTCGGGCTGCAACGTTCATGTTGCGTACTTTTTCAGACGACGAGTAAGATGCCTTAGGATCGTGGTCCTATACTCAGTGATGCCGTTGGAGTTGATGGACTCACTTATCTTCCAAGCCTTCCGCTGTTATCGTTATTAGATGGCCTTAAGCCATATTATTTGTAATTAGCTCTCTTTTGAGACATTCGATGTAATAATTGTGTGATTGCCACTCTGTTATAAATCCTTCAAGTCTTGTCGTGTCGGCATTCTTGATCCAGGATGACACTGATGCACGTAGATCGGACTGTTTGAGGTCCTGTCGCTACAAGATGGTATCGAGCACACGCCGATCGTAGAGACCACGACCACTAAGCTAAAGCCTTAGATCACTACTCTCTCTTCTCATTTCTGAATCCTCATCTTTTCTACTCTCTTTTAGGATGGCGGATGCAAGGAACAAGTTCATGCAACCGGATGAAGATACACCTTTTGGACGACACCTAAAGGAAGTCACCAAGTACCTGAAGATCGAAGTACCAAGCTTCACCGGGACCTACAACGCCACTTTACCTGAAGAGGAGCGCTGGATGATTCAAGTTCAAGTTCCAGGAAGGACATTCATGCCCGTCACTGAGCCCATAGAGTTTTCCTTTGATGCACCAACCTGGAGTTTCGGAAAGAGCATGGCAGCCCACATCACCATGGGACGTATTGGAGAAGTTTACCACAAGGAGCTTAAGGATACTATCTACCAGATTTGTGTGCGCCGAGATGAGCAATGGGAGATGATCAGAACCAGGAAGGGCAGATCAATTGCAGCTTTCATCCAGGAGTTAAACCAGCACATTCGACGCCAGGAGAACCAGATGTGTGCAGGCATGATAGACCTGAAGAAAGCCATGACTAAAATCACGGAACTGGAGGAAGAACTCAAGTCTACACGCGATGGATATGAGGAGGAAATAGCAACACTCGTGGAGAAGAGCGATGATCTGAAGGAGAAGCTGAAAGTATTCATGGGATTTCCCGCGACTGGAGAAGATGAAGATTGCACTTGTCCAGAGAAATACATCATCATCAACGACACCGACTCAGACCCAGACGATAGCGATGATGAATATGTTGATGAAGCTGGAGCAGATATCATGGAGTCTTCGACGGAGCAGTTTTTCTAGATGACCACCCTAACAGTAGTAGTATTTTCCCCCATGTATCTAGTATAGTCTGAGCACTTTTGTAACGATAGATAGACCATTTTATGCCCTTGATTGTTTGAATGAAGTGTTTTGATTGCATTTGTCTCATGTGCATATGGGTAGTGTTTTCCCTCTAGATCTCATTCTATTTTGTATTCTCATCTTTTCTAAACCCTCAAATGCCTCCGAGACGTGACAATGGATTTGCTTTCCCACCGGAGCTCACTCAGTTGATCCAGCAGCAGAATGCCTTGATGCAGTTGCTAGTCCGTAATCGAATCGAGGAACAACAACAACAACAACCCACCACCACCACCACCTGTTGATCACTTAACCCGTTTTCTTAGGCTGAATCCGCCGGTGTTTTCCAGTAGCACCGAGCCGATTGTTGCAGATGATTGGCTTCGCAAGACAGCCAGGGAGTTAACCACTGCAGGATGCACAGATGCCGAGAGGGTTCGATTTGCCGCACATCAGCTTGAAGGACCCGCAGCATCATGATGGGAGAATTTCACAGCCACATATCCAGTAGACACTATCACATGGGATCAATTTCAGCAGGCTTTCCGTACTGCCCATGTTTCAGCAGGAGCTATGGCCATGAAGAAGCGTGAGTTTCGCAACTTACGCCAAGGAGGACGGACAGTTGGCCAGTATGTGGATGACTTTAGTAAGCTAGCACGTTATGCCCCAGATGACGTTGCTACGGATGCAGCTAAGCAAGAGAAGTTTCTGGAAGGATTGAATGATGAGTTGAGCATGCAGTTGATTGTAGCGAGTTTCAACAACTACCAGGAGTTGGTAGATCGTGCTCTTATGATTGAAGGGAAGCAGCAGCAGATTGAGAACCGCAAGAGGAAGTATGGACAAGGAAAGTACAATTCTGGAGCTCAGCAGAAGCCATGTTTTACCCCGAAGTCGGGAGGACATTTTCAGCATACCCATGGAGGAGGTAGTTCGCATAATCATAATGGCCCCAAGAATGGGAATGGAGGAAGCAACGGCCAGAACCGTACCAACCCATCAACCCCAGCTAAGAAAGATTTGAGCCAATTCACTTGCTTTAAGTGTCAGAAGACTGGACATTACGCCAATGAATGTCCCGAAGGCCAGAACGGAAATGGCAACGGAAGCTCGGGGAAGAAGCCGAACCCTTTCAATAGGGGACAGGTGAACCACGTTAACGTGGAGGAGGTTGAAGCTCAGCCAGATTCAGTAATAGGTAAGTTTTTGGTTAAGTCATTTAGTACACTCGTTCTTTTTGATACTGGTGCATCGCATTCATATATATCAAAGGGATTTGTGGATAAGTATAAACTGCCAACCCAAGCCCTTAGGTCACCCATGTTAGTAACCTCGCCTGGAGTAGAGTATATGGCTAGCCTATGGTGTGATCAGTTACCATTAAGGATTGGTAACTACGTGTTTCCCTCGGACCTAATAGTATTGGAATCGCAAGGATTGGATGTGATATTAGGCATGGATTGGTTATCGAAGTATGGAGGGAACATTGAATGCGCCAGTAAGATGATTTTCTTACCACCCCAGAAGGGAGAAGGATCAAATATGTATCAAGACATGAGCCGAAGAGGATGCATGTAAATTCCTTATCAGGAGTTGTGCAGGAGGAAGTATCAGTAGTGTCGGGGATATACCCCGCGGTGTAACCCAGCCGGAAGTATAACCCAGCCGGACTTGGCGACTCACTAATGACCCGCCCTGACTGGACGACACACTAAGTGACCCGCCCGATCCTGGCGACTTATGGGTGACCTGGCAAGCGGATCAGAGGAGCGACAAGACCCGGGGGCCCAGGAGGCTCAAGGCCCAGAAGGCCGGCTTACGTTATGGTAGGCCGGCTTAAGAGGAAAGGCGTGAGGAATATCTCCCTTACAAGGAATCAAGACCCGGACTTGTACCCGGCTTGTAGTAGAAGATAGGCTAGTCCTAATCCTATTTGGACTCCACATGTAACCCGTCCCTCTAACTTATATAAGGAGGGGCAGGGCACCCCAAAGAGGGACAAGTAACAAGAAACAATATCTAGGGCTAGACTCAAAGGGGGAGCCGGCTTATGCGGCGACTCTCGATGAGCATAATGAGATCTAGCCTCAAACAACATGTAGGGCTATTCCGGATGATGTTTCCCGAGGCCCGAAGCTGTCTAAATCCTCGTCTTGTGTGATGATCCGCCTAGCGTCTCTCGATTCCGCCCAACCCCTCTCAAGCTACCACATAGATGCGTTGGCCTCGCGACTAAGTCCTTGCAAGAGGACATCTGCCGTGACAATTCCACGACAGTTGGCGCCCTGGGGCTCGCGCACGATGGTGTTGAGTTCTTGAAGGGATCTCTTCGAGGGATCGAGAATTTTGCAATTTTATGGATAAAGAAGTCATCAGGGAAAGGATTTACATTGTTTCTTTTGCAAACAATCACATCTATGACCCGTATGAGATTTGAGATAAAGGGAAATTTAGTGTTGCACTTTTTTTCCGCCGCTGCAAGAACCTTGGCGATCCGCCGAGTCCGAGAAATTTTTTTTTTTTGCGTAACCGCAGATGAAGTACCAAAGGGGGCACGTTTACCAAAAGTGGTGGATTAGACAGCATCTTGCCAGGCAAAAGAGAATCAATGGGACAAATCCATGAGAAAAACCGTGAGATCAAATCATGTACGGATGGTCCAGGACACACGTGACTGGGTGACCTGCCAGATTCAAAGCCTGGATGATCGCTGGTGCTGCTCCAAGCCGGATTCGATTCAGATGTTAAAAAAAAAGTTGAAGGGCCACGACCCGGACACGGACGGTCCACAGGCTCAGCCTCCTCCTATGATCCGCCTCGTTGACCCGTTACGCCTCCATCGTCGCCGGTTCGCGCCTCCAACTCGTCGGCCGTTGCCGAGCCGCGGTTCTGGCTGCTCCCGTGTCGCGGTGCCGACCGAGCGCTTCTGCCGCAAGGCCACCTGTATGAGTCGCCCCGTCGCCGTGGCTTGCCGGCGCTGCCTTGTCTCGCCCTGAATTTGAGCCGCGGCCGCCGCGGCCTTACCTCACTTCCACCTATGCCGGTCTCCGCTTTGGTGTCCGCCACTTTCTTCTGCCTCGAGTTAGCCGCAAGACAGCACGCAGCCGAGCCATCCTCCGCTCGCTGGTTCAACGACCGAGCGCCCACTCGCCCGGCGGCCTTGGCCTCGGCCGGCTCCGGCCGTAGGCACGAGCCCTGGCCGCCCTCCGCTCCGCTCCAGCCGGCCTCCGCGAGTTCCCTCCGGCCCGAGTCGCCGGCTGCTTCCGAATCAGCTCTGGCCCGAGTCGCCGGCCGCTTCACCATTGCTTTTGAGCCGCCCCTGCTCATCCATGCTCTGAGCCACCATGGCTTCGCCGACTCGACCTTGCCGCGAGCCGCTCCGGTGTAGACTCGCCACACCGACCTCGTTTCGCCACGACGACTCTCTGCGCCGCTTCAAGTCGCGCTCAACCATTGTCTCTGCTGCGACCCGCCCTGCGTCTCCTTGCCGAGGGCTTCCACAGCGCGTCCATGCTGAGGCGCCATTTTCTCTGAGTCGCCTCCGTCTCCGGGCTGCCACGCCGACCCGCCTCCACTGCTGCGGCTGACGGCCACGCCTTGAGCCGGCCTGTCGCCCTGCCATGGTTTGCCTCGCCTTGAGCTGTCAGCATCTTTCCAGTAGCACAGTCAGGGAACACAGCAGGTGCAAATTTTGTGAGGGAAATCTGAAGAAATTGTTCACTTGAGTGGACTCGTCAAAAATCGCTTAAATTTCTCCAAATTACAATACGTGTGTGTGCTCAGCTTCAGCATGCGCTAGTAATCCTATTGTTACGACGAGCGGCCGGACCAAATGCCGCGTGGAGGTACACAGCCGCAAGATGTCCTGGTTAAAGGATGCCATCATCGCCAAGTATCATGGACGGCAATACTAACGGACGGAGCAGGACGGGTCGATGTTCGGCGAAGATGGCCAAAGTCGCTAGCGTTTCCACGTCTCTGGCTAAGATCACCGTATCCACTGGCGGTGTTTTGCTTGCGCGCGCTCGCGGTCACGTTCTTCTCCGGCGCATTGACCAAGTCTTCTGTGCTAATGTGTCGATGTGGTCATGGGACAGACCAACAGCTGCGGGCCATTCTCACAACTATGCGCATTATTAAACAAAATGGAGAGAGTAGATGAGATAGCACCCGAGGTGCTAGTACGTGCATGCTCTTGGAGATAGGATGGATAGATCAATTATTGCTTACACAAGGGATGGCATAAGTTACAACTGGCTTATCATTACGACAAGACAAGACGAAAAACAAAGAGAGCCGACGGGCTGCATGAAGCATTTACAGCTGCTTGGTTCTTCCATCCATGCGCGCAGAGGAATTTCTGTACAAGAAAAACATGCAGCGGGCCCACGTTTGGTATCCGGGTCTGCTCTTATGCGAGGGCAAGTCTTCGTCGACCAGACACCCCGTGGACGTTGCACACGAATCATGTGTCATCCAGATAAACCAGGTGCTATTTTTTCAATGTTTTTCATCACATATATTAATTTATCCAAAAACAATTACTTTGTCCTGCAATATTTTTATGCAGGATAATTATTCATGACAAAGATATTGTTATACCGCCGATATGGAGCGTGCGCCAAATTATTTTTTGCACTAGCGCTTGTCCGTACCGAAATGCTCGATGGATACGTGTGCAAGTCGCGGCCTCTGCTATATCAACACAACGCGATTGACTCACCCGTCCGCTCCGGTTTAAACCGCCGCGTTGAGCCGCCTCTGCCGCATTGAGCCGCCGGTGCTATATTGAGTCTCCGGTCTGCCTGAGCCACCTCTGTCGCAATAAACGGATCATCCGTCGTCTAAACAAATCAGGTGATACCCATCCAAGTTTGTTTTATTATCACATGTTGTTTTTGTCAAAGAACAAGTTTATCTTTGCCTTGATCTGCAATATTGTTTATGCAGGGCAATTATTTATGACAAAAAGTGATATTATACCACGGAGATGAAGGCACGCCAACATCTTTTGGCACAGGTGGTCGTTATTACTCAACGGACTCCTGCAGCGGCTTAGAACGCCGTGGCCGTCTCTCGCGACCACGCCGGCTTACAACAAGGAGGACAACTTGCCTGTCCGCACTGGCTTATAACGCCATGGCCGGTTCATCTGTCTATGCCACCTCAGATGTTGCGGTCGTCTTTACCGTCCGTCTCTCACGGCCGGGTCTACATCAACACATCGGGCCGCACCTGTCTGCATGAGTTGTTTATTGAGTATGAGCAAGTCACTACTTGGGAAGGCCGGTTTTCTTCCAACAAATTGGAGGGAAATTATCATGTGTTATCAGCCGCCATCTGCACCGGATGGCTCAATGGGCAGACGCACAAGCCGCTGCCACTACGGTTTGGTTAACTTCAAACAGCCAGTTGGAAGGAACCATTGGCCGAGTTGCTGACACGGTTCATACGGGATCATTTATAACCCGCCGCGGTCACCTCAACCTTATGTGGATTCACATCGCGTTATCAGCACCAAGAATATACACCTTCTGCTATGGTCAAATATGGAGAATCTCAAGCCAACTCTTTGAGTCATCTTGAGACTCTAGGGCTACAATGGTATGGCTGGGCAAAATTAGCCGGTTTCAATGGATTCAAGAACTCCGGGTCATTGGAGGGAAGGTAACCCGGTTCCAGAGGCTACCACTATATTGGTGAAAATTTTAAAGGCCGTCAGAAAATTTCCGGCTTAAAAAGAAGGACTCCGATTTAAAATCCGGTTCAAGAGACATCTCTCTCCCACAAAGCACTGACACTCTTAATATCTGGTTTAAAAACCGGTTCAAGGGAAATTTATTTACCGCAAGGTTTTGAAGCTCTCAAATCCGGTTCAAATCCGGCTCAAGGTAAATTTATCTCTCTCAAAGTTTTGAAGCTTTCAAATCCGGTTTAAACTTCCGGTTCAAAAAGAATTAATCTCTCGCAAGTTCGAGTTCTCAGAAAGATTAAAGGGTGACAAAAAGAACTTGCTGCCATGATGCGCGGTTCAAACATAGGTATCATGCCTTACGTCTTATCTTATTATGATAACTTGGGGGCTTCCTGCTCATCGGGCATAGCTATCAGTACCCTCTTGATCGGCGCAATGCCAAAACTTATATAGTCACTTGGGGGCTTCCTGTTCAAACATAGGTCGTATTCGAACCAAAGAGAACATAGCTGTCGATACCCTTTTGATTAGCAAACTGCTGAACCTACTTGGGGGCTTCTTGATCTTATCCGAATCATAGCTCAACCCCTTTGGGAATCGACGTGGATCGTATTTGAATTAGCATCGCTAAACAACTCTTAAGGTCACTTGGGGGCTTCCTGTTCAAACATGGGTCGTATTCGAACCAAAGAGAACATAGCTGTCGATACCCACTTTGATCGGCATCGCCAACGCCACTGGGGGCTATATGATCGTATTCGAATCTTAGCTTAACCCCTTTGGAACGGTTTACTAATCGTATTCGAATCAGAAGCCTAAATTTTTTTTATTTATTTTTATACAATCGCAAGTATTTGAGTTGTCACAAATATCATATGTGCCGGCTCTTACAGAGTTGAGTTATCAACTTCACTGTCCGGGTCACATAAACCGGCGGTATCATTCAAAGGATCATAGGGATCTTGTGATCTACTTGTGATCTACTTGTGTGCAGGATAAGACTATATTTGGGTGGTTACCCGCCCTGGCTTTTGACATTAAGTCGCCAGGGCATATGTTGTTTAAACTCTGTGCAGGATCTACAGAGCTATGGCTTACATAAATGATCAAGTTCAAGCCCATCATCAAAGATTGAAATTGATGTCTCAAAAGGGTTATTAATTCTTGATTTTCTCAAAGGCTATACGCCACCGGGTTACAATGAATGAGCATCGGCCAAGAGCCGCCAGGTATTTAAACTCCGGATTTACTTGTCAACCGATGAGGTATTCAAATCTTTAATAGCCAAAACTGGCTGGATTTTCATGATGATATTGAATGATTGAGATTTTCATACCGGATTATATTGTTCAAATCTTAAATAGCCAACATGGCTGGATTTCTATTGTGATTATCAATAACCGATGTTATGATTGAGGTTTTCAAAGTCGCTTCAACAAGAATGGCTATTATTTTATCAATGGATATGATTTATTCTACAATGAAAGGAATAGTCCCGAGTCGCTGCAGACTTACGACCCGGCACTTGAGGGCTACATTATTCAAATTGAGATTACATCGAATATACAAGTCCCATGTCACTGCCAGCATGCACCATGGCACTTGGGGGCTAATGCAAAGTCAATTTTTGCTCAACTTATTGAAGACCCGACTCATCACGTTTTAAATGAGCCGGCCCTTGGGGGCTACCAATTGCTCCTATCAAAAATTCAAGGTACACAAGCCATAGTCCAGTACATTAAGAGATCCACTACTCAGTTGGTAAAGTACAAAACTCTTAACCTTATGGACGTGGGTTCAAGCCCCATGGTGGAGATTACATCATATGATGTTATTATTAATGAATTATTTACAAAGTCCCTGCTCATTATTGCATAATGACCCGGCCCTTGGGGGCTACACTGGTTGAAGTTTTTATGAGCATAAGGCAATTACAAGTCCCAGGTTTCTGCAAGCATGACAATCCGGCACTTGGGGGCTACATATGTGGAATATTCAGTTTATGACTAATGATTGAGATGAATAACCCGGATTTCTTCAAGCTTGCAACACTTCTATTGAAGCAAGTCTTAAGTTATCACTATGTTCTCCTCTTAAGACTTGGGGGCTACAGGTATTATGCATATAAAGAAGGAACATCTTCAAATTCTCAGCTTTGAGTAAATTAGGAAGATCAATTACATGACCCGGTGTCAACAACAATTATGGCTCGACATCATCAGTCTTTTATAATCCGGTGATTTTGGAAATTATAACTCGGCAAGATCTACATCTTTAAGCCGGTTGAAAATCAGATGAGTATTTCAAGATCTATATTTTCAAGTCGGCGCTTTGGAAGCCGACTCAAATTGATTATTTGTTTACAATATTTCTTCTACAAGCAAATTGATTGTGAAGCTGGTCTATTGACCCGGATTTTCTAGAAGAAGGAAATGACAAGGATTTAAGGATGTTCAGGTGCCGGTTTACAAGAATTATTAACCCGGAGCACAACATGTCAAATTTGTTCTTGTGTTTATTTTGCAGCATAAGTTTACCATGGATAAATCCAAGCTAAACTTGGGGGCTAATATCGGGGATATACCCCGCGGTGTAACCCAGCCGGAAGTATAACCCAGCCGAACTTGGCGACTCACTAATGACCCGCCCTGACTGGACGACACACTAAGTGACCAGCCCGATCCTGGCAGCTTATGGGTGACCTGGCAAGCGGATCAGAGGAGCGACAAGACCCGGGGGACCAGGAGGCTCAAGGCCCAGAAGGCCGGCTTACGTTATGGTAGGCCGGCTTAAGAGGAAAGGCGTGAGGAGTATCTCCCTTACAAGGAATCAAGACCCGGACTTGTACCCGGCTTGTAGTAGAAGATAGGCTAGTCCTAATCCTATTTGGACTCCACATGTAACCCGCCCCTCTAACTTATATAAGGAGGGGCAGGGCACCCCAAAGAGGGACAAGTAACAAGAAACAATATCTAGGGCTACACACAAAGGGCGAGCCGGCTTATGCGGCGACTCTCGATGAGCATAATGAGACCTAGCCTCAAACTGCATGTAGGGCTATTCCAGATGATGTTTCCCGGGGCCCGAAGCTGTCTAAATCCTCATCTTGTGTGATGATCCACCTAGCGTCTCTCGATTCCGCCCAACCCCTCTCAAGCTACCACATAGATGCGTTGGCCTCGCGACTAAGTCCTTGCAAGAGGACATCTGCCGTGACAATTCCACGACAAGTAGTGAAGGATTTTCCTGATGTATTTCCGAAAGAGTTGCCAGGCATGCCACGGGATAGAGACATTGAGTTTTTGATTGAGCTTTTGCCAGGCACAGGGCCAATATCTAAGAGACCATATAGAATGCCCGCAAAGGATCTGGAAGAGATTAAAAAGCAGATTAAGGAGTTACTGGATAAAGGATATATTCGCCCAAGTTCTTTGCCTTGGGGATCACCAGTACTTCTAGTGGAGAAGAAGGACGGATCATTAGGGATGGTTATTGATTATCGAGGATTGAATGCAGTAACAATCAAGAACAAGTACCCACTGCCGATGATCAATGATCTGTTTGACCGATTGCAAGGAGCTAAGGTATTTTCCAAGATCGATTTGCGATCAGGATACCATCAGTTGAAGAATCGAGAGCAGGATATACCTAAGACGGCTTTTACCACCAGGTATGGGCTGTACGAGTACATCGTTATGTCATTTGGTCTGACTAACACACCTGCCTATTTCATGAACATGATGAACAAGGTGTTTATGGAGTTTTTGGATAAGTTCGTCATGGTGTTCATTGATGATATTTCGGTCTACTTGTAGAACGAAGAAGAGCATAAGGAGCATTTGCGTTTGGTACTTGAGAAGCTCAGAGAACATCAGTTATACGCCAAGTTCAGCAAATGTGAATTTTGGTTGAAGGAAGTTGGATTTCTCGGACATGTTATATCCGAAGAAGGAATAGCAGTAGACCCCACCAAAGTTGTCACCGTGACAAACTGGGAAGCACCAACAACACTTGGAGAGACCCGGAGTTTCCTTGGACTCGCAGGGTACTATCGGAGATTTATTGAGAATTTCTCAAAGATTGCAAAACCTATGACGGAATTGTTGAAGAAGGATACCAAGTTTATTTGGACTGAGGAGTGTGAGGCCAGTTTCCAGGAGTTGAAGGAACGTTTGGTTACCTCGCCGGTGTTGATTTTGCCAGATCAGAGCAAGGATTACGAGGTGTATTGCGACGCTTCACTTCGTGGACTTGGAGCAGTGCTTATGCAGGAAGGGAGAGTTGTTTCGTATGCTTCACGACAACTGCAACCACATGAGCTAAATTATGCCACGCATGATTTGGAGTTAGCAGCCGTAGTGCATGCATTGAAGACTTGGAGACATGTTCTTATCAGAAACCATTGTGAAGTGTACACGGATCACAAGAGTTTGAAGTACATTTTCACGCAGAAGGAGTTGAATCTCAGGCAAAGGAGATGGTTCGGACTCATCAAAGATTATGATATGAGATTGCATTACCACCCGGGAAAGGCTAACATAGTAGCCGATGCGTTGAGCCGTAAGAGCCATGTCAATACACTCATGACCGGAGAGTTACCAAAGGAGTTAGCCGAGGACCTTCGCGAGCTATGTTTGGAGATAGTTCCGAGAGGCTATGTAGCAGCATTGGAGATTCAGTCGACTTTGATGGATAAGATCAGAGAAGCTCAGAAGACTGACAAGAAAATTGCTGATATAAAGGAGAGGATGAGCAAAGGAAAAGCTAAAGGATTTCGTGAGGATGAGCATGATACCTTATGGTTTGAAGACCGTGTTTATGTTCCTAATGACCCGGATATCAGGAAAGTGATTTTGCAAGAGGCCCATGATTCACCATATTCGATTCACCCAGGAAATACCAAGATGTATTTGGATTTGAAGGATACTTTCTGGTGGACCGGAATGAAGAAGGATATTGCAGAGTATGTAGCAGTTTGTGATGTATGTCAGAGAGTAAAGGCAGAGCACCAGAAGCCAGCAGGATTGTTGCAACCATTGCCAGTACCTGAATGGAACTGGGATAAACTAGGCATGGATTTCATTACGGGATTGCCCAAGACTTGTTTAGGCTATGATTCGATTTGGGTTGTAGTCGATCGTTCGACGAAGGTAGCACATTTCATCCCAGTAAAGACCACTTACACCAGTGCTAAGTTGGCCAAGATATATATGACCAGGATCGTATATACGCATGGAGTTCCGAGGAGCATCATGTCGAGATAGAGGAACCCAGTTTACCTCAAAGTTCTGGAATCAGTTGCACGAAACTTTGGGTACCAGGTTAGAGTTCAGTACAGCCTTTCATCCACAGACAGATGGACAGACAGAGAGAGTCAATCAGATTTTGGAGGATATGCTGAGAGCCTGTGCGATAGATTAAGGATCGAGTTGGGATGACAATCTGCCATATGCAGATTTTTCTTACAACAACAGTTATCAATCCAGTTTGAAGATGGCCCCTTTCGAAGCCTTGTACGGAAGGAGGTGCAGGACCCCGTTGTCGTGGGATGAAGTTGGAGACCGCCAGTTGTTTGGACCAGATTTGATCAAGGAGTCTGAACAGAAGGGAAATTTGATTCGGGATAGGCTGAAAGTAGCCCAGTCCAGGCAGAAGAGCTATGCAGATTCAAAATGCAAAGAGACGGTTTACGAAGTCGAAGACAGAGTTTATCTTCGAGTATCTCCACTTCGAGGAGTTACGTGTTTTGGTGTTAAAGGAAAGTTAGCGCCATGTTTTGTGGGACCCTACAAATTTTTGGAGCGTATGGGAGAAGTTACCTACAAGTTGGAATTACCTAAAGGATTGTCAGCAGTTCATGATGTATTCCACGTGTCCCAATTGAAGAAGTGCCACGCAGAGATGGTTGATATACCGCTGAGAGATATAGTGCCGCTAGAGGCGATTCAGTTGGACAGTGATTTGACCTATGAGGAGAAACCAGTTAAGATTCTTGAGTATGCCAGCCGAGTCACCCGCAGCAAGGTTATCAAGTTTTGCAAAGTTCAGTGGAGCCACAACACCGAGGATGAAGCCACCTGGGAGAGAGAGGAATATCTGCTGAAGGACCACCAGCACCTATTTTCTAGCCAACCCGAATCTCGAGGGCGAGATTCATCTTAAGGGGGGTAGGTTTGTAACATCCCAAATTTTCAATTTGGAATGTTATATATTAGATCATCATTGCATATCATATTTTATTGCATTTTGGTGTCATCCTAGAAATTCTACGAAACTCAAGGAGCCTCGGAGAGAGTTGGGGATTTCGTTATTTTCATATTTGAGTTTTCTCGAATTTTGAAAATAGGATCATTTGATTTTATTTATTTTATCTTTAATTATTTCTATTATAAAAATATGAGAGAGGGAATAAAATGACTTTCCCAAACTAAAGAAATATTGAGAATTTAATAAAAAAATCAAATAAGATTTATTTTGGTGTTTTTGCTATTTTATTTGAATTTAGAAAAAAATTGCACGCTATTCAAAACTGCATTTTAGGGCCAAGAAAATGTTCATCTTGTTCTAAATATTTTATTTGGACGATGAAAATTTATTTTGATATTTTTAGATTTTTATTTATTTTTCTAGAATTTTTTTTCGGTTCGGCGAAATTGTTTTAAAAAAAAAGGCGCCCGCGCCCGACTGGGCCGAAGCCCAGCCAGGTCGGCCCATGTTGGAAATATGCCCTAGAGGCAATAATAAATTGGTTATTATTATATTTCCTTGTTCATGATAATCGTTTATTATCCATGCTATAATTGTATTGATAGGAAACTCAGATACATGTGTGGGTACATAGACAACACCATGTCCCTAGTAAGCCTCTAGTTGACTAGCTCGTTGATCAATAGATGGTTACAATTTCACGACAATGGACATTGGATGTCGTTGATAACGGGATCACATCATTAGGAGAATGATGTGATGGACAAGACCCAATCCTAAGCCTAGCACAAAGATGCGTAGTTCGTATGCTAAAGCTTTTCTAATGTCAAGTATCATTTCCTTAGACCATGAGATTGTGCAACTCCGGATACCGTAGGAATGCTTTGGGTGTACCAAACGTCCTGGCAACGTAATCGGGTGACTATAAAGGTGCACTCTGGTATCTCCGAAAGTGTATGTTGGGTTGTACGAATCAAAGGCTGGGATTTGTCACTCCGTGTAAAGCGGAGAGGTATCTCTGGGCCCACTCGGTAGGACATCATCATAATGTGCATAATGTGATCAAGGGGTTGATCACGGGATGATGTGTTACGGAGCGAGTAAAGAGACTTGCGGAAGCGAGATTGAACAAGGTATCGGGATACCGACGATCGAATCTCGGGCAAGTACAATACCGCTAAACAAAGGGAATTGTATACGGGATCGATTGAGTCCTTGACATCGTGGTTCATCCGATGAGATCATCGTGGAACATGTAGAGCCAACATGGGTATCCAGATCCGCTGTTGGTTATTGACCGGAGAACGTCTCGGCCATGTCTACATGTCTCCCGAACCCGTAGGGTCTACACATAAGGTTTGATGGCGCTAGGGTTATAAAGGAAGTTTGTATGTGGTTACCGAATGTTGTTGAGTCCGGATGAGATCCCGGACGTCACGAGGAGTTCGGAATGGTCCGGAGGTAAAGATTTATATATGGAAAGTTGTTGTTCGGGTTAGGAAAAAGTTCGGGTTTTTTCGGTATTGTACCTGGAAGCTTCGAGAAGGTTCCGGAGGATTCGGAAGGGTCGGAGGTCCGGAAATTGTTCCACCACGTCCAATACAGTAGCATGGGCTGTGGGGGCGCCCTAGCCTTAATGGGCCAAGGGCACCAGCCCCTCAAGGCCCATGCGCATGGGAAGGAAAACCCTAAAGGGAGGCCTCCACTTGACTTGGGAGGCACTCCTCCCCTTGGCCGCCCCTAGATGGGCTCTCGGGCTGCCCGCCCCCCTTGTGGTGCGAAACCCTAAAGGGTGCGCAGCCCCCATCCCCCCTATATATACTTGAGGTTTTGGGGCTGCCCAACACATGATTTTTCTCCCTCTATTGGTGCAGCCACGCCTCCTCCTCCTCCTCTCCCGTGGTGCTTGGCGAAGCCTGCTGGATTGCCACGCTCCTCCACCACCACCACGCCATTGTGCTGCTGCTGGATGGAGTCTTCCTCAACCTCTCCCTCTCTCCTTGCTGGATCAAGGCATGGGAGGCGTCACCGGCTGTCACGTGTGTTGAACACGGAGGTGCCGTCCGTTCGGCACTAGGATCTCCGGTGATTTGGATCACGACAATCTGACTCCTTCAACCCCGTTACATTGAGCGCTTCCGCTTAACAATTTACAAGGGTATGTAGATGCACTTTCCTTCCCTCGTTGCTAGTTTCTCCATAGATAGATCTTGGTGACACGTAGGAAAATTTTGAATTTCTGCCACGTTCCCCGACGATGGCATCATGAGCTAGGTCTATTGCGTAGATTCTTTGCACGAGTAGAACACAAAAGTAGTTGTGGGCATTGATGTTGTTCAATATGCTTACCGTTACTAGTCCAATCTTGTTTCGACGGTATTGTGGGATGAAGCGGCCGGACCGACCTTACGTACTCTTCGTGAGGCGGGTTCCACCGGTGACATGCACTTGGTGCATAAGGTGGCTAGCGGGTGCCGATCTCTCCCACTTTAGTCGGAACGGATTCGATGAAAAGGGTCCTTATGAAGGGTAAATAGCAATTGGCATATCACGTTGTGGTTTTGCGTAGGTAAGAAAGCGTTCTTGCTAGAAACCCATAGCAGCCACGTAAAACATGCAAACAACAATTAGAGGGCGTCTAACTTGTTTTTGCGGGGTATGCTATGTGATGTGTTATGGCCAAGAAGAATGTGATGAATGATATGTGATGTATGAGATTGATCATGTTCTTGTAATAGGATTCACGACTTGCATGTCGATGAGTATGACAACCGGCGAGAGCCATAGGAGTTGTCTTTATTTATTGTATGACCTGTGTGTCATTAAACAACGCCATGTAATTACTTTACTTTATTGCTAACGGTAGCCATAGTAGTAGAAGTAATAGTTGGCGAGACAACTTCATGAAGACACGATGATGGAGATCATGATGATGGAGATCATGGTGTCATGCGGTGACGATGATGATCATGGAGCCCGAAGATGGAGATCAATGGAGCTATATGATATTGGCCATATCATGTCACTACTATATAATTGCATGTGATGTTTATTATGTTTATGCATCTTGTTTACTTAGAACGACGGTAGTAAATAAGATGATCCCTTACAACAATTTCAAGAAGTGTTCTCCCCTAAGCGTGCACCGTTGCTAAAGTTCGTAAACTTCTAAGCACCACGTGATGATCGGGTGTGATGGATTCTTACGTTCACATACAACGGGTGTAAGACAGATTTACACACGAAACACTTAGCGTTAACTTGATTTGAGCCTAGCATGTACGAGACATGGCCTTGGAACACGAGAGACCGAAAGGTCGAGCATGAGTCGTATAGTAGATACGATCAACATGAAGATGTTCACCGATGATGACTAGTCCGTCTCACGTGATGATTGGACCACGGCCTAGTTGACTCGGATCATGTAATCACTTAGATGACTAGAGGATGTCTATCGAGTGGGAGTTCATGAGATGAACTTAATTATCCTGAACATAGTCAAAAAATCTTTGCAAATTATGTCGTAAGCTCGCACTTTAGTTCCACTGTTTTAGATACGTTCCTAGAGAAAATATAGTTGAAAGTTGACAGTAGAGATTATGCAGACAGAATAAAGCTTATGTCCTTAATGCACGCTTCGATGTGCTGAACTCCAAGCGTCGATGCATGGATGTTGCGAACATCGGACATACACGTTTTGATAATTACGTGATAGTTCAGTTAAACGGTTTAGAGTTGAGGCACCAAAGGTGTTTTTAGAAACGTCGCGGAACATATGAGATGTTTCAAGGGCTGAAATTGGGATTTCAGGCTCGTGCCCACGTCAAGAGGTATAAGACCTCCGACGATTTTCTTAGCCTGCAAACTAAGGGAGAAAAGCTCAATCGTTGAGCTTGTGCTCAGATTTTACGAGTGCAACAATCACTTGAATCGGTGGGAGTTGATCTTCCAGAGATAGCGATGTTTCTCCAAAGTCATTGCCACCAAGCTGCTAGAGCTTCGTGATGAACTATAACAAATCAGGGATAGATATGATGATCCTTGAGATATTCGCGATGTTTGACACCGCGAAAGTAGGAATCAAGAAGGAGCATCAATTGTTGATGGTTGGTGAAACCACTAGTTTCAAGAAGGGCAAGGGTAAGAAGGGATACTTCATGAAACAGCAAATCAGCTGCTGCTCTAATGAAGCAACCCAAGGTTGAACCCAAACCGAGACTAAGTGCTTACGTAATAAGGGGAACAGCCACTGGAGCAGAATTACCCTAGATGCTTGGTAGATGAGAAGGCTGGCAAGGTCGATAGAAGTATATTGGATATACATTAAGTTATTGTGTACTTTACTAGTACTCCTAGTAGCACCAGGGTATTAGATACCGGTTCGGTTGCTAAGTGTTAGTAACTCGAAATAAAAGGCTACGAAATAAACGGAGACTAGCTAAAGGTGAGCTGATGATATGTGTTGGAAGTGTTTCCAAGTTTGATGTGATCAAACGCCATGCGCTCCCTCTACCATCAAGATTAGTATTAAACCAGAATAATTATCATTTGGTGTTTTGCGTTGAGCATAGACATGATTGGATTATGTCTATACTTGTCTGATTTATTCATTTAAGGAGAATAATGGTTACTCTATTTATTTGAATAATACCTTCAATGGTCTTGCACCTAAAGGAATGGTTTATTGAATCTCGATCACGATAATACACATTTTCATGCCAAAAGATATAAGATAGTAATGATGGTACCACTTACTTGTGGCACTTGCCATGTAAGTCATATTGGTATAAAAGCATGAAGAAGCTCCATGTTGATGGATCTTTGGACTCACTCGTTTTTGAAAAGTTTGAGACATGCAAACCATGTCTATTGGTGTATATGCATGAAGAAACTCCATGCAGATGGATCGTTTGGACTCACTTGATTTTGAATCACTTGAGATATGCAAATCATACCACATGGGCAAAATGACTGAAAAGCCTCGGTTTGATAAGATGGAACAAGATAGCAACTTGTTGGAAGTAACACATTTTGATGTGTGTAGTCCAATGAGTCTTTGAGGCATCTTGATGAATATCGTTATGTTCTTACTTCACGGATGATTTGAGTAGAATCTTGAGTGTATTTACTTGATGAAACACAAGTCTGAATTATTGAATGGTTCAAGTAATTTCAGAGGGAAGTTAAAGATCATCGTGACAAGAGGATAAAATGTCTATGATATGATCATAGAGATGAGTATCTGAGTTACGAGCTTTGGCACGCAATTAAGACATTGTGGAAATGTTTCACAATTGATACCGCCTGGAACACCATAGTGTGATGGTGTGTCCGAACATCATAGTTGCACCCTATTAGATATGGTGCGTACCATGATGTCTCTTATCGAATTACCACTATCGTTCATGGGTTAGGCATTAGAGACAACCGCACTCACTTTAATAGGGCACCACGTAATTCCGTTGAGACGACACCGTTTGAACTATGGTTTGGAGAAACCTAAGTTGTCGTTTCTTGAAAGTTTGGGGCTGCGGCGCTTATGTGAAAAAGTTTCATCGGAATAAGCTCGAACCCAAAACGGATAAATACATCTTCATAGGACACCCAAAACAGTTGGTATACCTCCTATCTCAGATCCGGAAGCAAAAGTAATTGTTTCTAGAAACGGGTCCTTTCTCGAGGAAAAGTTTCTCTCGAAAGAATTGAGTGGGAGGATGGTGGAGACTTGATGAGGTTATTGAACCATCACTTCAACTAGTGTGTAGCAGGGCACAGGAAGTTGTTCATGTGGCACCTACACCAATTGAAGTAGAAGCTTATGATAGTGATCATGAAGTTTTGGATCAAGTCACTACCGTACCTCGTAGGGTGACAAGGATGTGTACTACTTCTGAGTGGTACAGTAATCCTGTCTTGAAGGTCATGTTGCTAGACAACAATGAACCTACGAGCTAGGAAGAAGCGATGGTGGGCCCGGATTCTGACGAATGGCTCAAGGCCATAACATTCGAGAGAGGATCCATGACTTTGGAAGAAATACTTGATGGTCGTAAGGACGTTGGGTAAAGATGGATTTTAAAAGGAAGACAGACAATGATGGTAAGTATCACCATTAAGAAAGCACGACTTGTCGTTAAAGATGTTTACCAACAAGTTCAAGGAGTTGACTACGGTGAGGCTTTCTCACTCGTAGCGATGCTAAGAGTCTGTTGGAATTGGATTAGCAATTACTGCATGATTGATGAAATCTTGCGGATAGGATGTCAAAACATTGTTTCCTCGGCGTTATACTTGAGGAAAGGTTGTATGTGATACAACCAGAAGGTTTTGTCAATCCTGAAAGATGCTAACAAGTATGCAAAGCTCCAGCAATCCTTCTAAGGACTGGAGTAAGCATCTCGGATTTGGAATGTACGCTTTGATGGGATGATCAAAGATTTTGGGTTTATACAAAGTTTGTGAGAAACTTGTATTTCCAAAGAAGTGAGCGGGGGCACTATGGAATTTCTGATAAGTATATGTGAATGACATATTGTTGATCGGAAATGATGTAGAATTTCCGGAAAGCATATAGGGTTATTTGAAAAGTGTTTTTCAATAGAAAACCTGAATTAAGCTGCTTGAACATTGAGCATCAAGATCTATGAGGATAGATAAAAAACGCTAAATGGTACTTTCAAATGAGCACATACCTTGACATGATCTTGAAGGTGTTCAAGATGGATCGATCAAAGAAGGAGTTCTTGCACGAGTTGTAAGGTATGAAGTTAAGAGTTAAAGCTCGACCACGGCAGAAGAGAGAGAAAGGACGAAGGTCGTCCCCTATGCTTCAGACATAGGCTCTGTAGTATGCTATGATGTGTACCGCACTGGAAGTGTGCCTTGCCATGAGTCTGGCAAAGGGGTACAAGAGTGATCCAGGAATGGATCATTGGACAGCGGTCAAAATTGTCCTTGGAGTAAATAAGGACATGTTTCTCGATTATGGAGGTGATAAAGAGTTCGGTGTAAAGGGTTACGTCGATGCAAGCTTTAACACCTATCCGAGTGACTCTGAGTAGCAAACCGGATACGTATAGTGGAGCAACCATTTGGAATAGCTCTAAGTGGAGCGTGGAAGCAGCATTTACAATATGACATAGAGATTTGCAAAGTACATACGGATCTGAATGTTGCAGACCCGTTGACTAAAACCTCTCTCACAAGCAAAACATGATCAAACCCCAGAACTCATTGATTCTTAATCACATGATGATGTGAACTAGTTTAGTGACACTAGTAAACTCTTGGATGTTGGTCACATGGAGATGTGACCTATGAGTGTTGATCACATAGCGATGTGAACTAGATTATTGACTCTAGTGCAAGTGGGAGAATGTTGGAAATATGCCCTAGAGGCAATAATAAATTGGTTATTATTATATTTCCTTGTTCATGATAATCGTTTATTATCCATGCTATAATTGTATTGATAGGAAACTCAGATACATGTGTGGGTACATAGACAACACCATGTCCCTAGTAAGACTTTAGTTGACTAGCTCGTTGATCAATAGATGGTTACAGTTTCCTGACCATGGACATTGGATGTCGTTGATAATGGGATCACATCATTAGGAGAATGATGTGATGGACAAGACAATCCTAAGCCTAGCACAAAGATCGTAGTTCAGTATGCTAAAGCTTTTCTAATGTCAAGTATCATTTCCTTAGACCATGAGATTGTGCAACTCCCGGATACCGTAGGAATGCTTTGGGTGTACCAAAGCGTCACAACGTAATCGGGTGACTATAAAGGTGCACTCTGGTATCTCCGAAAGTGTCATTGGGTTGGCACGAATCAAGATCGATTTTTCACTCCGTGTAAACGGGGAGGTATCTTTGGGCCCACTCGGTAGGACATCATAAAATGTGCACAATTTGATCAAGGGGTTGATCACGGGATGATGTGTTACGGAACGAGTAAAGAGACTTGCCGGAAACGAGATTGAACAAGGTATCGGGATACCGACGATCGAATCTCGGGCAAGTACAATACCGCTAGACAAAGGGAATTGTATACGGGATCGATTGAGTCCTTGACATCGTGGTTCATCCGATGAGATCATCGTGGAACATGTGGGAGCCAACATGAGTATCCAGATCCCGCTGTTGGTTATTGACCGGAGAACGTCTCGGTCATGTCTGCATGTCTCCCGAACCCGTAGGGTCTACACACTTAAGGTTCGATGACGCTAGGGTTATAAAGGAAGTTTGTATGTGGTTACCGAATGTTTTTCGGAGTCCCGGATGAGATCCCGGACGTCACGAGGAGTTCCGGAATGGTCCGAAGGTAAAGATTTATATATGGAAAGTTGTTGTTCGGGTTAGGAAAAAGTTCGGGTTTTTCGAATTGTACCGAAGCTTCCAAAAGGTTAGGAGGATTCCGGAACGGTCCGGAGGTCCGGAAATTGTTCCACCACGTCCAATACAGTAGCATGGGCTGTGGGGCGCCTAGCCTTAATGGGCCAGGGCACCAGCCCCTCAAGGCCCATGCGCATGGGAAGGAAAACCCTAAAGGGGAGGCCTCCACTTGACTTGGGAGGCACTCCTCCCCTTGGCCGCCCCCCCTAGATGGGATCTAGGGCTGGCCGCACCCCTTGGGGTGGGAAACCCTAAAGGGGGCGCAGCCCCCTTCCCCCCTATATATACTTGAGGTTTTGGGGCTACCAACACATGAGTTTTCTCCCTCTATTAGTGCAGCCCTGCCTCTCCTCCTCCTCCTCTCCCGTGGTGCTTGGCGAAGCCCTGCTGGATTGCCACGCTCCTCCACCACCACCACGCCGTTGTGCTGCTGCTGGATGGAGTCTTCCTCAACCTCTCCTTCTCTCCTTGCTGGATCAAGGCATGGGAGACGTCACCGGGCTGTACGTGTGTTGGGCCGGAGGTGCCGTCCGTTCGGCACTAGGATCTCCGGTGATTTGGATCACGACGAGTACGACTCCTTCAACCCCGTTACATTGAGCAGCTTCCGCTTAACAATCTACAAGGGTATGTAGATGCACTCTCCTTCCCTCGTTGCTAGTTTCTCCATAGATAGATCTTGGTGACACGTAGGAAAATTTTGAATTTCTGCTACGTTCCCCCAAGGTTATCAAGTTTTGCAAAGTTCAGTGGAGCCACAACACCGAGGATGAAGCCACCTGGGAGAGAGAGGAAGATCTGCTGAAGGACCACCCGCACCTATTTTCTAGCCAACCCGAATCTCGAGGGCGAGATTCATCTTAAGGGGGGTAGGTTTGTAACATCCCAAATTTTCAATTTGGAATGTTATATATTAGATCATCATTGCATATCATATTTTATTGCATTTTGGTGTCATCCTAGAAATTCTACGAAACTCAAGGAGCCTCGGAGAGAGTTGGGGATTTCGTTATTTTCATATTTGAGTTTTCTCGAATTTTGAAAATAGGATAATTTGATTTTATTTATTTTATCTTTAATTATTTCTATTATAAAAATATGAGAGAGGGAATAAAATGACTTTCCCAAACTAAAGAAATATTGAGAATTTAATAAAAAATCAAATAAGATTTATTTTGGTGTTTTTGCTATTTTATTTGAATTTAGAAAAAAATTGCACGTTTTTCAAAACTGCATTTTAGGGCCAAGAAAATGTTCATCTTGTTCTAAATATTTTATTTGGACGATGAAAATTTATTTTGATATTTTGATATTTTTATTTATTTTTCTAGAATTTTTTTTCGGTTCGGCGAAATTGTTTTAAAAAAAAGGCGCCCGCGCCCGACTGGGCCAAAGCCCAGCCAGGTCGGCCCAACCCAGCACCGCCGCCTCCTCGCGCCCGCCATCTGCAACGGACGCCGAGGAGAGTCCGGCGGACTCCTCCCGGCGCCCTCGCCCGGGCCACCGCCGCCCCTATATAAATCGCCGCCGCCCCTTGGAGCCCCAAGCCCGCCGCCAACCCGCCCTCGCCGCTGCCACGCCACGAACCGCCGCCCAAAGCGCCGCCCGCCCGCCAGTCGCCGTCGCCCGCCCGAGCCGCCCGCCCAGAGTGCCTCGCCAGTCTTGCCTGAGCCGCCCATTGCCGGACGGTTTTTAGAAAACCACTTCGGTTTTTTTTAGAAAAACCCTAGATTCGTTTTTTTAGATCGGTTTTATTTTTTTAGGGTTTATTTTATTTAGCGAGCGTTCGCCCGTTCGTTCGTTTTAACAAACGTTCTTCGCCGTTTAGTTTCAGTTAACGAATGTTCATTCGTTAATTTGTTCGTCAGTTTGTCTTTTTATCGGATTATTCCGCGATTATTCTGATCGCGATTCCTGATCCGATTTTCGTTTTAGTTTATCTTTTCGCTCGTTTATCGGAATCAGGCGATTCAAGCGCCTAGAGTTTCGTCTCAAAACCCTCTTTCTGTTTAATCAACTCAAACATGTTTTTGCTTCTGTAAAATTTGACTTAGGTCCAGATTAGTAAACGGAGTTTGTTTCTTCCGTAGTTTGATTTTCGTTGATTCGTTTGATTTGGTTCTTTTTGCAAACCGGAGTTCTTAAGTTGAACTTTCTGGTTAGATCTCTTATTTGAGTTTTACATGTGCATTAGATGAGTACTTATTGTATGGTTGTTTGTTTGTTTGTTTGCGATAGAGTACCCGGATTGCGCCGCTAGCTAGTTCGAATCCCTAGGTTTAACGGATCATCAGCAAGGCAAGTAACACTTTGATCATACCCCTTTACTACCCAGTTTTATTGCTTTAGATCAATCCTCAAATAATTGCATGATTAGGATTTGATTAACATGTGGATTTTGGGAAGTAGTTGAGGTAGTACCTATTACCTGTTCTTATATTCAAACCCTTGGGAGTTACTTCTACATTTGCTTATGGCCATGCTATGCTAGTAGACGTGGATTGGGTGAGTGTATCCATGACACATGTGAGATTGATAATTAATGGTTTATTTAAGGTGACAACCTTAATACATCTGGGTGGATTGAGGCACTTGGGTATTCCAGAATTGCCTGTTTTTTTGGACCGTCACCCAGGCTCAAAGGGATCATAAGATTGTTCATGCTAGAAACTTCCGTGTGCAGCCACATGCTATTATGGGCTCTAGCATAGTTGATTAAGTCGTGCGAACTCTTACAGTGGTAGACTAGCAGATGTAGGGGATGTAGGTTGGTACGGTCTACCCAATCGTAAGGTGCTAGCGCTTCTGAAAGACTATGTCTCGGTCATCCGTTTCTCAAACACCATGTAGTGCGAGAAAACAAACGGAGGAGATCGAGTCTTGTGGGGAAAAGTGTGCAACCTCTGCAGAGTGTACAAACTAATCATGATTAGCCGTGTCCCCGGCTATGGACGTTTTGAGTATCTAGTACTTGGATTATCATGTGAATCTCATCATGTTACTTTAATTAATATTTTTGGGTTTTAATGATGATGCTTTATTGGGATTGAGAATGCTGTCAACCATTCTCAATGTTTAACAACTACCATGATAGTTAAATAAAAGTTATTCCTTTGCAGTAGGGAAAAATTGCCTTTACGCAAAAAAACTGTAACCATAGAGCTTTCCACCAGCCATATTATGCATGTAGTATAGCTATGTCATTTCATTATTTCTCTATGTGTTACATTGCCAGCATATTCCATGTGCTG
>CM038674.1:682763978-682986788 GCA_021605145.1 Aegilops bicornis
TTGCTGTTGTTGCTGTTGCTGTTGTTGCTGTTGCTGTTGTTGTTGTTGTTGTTGTTGTTGTTGTTGTTGTTGTTGTTGTTGTTGTTGTTGTTGTTGTTGTATACAAGTTAGCGACACAGAAGATGCATCTTTATCTTACTACGCGACCTAGCTTTTTACCCATTCTCAATTTTCTATGCTTCGTAACAAGATTAGTTATGTTGAATTCCCATGTTTTCGTGCTTCCCGTGATTTTTCCAGAAATGTGCCTCCCCATTTGGTGGCCATTTTTTTTTCAATTTAACTTTCATATTTCCATTTCTCGAAGTAATGCTACCTATGAACTCAGTGCTACTAACCAGGGTGTTTCTACTTAGTAAACATTTAGTTTTGTTCCTCTATGAAATTGCTTCTATCCATCATGAAATGATAATCGATTCAGTTTGTAGGTTGACAACACAACTGATGCGTCCTCAAGATAGTACCAAGGTTACTTTCTTATCAACTATTAATGGTATATGCTTCTTACCAAGTTCCTAATGTTGAGTTCCCATATTTACATGCTTCCTACATTCTTAATGTATCATGATCAACAAATAAGATTTCTTGTTTTCTATGTATTGCCTCCATACAACTATTTTCCTCAGATAGCGAATGTATGCTTCTTTAAATGTATGCAACCAAATCTTGCACACCAAGATCTTTCCTACCAATTATGTAGATTTCTCAAATAAAATTTATATGCTTCTAGGTTATTGTAGCATCAAATCATTTTTTTGTGTTAGCAATGCTTCTTATTTTTTTGATTTATCACATACTTTTCTACAATGGTGAGGGTGGCGTCCGAAAATCAAGGTTGGTTGTGTCTACTTCAGAGACGACGAGTCGAGTTCGCACAGTATTGTCACAGATCAGACTTTTGGGGTATAACTTCAAAAACGACATAGTGAAGATGGTCAAAATACTCGGGCAAGGGCATCTCAGTTTCTGTCGGGGATCACAACTTCCATCACATATGTCCAAGTCACTTTTGAATTAGCAAAATTTGACGAGTGGAAGAAATTTGACTTCTCCTATTAAGCATACTCTCCATTTGACAGTGGTCATTTCTTTTGCAAGCAAAGACTTAATTCTAGTTGGAACCATGTGTACTTCCACTGAGAATATTTTTCTCCCCGTTGGAAGCAAGATAATAATTATTTGGAAGTAATTCTCTAGTCGATGGAAACAAGATGCTTCTCATACATGTTGATAATTTCCTTTTTGATGGAGGCAAGTCCAAAGCAATTATCTAATTGATGGAAGCAAGATAGTTTGATGCATCTGAAACAAAAATATCACGTTATGTAGGGACGCAGCGTTTTGGAGATGAGCCCGGGAGTGAATAGTTAAACCGCAAAAAATACTAGACAATTCAAAAAAAATCTTTTTTATGTGAAAGATGATTGACAGTGTGATGTTGGTGCAAAATTTTAAAGCATTTGGACATCTGAGTGGCTCTCAGCAAAAACGACAAATTTAGGGCCTGTGAAAATGTGTACAGTTTTTTAATATTCATACTAGTTTTTTTTCTTTTTGCGGAGAGCTACTCAGATGTCCGAATGCTCTAAAATTTTGCACTAACATCACAAACTCAAGCATCTTTCACCATAAAAAAATTCAGAATTTTTTGAATTTGTTTTCTATTTTCTTTTATTTTCCTGTTCACCGGGTGCATCTAAGCTCGGGTTCTGGATTGAATTATCGGTTACATAGGACATATAATGTCAAATAGATTGAAGCTGATTTTATTCACCATAGAAGAAAATTCTGCGATGAACAAAAATATACTACAATTTTGTTTCAAAGTCAGTGAACTCATACAAAAGATTATAGACATAAAGATAGTGTTTGCATCAGATGCAAATTTGGATAATGTTTGGTAAAAAAATACCCTAAAATCTGTGTCGTTTCATAAAGCCGAGGACCCCGTGCATATCGGCAGTTAATCCCACGGAATCAGGGAGTGAAGCAGCGATCGATAGTTTCACACAGGCCTAAATCATCAGATCCAATGCACATCTTGCCTCCGATCCGACGGTCTACAATTAGCTCGACGAACCCAAACTTTCAGTAGTCTGATGGCTAGCAGTGCCCTTTAAAATATGTCAACATTTTGTTGTCGAGCTCCTGAACATATTTTTTGCATAAATCTGAATATTTTCCTAGAATATTGAATGCAGAGATACATAAGACTCTTGTAAGTATGCTATCATTTGATTTTGAACTCATTATATACCCATTTTCAAATACATGAACACTTATTGGCAAATACGAAAACACATTTTATTAGTATATTTTTGTAACAATTGTTTCAAAACAAGTAAAATAAATAAATATGTCACATTTAGTTACCCTAAATGTATATATTAAAGATCATACATGGGTCAATTGGTGGTCAATTGGCAGCACTCAGTTTTGCCAATTGTGCCTGGCAAGTTTAGGAGCACTCACACCATTCCACATGTTGGACCTCGTCGAGGAGCTGGAATTTTAGGTATCTACTTTCTTCCATACACATTGTACATTTTTGGTATATGTGTAACATATAAATAAAACTTTATTCTTTTTAAAATAAAATATTAATACTTTTAATACATTGTCAACATTTTTCAATCCAAATTTTTAACATTTTTCAAAGTTTTCACTAACATGTTTCAGAGACAAGATTAACATTTTTTTAAACATAGTCAACATTTTTCATGCACATTTAACATTTTCAAATGCTAGATTAAATTTTTTTCAAATACCCGCTTAGTTATTTTTGAATACGTAGTAACATTATTAAAATGCTTTATTAACATTTTTAAAATACATTAACAACTTTTTCATAAACATTGTATTTTTTATACATTTTATGTATACAAGAGTAAAAAATTCTCTACACACAATTAACATTTTGGAAGTACTTGTTTAACATTTTTTGAAATGTTTATGTTCAGTAATTTTTGTCATATATTTATTTAGAATCTGTGGTAGTGTAAACAATGTAAAAAAAAGAAAGCAAATCCAAATGTAAAAATAAACGAGGTTGTGGCCTGCCGCGCGCCTTGCCTTGCCCAGCCCAGGAGAGCTGAACATAAACATTCTGCGCCAGGAGAGCTCCTCTTTGGCGCCTTATGCGCCAGTTTGGAAGGCAGCGCTCACGTGCAAGGTAATTTGGGCCAGGCCATTTAACACACATCGTAGTTGAACGCGTTGATTAATCTAAAAAAAATTGAACACGTTGACTTTCCGGAAATCAGAAAAAGTACATCAGTTTCGAAAAAAAGTTCATCAATTTTTTCAAAATAGTTCATAGATCTGAAAAATATTCATGACTCTGAAAGAAAGCCATGAGCTTACAAAAGTTTATCGGTTTTAAAAAAAGTTCATGAATTCAAAAAAAAAAACAATTTAAAGTCCTTGGATTTGAAAAAGGTCATAAATTTTGAAAAACTTAATCCTGGATTAAGTAAAAAGTTCACAGATATTGAAAAAGGTTGCTAAAAACTATAAAAATGTTCATAAATTTAAAAATGTTCTAAATTATAAAAAGATCACTAGAAACTTAGCAAAAAACTTAAAATGGTTGGCGGATTTGAAAAAAGTTCATGAATTTTAAAACAGAAACTGAAAAAAAGCTGAAAAGAAAAGCTGGCCAAACAAAACCGGAAGAAAAGGAAAAACCAGGGTCCTTTCTCAAGGTTACAAGTTTGACAACAAAAGGAAAAAAGAGTAGATAGGCACGAAAGTTGTGTTGTCCACTTTGTTATCGCACTTTCCACTGAACCGTAAGGTTTCGAGATTCAAATTGAGTCCTTTTTTATTTTAGCTTTTATTATGTTTCGGTTTGTTTCTTTCATTTTCTTCATATATCTTTGGAAGTAAATGTAACCATTTCGAAAGTACACATATGTTTTTTCCCAAACTACATGAGCACTATTATTAAATTGCATGGATTTTCCAATGAAAAGATGCAACCGCTTTTCGAAGTTATATGGACAATTTTTAGAGGTGATTTTTTCAAAATTGCATGAATATTAAAAAAAATATAACTAGTTTTTTTTACAATTGCAGGAACATTTATCTCAAAACATGATTTTTTTAATATTTAACCACTTTTTTGATTAAATGGCCATTTTCGAATTATATGAACACTTTCCTTAGTTGCATAACCATTTTTTAAAATACATGAAAAGTCCATCAAAATCATGTATATTTTAAAAGTACAATACACTATGATTACTTATTGTTTTTGTTCTGTACATATATTTATCATGCAAATAACATGTATAGATATTTTTATATTTAATGAATGTTTCACATATTTCTAGTATTAAGAAGATTATAGTTTATATTTTCTGCTAAAAGTCCAACAAATAAAAGAAAAGAAAATACTTTTAATTTGTGGGCACCCGCTGGGGCATATATATATATATATATATATATATATATATATATATATATATATATATATATATCACGAAATGATAATATGTGTTGTTTGTTTTAATCTCCCACCTCCCCAACTTATCCCACCCACCCCTACTTTTCGCTAACCTCCTCTCTCTCCAAAGGAAAAACCCAACCTCCCTGTATAGGCGTACCCCCCATCCAGCACTTTTTCTTATGAGTAAAATGCACTAGCAGTCACTCAACTTGCGAAGAGCGCTCAGATTGGTCATTGTACTTAGAAATACGGCCAATACCACTAGTAGAATAAGGGCCTATTGTCCCGGTTGGTAAGGGCCTTTAGTCCCGGTTCCTGAACCGGGACTAAAGGATCGGTACTAATACCCTGGCCCTTTAGTCCCGGTTCAATCAGCCCGGGTGATGGGCCTCCATGTGGCTGTCTGCTGAGCCCGAGGCGGGGAGGGCCTTTGGTCAGGTTGGTGGCACCAACGGGACCAATAAACATCCACGCGTCAGCATTTCTATGGCTGTGGTTTTTGTTTTTTTTTTTGAAATGGGGGGGGGGGGGGGTGTTTTGGGGGGTTAATGGAGGTGGTTCATATATTGGGCTCTAGCGAGCTAATTCATAGTGAAAAGTGTCCTCTCGTTTGTCCGTGCTTGGTAGATGCTACGTATTATACATAAGTATATAGAGGACAAGCTAGAAACGCTTAGCTAGCTAGTAATTAAGCAAACAGAAGATCGTCATGAACATATATGCATACAGAGAGAAGTGATATCGACCACCTCTCCTTCTCCGAGAGATTGGTCGAACAACAAGTTCTCATATATCTATCCGACACTACCGCTACATATATACAATAATTATCTTTTACAATACGGACGCGTGGTCCACATAGTATTCTCCGTCTTCAGCGATCACGTGGTCAAGAAAGAATGCATAAATCCTCTTGAATTGCTCGCATGCGATCTGGTGCTAGGAGTTCATCCCGCTTCGAAACATCTAATTTTAAGAAAGTCAATATATATATATATATATACATATATATATATATATATATATATATATATATATATATATATATATATATATGAATGAATGAAACTCAACACAAATGATGGTAAAAAAATAAAATTGTGAATTTTTTTATTTTCGCACTTCATATTGTTTGTCGGAGTAGCCCCTCTCACGTGTCGTGTGGCGGATGGACTACATAAGCGTAGTATCCACGTAAAGCATTCCCTTGTTCCTGCCACAACCACTTTACAAGAAACAGAGGTCAATCAAACTGATAATTAGCAAGCATGCTAAATGGTATTGATGAAACTAGTGCTTGAATCACTAGAAGATGCGCGTGGAATATGCTACTATATAGTACTTACTTTCGGTTGTCTAAATTGCAGCTTCTTCGGTAGTCCCGGAGCTTTTTTGGTGAATTTTCCCCAAGCCCTGCCATACAAAGAAAACAATTACTTGATATCAGAAATGAACAAAGTTGCTGATATGGTGGATAATGATCGAGTTAACTTACTTCTCGAGCATTTCAGTCATGTCCGCATAATCCTTGGGATCTTTTCGCTTGGAGTCTAAGACAGTTACTACTCCCTTCTCAAGCTTAATCTCTAGGAGAATATAGTGGTAGCTGCGCACACATGCATAACTCAACAATATTACATTACTATAACCTGGACTAATAAGGAAACCGAATATGCCACAAGACAGAAACACTCACTTGAAGTTGTAAGGAAAGAGTATAATATCTTTGTGTTCATTTATAACCAACGATTGTAGCAAGTTGGCCTCGGTATCTTGACACGAAATTTAACCTCAGTTGCATCTATGAGATATGTGTTAATGAACCCAATATCACCCACTTGTCTTTTCTTCAATTCGCGATCTTCAATCTACATAATATAGTGAGGATATTTATAAATACATGCAATGAAAGGGCTGAGTTATATAGGGATACTTAATGACGTAAGTAGTACTACTTACGCATGTAGCAGGTGACCGTTGTTTTATCGAGGCCAATTGATTGAAAAACTGATAGAACTCCTCAAATGGAATAGGCAACAGTTCAATTCCCAAGGAGGTCATGCTCCTTTTAACTCTCACATACAAAGTACTCCTCCCCTCGAGACTCTTTGCAGGTTTTCATGTACCAATCATGCAATCTTCGCATCATCGTTGATAGAGAGCTTTCATCTTTGACGAGAGGCTTCCCGTACTCGTATCTTTGTATCTGCACCTCCAAGAAATCATAATGTACATCGTCGGGCAGGTAATCTGCAGGATTGCCATAACCGGGCACCATCCTCGGATCGGCGATGTCGCTAGCGAGCACCTTGAGTGGGGGCACGATTGCTTGCTTGTTCGCCGAGCTGGGCAATTTGTTCCCCAGCTCGTCGTTCTTTCATCCTTTGATCAGCGGTACTTCCCGATCTCTCCGCTTCGCAAATGCCTATCCAATAATGCGCTCCTAGTTGCCTTTGGCGGAGACTTGGGTGGTTTTGTCGGGGCAGCGAGTGCGCTTCGCTTTGACCGGATCTACCTTCTCCTCCGGAGGTGGATGTCTCTTTGCTTTCAACCCTTGAAACCAGTCATCCACTTGATCTGCGCGATCTTCGCGTTTTCCTCCTCGCTCCTCTTGTACGGTAACTTCTCCGAGTCTTTAGAGAAGGACCGAATCTGCATCTCCTCCCGCCTTTGGCTGTCTTGCTAGACGCCGCAGAGCAGGCGGAGCGGATGTCTTCTTTCCTTGCTTACGAGGCGGAGGAGAAAGACTACGACGCGCCGGAGCAGCCGGAGTGGCGGCGGGTCTCTTCCGCCCTTGCTGACGAGGCGGAGAAGGAGGAGGCTGGCTGCTCGGGCGCGCCGGTGCAGGCGGAGAAGGAGACGGAGTGCCGCCACGCGCCGGAGAAGGAGCCGCCCGAGTGCCCTGATCGTCACTCGCCAGAGGAGGAGGCGGTGGAGGAGGTGGAGTTCCCTGACTCGCCGGAGGAGGAGGAGGAGGCGGAGGCGTCCAGTTCGGAAGGTTGATGAGATCCTTCCGCCATAGGCATGGAGTCTTTAGAGCAGAACCCAGCCGATAGTCCCCTTCACCGATAGGGTGGTCAAGCCGGAGGTCCTCAAATCCCTCCGTTATTTCATCGACCATCACCTTAGCATATCCTTCTGGAATCGGCCGGCAGTGAAAAGTTGAGTCGGGTTTATCAGGATAAACAGATCCAACAGCCGCCTTGACCTTCAAATTGCTCCATTGCGCCATAAGGTGGCAATGTTCAGCATCCGTGATAGCATCCACGGGATAGTTGGCAGGAGCCGTCAAGGCATGCTGCTACTGGTGAAGCTGACTTCGGTGGAAGCCACGCTGCTTCTCCGCCGAGATGGCGGGGTAGCCGGGGAAGCTTCGCGGTCGTTTGTTGTGATCTGCTGCTTCTCGTTCCTCTAACCCCATTACCCTTTCGTGCAGCGCCTGCATTAGGTTCTGCTCCAGTTTCTTCCTCCTCTCATGGGTTTTGTAACCCCCTGCGTCCGGAAATCCAGCCTTCCATGAAACGGAGCCTGGCGTGCCTCGTGTCCGTCCAGGGTGCTCAGGATTCCCGAGGGCCATTGTGAAGGAAATATGCCCTAGAGGCAATAATAAAGTTATTATTTATTTCCTTATATCATGATAAATGTTTATTATTCATGCTAGAATTGTATTAACCGGAAACATAATACATGTGTGAATACATAGACAAACATAGTGTCACTAGTATGCCTCTACTTGACTAGCTCGTTTATCAAAGATGGTTATGTTTCCTAGCCATGGACAAAAGAGTTGTCATTTGATTAACGGGATCACATCATTAGGAGAATGATGTGATTGACTTGACCCATTCCGTTAGCCTAGCACTTGATCGTTTAGTATGTTGCTATTGCTTTCTTCATGACTTATACATGTTCCTGTAACTATGAGATTATGCAACCCCCGTTTACGGAGGAACACTTTGGGTGCTACCAAACGCCACAACGTAACTGGGTGATTATAAAGGAGTACTACAGGTGTCTCCAAAGGTACATGTTGGGTTGGCGTATTTCGAGATTAGGTTTTGTCACTCCGATTGTCGGAGAGGTATCTCTGGGCCCTCTCGGTAATGCACATCACTATAAGCCTTGCAAGCAATGTAGCTAATGAGTTAGTTACGGAATGATGCATTACGTAACGAGTAAAGAGACTTGCGATAACGAGATTGAACTAGGTATTGGATACCGACGATTGAATCTCGGGCAAGTAACATACCGATGACAAAGGGAACAACGTATGTTGTTATGCGGTTTGACCGATAAAGATCTTCGTAGAATATGTAGGAGCCAATATGAGCGTCCAGGTTCCGCTATTGGTTATTGACCAAGAATACTTCTAGGTCATGTCTACATAGTTCTCGAACCCGTAGGGTCCGCACGCTTAAGGTTTCGATGATAGTTATATTATGAGTTTATGAGTTTTGATGTACCGAAGGAGTTGAGTCCCGGATGAGATCGGGGACATGACGAGGAGTCTCGAAATGGTCGAGACGTAAAGATCAATATATTGGACGACTATATTCGGAGTTCGGAAAGGTTCCGAGTGATTCGGGTATTTTTCGAAGTACCAGGGAGTTACGGGAATTCGCCGGGGAGTATATGGGCCTTATTGGGCCATACGGGATAGAGGAGAGAGGCCGAAAGAAAGGAGGCGCGCAGCCCCCCTCTGGTCCGAATTGGACAAGTGGTGCGGCCCCCTTTTCCTTCCTCCTCTCCCCCTCTTTCCCCCTTCTCCTACTCCAACAAGGAAGGAGGGAGTCCTACTCCCGGTGGGAGTAGGACTCCCCTTGGCGCGCCCCTCCTAGGCCGGCCGCCTCCTCCCCCCTTGCTCCTTTATATACGGGGGCAGGGGGGCACCTCTAGGCACAACAACACAAGTTGATCTACGGATCGTTCCTTAGCCGTGTGCGGTGCCCCCCTCCACCATATTCCACCTCGGTCATATCGTCGTGGAGTTTAGGCGAAGCCCTGCGCCGGTGGAGCATCATCATTGTCACCAACACCGTCGTGCTGACGGAACTCATCCCCGACACTTTGCTGGATCGGAGTCCGGGGATCGTCATCGAGCTGAACGTGTGCTGAACTCGGAGGTGCCGTACGTTTGGTACTTGGATCGGTCGGATCGTGAAGACGTACGACTACATCAACCGCGTTGTCATAACGCTTCCGCTTACGGTCTACGAGGGTATGTGGACAATACTCTCCCCTCTCGTTGCTATGCCATCACCATGATCTTGCGTGTGTGTAGGAAATTTTTGAAATTACTACGTTCCCCAACACATTGTGATCTCGTCCTTCTCCCTGTCTGGAACGAACTTCCCTTGCTGTGCTGCTTCGATATATTGCTGAAG
Source organism: Aegilops bicornis (assembly GCA_021605145.1). NCBI lineage: Eukaryota > Viridiplantae > Streptophyta > Magnoliopsida > Poales > Poaceae > Aegilops > Aegilops bicornis. The sequence continues at coordinate 682,773,813 of CM038674.1, forward strand.
CCTCTTGACTGGTATGTCCAATTGTTCGTCCGTCCAAATGCACTTCCCTGTTATAGGGTCCAAGGATCCGCCGGCCCGAAGAACCAAGTCCGGCAACGGTCTGGCCAGTTCATTGTCTCTGGTTCGATCCCTTTATCAAGCAGATCATTCTCAGCCTTGGCCCACTTAGGCCGGGCTACGAGGTAGCCACGACCCGTGCGATGGTGAAGCTTCTTCTTTGCAGCATTTATCTTGTTTGTCGCCGACATCTTTTTACTCTTTTCCGATGTCTTGTAGGCCACAAATGCGGGCCAGTCATCTCTGATCTTCTCATATTTGCCCTTGAATTCTGGTGCCTTATTTTTTTCGACATACGTATTGAGTTCTTTCTTCCAATTCCTGAATAGTTCTGCCATCTTCTTAAGAGTAAAAGACTTGATTAATGGCTCTATTACTGGCTTCTCCGGATCATCCTCTAGCGGTTGGGTAAAATTTGACTTCAGCTCAGTCCAAAGATCATTTTTCTGCATATCATTGACACAAGACACCTCAGGGTCTTCGTTCTTAGGCTTATACCATTGGTGGATGATGATCGGGATCTTGTCCCTAACCAGAACCACGCATTGAGCAACAAATGCCTTATTTGTCCGTTAGGGTTCAATCGGTTGGCCGTCGCCTTGTGATTTGTATGATCTCAAACTTTTCATCCGAGCTCAACTTTTTCTTGGGCCTCGTCTCTTTACCGAAGTTGTGCTTGATCCGGAGGGCTAGAAAAAGAACAAAGACGAGAGTTAATTAATATGTGTACATACCAAAACAAAGGCGAGAGCTAGTCGACAGGCTTAACTAATATATATACCTGGCGGACTCGGTTTGGTGATCACCGAGCCGTCCTCACGGTCTACTTCTTCACCCTCTCCTTCTTGCACCGGCATTGGGTCATCGGAGCCATGTAAATCATAGCCAGCTGCTTCTTCACCCTCTCCTTCCAGACCATCGTTGTCGTTGAGAAACATCAACGAGCATACGGCATCACTTCCTTGTGCGATTATGTCCCTCAACAACGCTTCTTGTGCTTCGTCTCGGGGGGTGTCCATAGTTTCTACAAATACTTACAACATGGCAATTATTATTCAAACATGACAGATATGGATATATTAGTGGCAAACGTAGAACTAGCTAGCTAATCACAATAAGGAATCATATTAGTGGCCTCGACGCTGCTTCTCTAGGGTTTGGGGTGGCCTCGACAACGCTTCAAGGGGTAGGGGTGGCCTCGAGAACGCTTCAAGGAGGGGGTAATATCGACCCCCCACGTGTTGAAGCTATCGGGAGGGGTCGGTGTTGAACACTACATCTATGTCCCACAAGTGGCGTGGGCATCGAAGCCCATGATAGGGTAGAGGGTCGTGGATTGCTGAGCGGTCGAGGTCAAGGGTCGAGGATCGTCGAGGGGTCGGGAGGTTGCCTAGTGTCAAAGGATTCAACAAAACCCTCGGCGATCCTCGACCCCTTGAACCCTCGACGACCCTGGAACCCTCGACCCCTAGACGACCCTGGAACCCTCGATCCCTCGACCCTAGAACCCTCGATCCCTCGACAACGCTTCAAGGGGGTAATATCGACAACGACGAGATACATACACGGGAAATTAATGTTATCAGGGAGGGTGTATATCGACCCCCCACGTATTGAAGTTATCGGGAGGGTATATGGACCCCCCCTCGTGTTGAAGTTATCGGGAGGGGTATATCGGCGATGATGACTGAGGCGAAGATCGAAGAAAAAAAAGAAGAAAAAAAAGAGGAGAAGAAGAAAGGAATAGAGGAGAAGAAGAAAAAATAGAATATTTTCTATTTTTTCTTCTTCTCCTCTATTTCTTTCTTCTTCTCCTCTTCTTTTTCTTCTTCTTCCTTCTTTCTAGCTAGATATATAAAACTTTTCTAAAAATGTAACTTTTGCATATATAAAACATTTTCTTCTTCTTCCTTCTTCCTTCTCTTCCTTCTTTCTAAATATATAAAACATTTCTAACAATGAAACTAACCTTAAATACATACATTCATACAGAAAACATTTAAAAAAATACATAAACACATATATGAACATACATAAGAAATACATATATCTAAAAAAATGCATATATGAACATACATAAGAAATACATATATCTAAAAATACATATATTAAAAAAAAAAAGCAGCGGCCGGGCAGTCATGTGTGGTGCTCACAAGCGTCGTCAGGCGGCAGGCAGGCGGCGGCCAGGCGGGCGGCAGGCGAGGCGCGGCGAGTGGCGGCGGTGTTGGCGAAGCGGCGGCGTCGAGGCGTGGCGATGGGCGGCGACGGTGTCGGGGTGGCGCGAGAGATGACCGCGACGGCGAGTGTGTGGCGATGGCCTCGAGGCGGCGCGGTGGTGATTGGCCAGCTGGCGGCGGCGGCAGCGTCGGCGGGGTGTGAATCGGGCAACTGGCGGCGGCGTCGTAGCCAACTGCGAAGATGAAGTGAAAAATTGTAAGTGTTTTCTTATATAGCAAGGGCATTAGTCCCGGTTCGTGCCCCCAACCGGCACCAATCCACCCCTTTAGACCCGGTTGGTGCCACCAACCGGGACAGAGACATTTGGTCCCGGTTGGTGGCACCAACCGGGACTAAAGGCATTAGTCCCGGTCGTGGCAACCGGGACCAATCTGCCTAGTCCCGGTTGGTGCCACCAACCGGGACCAAAGGCCTGTGCTGCCCGCGCCAAATGTTTAGTCCCACCTCGCTAGTTGAGAGGGAGCCGCACCGGATTTATAAGGTGCGGTGCGCCTTCCCTCTCGAGCTCCTCTCTAAAGCAGGCTTCGGGCCTAAGCGTGCAATATGTGCACTGTGGGCCTCTTGGGCCTCCAGCACTGAATCCTGGCCCATGGTAGGGTTTCTAGTCGTATTCAGGCCGTGGGTGCCCAGTAGGTGGCACTTTTTTTTGTTTTATTTGTTGCTTTATTTAGTTTATTTTGGTTTTGGTTTATTTTTCTTTTGGTCTTTTGCTTTATTTTGTTAATTCTTTTTGCTTTTAGTTTTAGAAAAATTATAAACTTTCTGTCAGTGCCATTAGTTTTCAAATTTGAAAACTTTTTTTTTGTTTTCTTTGTTTTATTTGTTGCTTTATTTAGTTTATTTTGGTTTTGGTTTATTTTTCTTTTGGTCTTTTGCTTTATTTTGTTAATTCTTTTTGCTTTTAGTTTTAGAAAAATTATAAACTTTCTATTAGTGCCATTAGTTTTCAAATTTGAAAACTCTTTTTTGTTTTCTTTGTTGCTTTATTTATTTTATTTTGTTTCTACTTACAACAAAATACTTATTGTTGCTATTTTTATTTTTTCAGTTTTTGTTCTGTTTTCTGCATTATTTAGTTTTTGTTGTTTTTTCTTTATTTTTAATTCTTTTTGCTTTTAGTTTTAGAAAAATTATAAACTTTCTGTTAGTGCCATTAGTTTTCAAATTTGAAAACACTTTTTTGTTTTCTTTGTTGCTTTATTTATTTTATTTTGTTTACGCTTACAACAAAGCGGTGTGTAGAGGGCGGGCTTATAAACCGGTGTGAGCGCCCTTCGGTTGGCGAGGTTTTCAAATTCATAGTTTTCACATGAACTACTGAAAAAGTTGGCATAGCATGTGCATGTACAAAGCGGACAATGGTATCATACTAAATGCATTACAAAGTTGGCATGGTATCATCATAATAGTTGCGGGAGTAAGTCTTCACTTTTTCTTCGCTATGCGTCGTTTGCTTATTGCGCCCGTAACCATGGATAATCTTCATCGTTTATCGGGATGCTTGGGTCAGCCTTGACTTTGAAGGGAATTTCATGAAACTTTTCATACTCTTGAGACATGTCTGTCTTGCCCTCCACTCCCGTGGATGTCCCTTTTCTGAAAGAACTATGTGGCGCTTTGGCTCATTGTATGATGTATTCGCTTCCTTATCTTTTCTTTTCCTCGATGCAGTAGACATGTCCTTCACATAGATAACCTGTGCCACATCATTGGCTAGGACGAGCGGTTCGTCACAGTACCCAAGATTTTTCAGATCCACTGTTGTCATTCCGTCTTTGTGGGTCTACACTGCACTCGCCTCTGACAGTTGACCCACGTGCACTTAAACAAAGGGACCTTAAAATCTACTCTGTAGTCAAGTTCCCATATGTCTACTATGTAACCATAATATGTGTCATTTCCCTTGTCGGTTGCTGCATCAAAGCGGACACCGTTGTTTTGGTTGGTGCTCTTTTCATCTTGGTCAATCGTGTAAAATGTATTCCCATTTATCTCGTATCCTTTACAAATCATAACAATCGAAGATGGTCCCACGGACAACAAGTACAGCTCATCACAAACAGTGTTGTCACCTCCGAGACGTGTTTCCAACCAAGCTGCTGAAAGTCCTGATGTGTTCACATGTAATCCGATCGTCGCCTTTGCTCCGGTGTTTGGAGCGCAGACATTCTTGTGTTCATCGACATACGGGTCACCAAGGTAGAGTTACAGAGAACTGTGTAGTGTGCTTGAGACCAAGAATATCCGTCCTGCATATTATTGAGTCTCTTCCAAGCATGCCTTTTCGGTCGATCTCCCCTCATACCGCGATTTAGGAAGACCTATCTTCTTAAGGCCAGGAATGAAGTCAACACAAAACCCGATGACATCCTCTGTTTGATGACCCATGGAGATGCTTCCTTCGGCCTAAGCGATTCTGAACATATTTCTTTAGGACTCCCATGAACCTCTCAAAGGGGTACATATTGTGTAGAAATACGGGCCCTAGAATGACAATCTCGTCGACTAGATGAACTAGGGCGTGCGTCATGATATTGAAGAAGGATGGTGGAAACACCAGCTCAAATCGACAAGACATTGCGCCACATCACTCCTTAGCGTTGATACGATTTACGGATCGATCACCTTACGAGATATTGCATTGAGGAATGCACATAGCTTCACAATGGCTAATCGGATGTTTTCCGGTAGAAGCCCCTCAATGCAACCGGAAGCGATTGCGTCATAATCACGTGGCAGTCATGAGAATTTAGGTTCGGAACTTTTTCTCCGCATATTTATTATTCCCTTTATATTCGACGAGAAGCGGTCGGGACCTTCATCTTGAGCAGGCATTGAAAGAATATTTCTTTCTCTTCTTCGTAAGAGCGTGGTAGCGGGACCTTCATACCGCTTCGGAGGCATGCCCTCTTTTTCGTGCAAGCGTTGCAGGTCCTCTCGTGCCTCAGGTGTATCTTTTGTCTTCCCATACACGCCCAAGAAGCCTAGCAGGTTCATGCAAAGGTTCTTCGTCACGTGCATCACGTCGATCGAAGAGCGGACCTCTAGGTCTTTCCAGTAGGGTAGGTCCCAAAATATAGATTTCTTCTTCCACATGGGTGCGTGATTCTCAGCGTCATTCGGAACAGCTAGTCCGTCGGGACCCTTTCCAAAGATTACGTGTAAATCATTGACCATAGCAAGTACGTGATCACCGGTACACATGGCGGGCTTCTTCCGTGATCTGCCTCGCCTTTGAAATGCTTGCCTTTCTTTCGACATTGATGGTTGGTCGGAAGAAATCGGCGATGGCCTGTACACATTCTTCCTGCAGCTTCCCGGTATATACTATCGGTGTCAAGTAAACAGTGCGTGCATGCGTGGTATCCCTTGTTTGTCTGTCACGAAAGGTTCTTGAGAGCGGGCCAATCGTTGATGGTCATGAACAGCAACGCCTTTAGGTCAAATTCCTCCTTTTGTGCTCATCCCACGACGTACACCGTTTCCATTCCACAGCTGTAAAAGTTCTTCAACTAATGGCCTTAGGTACACATCAATGTCGTTGCCGGGTTGCTTAGGGCCTTGGTTGAGAACTGGCATCATAATGAACTTCCGCTTCATGCACATCCAAGGAGGAAGGTTATACATACATAGAGTCACGGGCGGTGATGTGATTGCTGCTCTGCTCCCGAAAGGATTAATGCCATCCGCGCTTAAAGCAAACCATACGTTCCTTGGGTCCTTTGCAAACTCATCCCAGTACTTTCTCTCAATTTTTCTCCACTGCGACCCGTCGGGCTGCTCTCAACTTCCCGTCTTTCTTACGGTCCTCAACGTGCCATCGCATCAACTTGGCATGCTCTCCGTTTACGAACAGACGTTTCAACCGTGGTATTATAGGAGCATACCACATCACCTTCGCAGAACCCTCTTCCTAGGAGGCTCGCCGTCAACATCACCGAGGTCATCTCGTCGATCTTATACCGCAATGCACCGCATACCGGCATGCGTTCAGATCCTTGTAGGCACCACGGTAGAGGATGCAGTCATTAGGGCATGCATGTATCTTCTCCACCTCCAATCCTAGAGGGCATACGACCTTCTTTGCTGCGTATGTACTATCGGGCAATTCGTTATCCTTTGGAAGCTTCTTCTTCATTATTTTCGGTAGCTTCTCAAATCCTTTATCGAACCTGACATTCTCTCGCCTTCCTTTGCAGCAATTCGAGTACGGTACCGAGCTTTGTGTTTCCATCTTCGCAATTGGGGTACAACCCTTTTTGTGATCCTCTAACATGCGATCGAACTTCAGCTTCTCCTTTTGACTTTCGCATTGTGTCCTTGCATCGACAATGACCCGGCGGAGATCATCATCATCGGGCACATCTTCTGGTTCCTCTTGATCTTCAGCAGCTTCGCCCGTTTCAGCACCATCGTGCACATCGTCTGGTGCATCTTGATGTTCAGTAGCATCACCGTATTCAGGGGGCACATAGTTGTCATCGTACTCTTCTTCCTCGCCGTCTTCTATCATAACCCCTATTTCTCCGTGCCTCGTCCAAACATTATAGTGTGGCATGAAACCCTTGTAAAGCGGTGGGTGTGAAGGATTTTCCGGTCGAGTAAGACTTCGTATTCCCACATATAGGGCATGGACAACACATAAAACCATTCTGCTTGTTTGCCTCAGCCACTTGAGAAAATCAAGCACGCCCTTAATGTACTCGGAGGTGTATGCATCACCGTACATCCATTGTCGGTTCATCTGCGTGCATTATATATAATTAAGTGTGTCAAAAATCATTACTGAGAACATCATGAATAGATAATTAAGTGACCAAATTAATAGAAGTTCATCATCACATAAAAACCAAAGTACATACATAGTTCTCATCTAACAACATAAAGCTCTGCAGAGCATCTAAATTAATTAAACCATACATTGAAACTATGTAAAACATTTCAATGCGAAAACAAATACGATCATAATCGCAACCAAGGTAACAACCGATCCAACGGCATAATGATACCAAGCCTCGGTATGAATGGCATATTTTCTAATCTTTCTCATCTTCAAGCGCATTGCATCCATCTTGATCTTGTGATCATCGGCGACATCCGCAACATGCAACTCCAATATCATCTTCTCCTCCTCAAGTTTTTTATTTTTTCCTTCAAGAAATTGTTTTCTTCTTCAACTAAATTTAACCTCTCGACAATAGGGTCGGTTGGAATTTCGGTTCAACAACCTCCTAGATAAATAAAATCTATGTCACGTTGGTGGCATAATTTTCATAAACAATAAATGAACCAATAGTTATGAAAAGATAATATATACCACATACGAATCATAGATGTGACGAGGGCCGACGGGGCGGATACCAAAACCATCACACTATATAAGATGCAATAATAAAAGTAAGAAAATAATACAAGTATCTATCTAAACAAACAAGTAATAATATTTTTCCTTTCGTAAAGAAGATAAGAACAAGAGGCTCACCACGGTGGTGCCGGCGATGAGATCGGCGCGGGTGATCGGCCAGCGATGAAAGGCAGGGGGCAGGCGTGACGGACCGCTAAACCTAGATAAATATTGAGGAAAATGGAGCTTAGCGGTCGAGCTTGGAGAGGAGAAACCTTAAGTAGTGTGGCTCGGGCATTCCATCGAACACCTTTTGTGCATAGGAGGTGAGCTAGAGCACCACCAAGCCCTCTCCCCCTCGGCCAGAAAAAACAAAGCAGTGTGCTCTGCTCTTGCGCGAGGGGCTATATATAGGCAGCACCATTAGCCTTGGTTGGTGGCTTGAACCGGGACTAAAGGGAAGCCTTTGGTCCCGGTTCATGCCACCAACCGGGACCAATAGTGGTGGGCCAGGAGCCAGGACCATTGGTCCGGTTCGTCCCACCAACCGGGACCAAAAGCTACGGACGAACCGGGACCAATGGCCCACGTGGCCCGGCCGGCCCCCTGGGCTCACGAACCGGGGCAAATAGCTCCATTGGTCCCGGTTCTGGATTGAACCGGGACTAATGGGCTGAACTGGCCTGGACGAAAGCCCTGTTTTCTACTAGTGTATGGTCACCCAATACGACAAGACGTGTTTGTACGGTCACTGTTGCTCATATGCCACCCGTCGCCGCTCGGTTTGACCACGTGTTGACTAATCTTGGACGCCAGCTGGCAGTAGGGCGGTGTTTTTGCAGAACCCCCCTGGTTCACTGTGCTTTACCGAAAGCGCCTTTCCTGTTCGGCTTCGATCATAACAAGGGAGGAGGAGGAGAGCGGGGGCAGAGGAGGCGATCGGCGGTGACAGCGCACCATCTCCGGTCATCGAGATTGCGGAAGGGCCTGAGTCGCGGCGGAGGTGCGCCGCATCGCGTCGCTGCCGGAGGGGCACCGCATCCTCCTCAGGATGGCGCCTATTCGTCGACCAGATGGAGCTCCTCCATCGTACTATGGTAAGCCCCACGTACATCCGCCATGATTGGTGCTTGCAGTGCCTGATTGTGCGATTTAGGGTTTCACATTGTGCACATGGAGATTTAGGAGGCCAATTTTGCCCGCAAGATTTCACAAGAATTAAGCTAGGGTTTTCGGTGACAAGATTTAAGAAAGGGAAGCAAAAGGTTGAAAAGGGAAAAGAAGCAGTGAAAGGAAATGAGAAAGATGGAGATAAAGCAGCAGCATATGATAATGAAGATGAGTTATATGAATCAGAGGGTGATGACTTGTGGGCACCAGATTCTGATGATGAAGAGGTATTCATGAAGTTCAAGGCATTCTGCACGGAGGATCTTCATTGTCCCAAGTTTCATGTTGGTCAAGTTTTCCAAACTGTTGAGCTCTTGAGGAAAGCCATCAAGGAGTACTGCTGCAAAAACAGGGTAGATGTGAAGTTGCCAGTCAGTGATAAGAAAAGTGTGAAGGCAACATGTGATGAGGACTGTACTTGGTATCTTTGGGCTTCATCTGATAGCAGGACCAAGTGTTTCATGGTCAAGAAATATGTGGATGAGCACACTTGTACCAAGAAGTGGAAGATCAAGGCTTACACAGCACCATTTCTAGCACAGAAGTATCTTGAGAGCTTTAGAGCTGACCAAGACATGAATTTGAGAAACTTCTCTAGAGTTGTTCAAAAGGAGTGGCATATGACCCCAAGCAGGACCAAGTTACAAAGAGCTAGGAGGCTAGCAATGAAAATAATTTATGGTGATGAAGAAGGCCAATACAACATGCTCTGGGACTATGGTAATGAGTTGAGAAGAAGTAACCCTGGGACCTCATTCTTTGTTGCACTAGATAGTCAGGCAAGGTTTAATAAAGCATATATGTGTCTAGATGCATGCAAAAGAGGGTTCTTGCAGGGATGTAGGCCTATGATATTCTTTGATGGCTGTCATATCAAGACAAGATACAGAGGACAACTACTCACTGCTGTTGGGATAGACCCAAATGATTGTATTTTTCCAATTGTAGTAGCTGTAGTTGAAGTGGAAGACAAGCCTAATTGGTGTTGGTTCCTTGAAAGACTAAAGAATGATCTTGCTATCTTTAATACTGCTCCATGGACCATTATGTTAGACAAACAAAAGGTAAACAACAACAATTGTAGTATAAGTAGTACTCCATATTTAGTAGTCCATGCTTATGTTTATGTTTTGTTATTGTAGGGCCTTATCAATGTTGTGGATGAGTTATTTCCAGAGTCAGAACACAGGTTCTGTGTCAGACACATGTGGCAGAATTTTCAGCAACAATTCAAAGGGGATGTTCTTAAGAATCAACTTTGGAAGATAGCAAGAAGTACCACTTCTGTCAAGTATGAGCAGTACATGGTTCAGATGAAGGACATCAGCTTGGATGGTTACAAGCGGTTGCATGAGTTGGAACCATACACATGGGTTAGAGCATTTCAAAGTGATCTTCCCAAGTGTGATATATTTCTCAACAATAACTGTGAAGTTTTCAACAAGCGAGAAGCCAATTAACTTGCTATGTGCAGTGCTTACTTACATGTTTCACACTTAACTCAGTTTTGTTTTATACTTGTAGGTACATACTAGATGCTAGAGAGCTACCTATACTTTCTATGCTAGAAAGGATCAAAGGCCAACTGATGCAGAGGCACTACAGCAAGCAGCTTGAGGCAGAGAAGATGAAAGGAAATATTTGTCCAAAGATCAAGAAAAATGTGGACAAGCTAACTGAGTGGGCAAACATGTGCTATGTGGATGGAGCTAGAGATGGGGTGTTCTAGGTAGGTGACAGGGGTGTGAACTTCCTTGTGGACTGGCACACCAATGAGTGCAGCTGCAAGAGGTGGCAGAAGGGTGGCACACCTTATGTGCATGCCATAGCATGTGCTAGGCATGAAAGAGTTGACCCTCTTTCATTATTTAACCAATGCTATTCTGTGGACATGTTCAAAATGGCATACAAGAACATAATATATCCATGTAGAGACATGACAGAATGGGAGAAGATGAATGGGCCACCAGTTCTGCCACCATTGTACACCAAGCAAGTAGGCAGGCCATGCAAAAGCAGAAGAAAAGCACCAGGTGAAGTAATTTGCAGTAATTGTGGCAAGAAAATGTCTAGGCATGGTGTCATCATGCACTGTAAATATTGTGGAGAGGCAGATCACAACATTAAAGGATGCAAGTACCTCAAGGCAGGAGTACCTCCTCCAAATATGCAGGCACCATTAGCACCACAAGCAAATCATGAAGCAACATCACCAGATGAGCAACATGTGCAAGATGAAGATCCTGTCATTACTCAGGTATGTTTTTGCAGAAGATGTTTCAGTTTTGTCATACAGCAGCAGAAGCAAATCATGGATCACTTAAATGTTGCTTCATTTTGAGCAGGAACACAACCTTGCAGAAAATCCTATCATAGAAGATCTCATGGTTGATCAAATATACAAAGGGTAGGTTTTGTCATACATGATCTCATAGATTTTGCCAAGCCTACTATTATTGTGTGATCATTGGTACAAATATTATGTCATGCAGAGGCCTATGCCAAGAGTGATTGCACAAGGACCTGTTCCAGAGTCTACATTCCTTTCTGCTGCTCAGTTGTTGGTCAATCAAAACCAAGGGAGCACAAGCACCATTCAGCAGGGAGAGATGGCCAAGAAGTTACTTGCATTAAAAAAGCAAAGATACAAAGAGTTAGAAGACAAGAAAAATGCTATACTTGCAGCAAGGAGAGAAGAACAGGAAAAGAAGGCTGAAGAAGCTGCCAGGAAGAGACATCTGCAAGAGGAGAAGAAAATAGCAGAGGCAGAGAGGAAGAGACAGGCAGCTGCTCAGAACAAAAAGAAGAGGAAAGAAGAAGCAACAATAAAAAAGCAGACTCAAGCAGAGACAAGGCAGATTATTTTGGAGGTTAAGAAAACTATAGTTGCTGAGAACAAAGCAAAGAAGGAGGTTGAGAAGAAGGGTAAAAAAGAACAAGAAGCTGCCAAGAAGCTAGCAGAGAAAGAGGCAGCTGCAGCAAAAAGAAGAGCAGATAAGAAAGCAGAGAAGGAGGCTGCTGCAGCACAAAGAAAGGAAGAACTGAGGCTGATATCTATTGCAATGGGTAAAAGACAGGATGATTCATAAGACCAAGAAGATGGTCAGCCAAGGAAGGCCAGCAGAACATCCATGTTTGATATCTTCAGGTGATGAGATAGTGGACAGCCAGAACATCCAATCCATGTAGTATGTAAGCTTCTTATTTTGCTCCAATCCATGTAGTATGCAATCAGTGTTAATGTAGGAAAATGTTGCAATTGATCCATAATGATATAGACACATGAATATGGATCAATTGTTGCTCATTTTGTAACCAGTTATACAAGATACTTCTTTGCCCTACTTATGACTATGCTTAATGCCCTGGTTATAACATTATTGCCCAAGATATGACAATGGTCACATTTGTCCTCTTCAACTTGCAGCAGCTGTATAGTTATTTTGCATGCAAAATGAACAGAAAAATGGTCTACAAGCATCATGATCTAGCTTTGCAATGCACACACACAAGGCAAATATGACAATGGTCAAATGTGCTCAAATTGACAGCATCATCAACTAGCTTTGGAATGCACACACACAAGGCTCAAAATAACATAAAAATGATATCTTCATAAAACAGCAAGATGATCCATTAACTTCATTTGCAGTACAAGAATGTCAATTGCATTACATATTGCAAAAGCATCGGATACAATGCAAAAGATTGTCACTTGACACTAACAAAGACCAGCACATACTACCAGTTCATCTCCTAACAAACTAGGCATCAACTACATATTGCATCACTCTTGCATCCACTCCATCACTTCTTCAGCAGAGAAATAGCTACTAGCACTGCAACTACAATGAGTGCTGCCAACAGTGCCTTCATCATCAGCAATATTTCATTGCCTAACCATATTTCATTGCCTAACCCTACGAGTGGTTCTGCTTGCTGACTGCTCATTGTCTTGTTCATTTGACCCGCAACTCTTCCATGATGTCCATCTTCAAACCCTGGAAGATCTACTGCACCTACACCTCCACCTCCACCTACATATCTTCGATTCCTTGCTCGCATCAGCTCTTCCCTCTTATCCTCTGCAGCTAGTAATGCATCTACGACTTCATTGCCAACGAGAAACTGATTATCCACCAAGTATGCAACGTATTCCAACTCCCAATGCCGTAAATGGTCCTCAAGATCAAAAGAAAAGAACAAACACCAGAAATCACCATTACAAGTTCCCAAAATTCAACCAAAATGAAGAACTAGGGATGCACTACACTTACACCAACAGGACACCTGTAGAAGACCCAACCCTCGTGCTTCTCTGTGTTGGATAGATAGAACTTCACATGAGTGCGGCAAGAAGGGCACCTGATGAGCGGCACCACCACCGAACGGCTGCCGACCGACGACCTGACCGAGCTTGTCGACATGGCGGAGTGAAGCAACTGGCGGCGGCAAGCGGCAGGGAGAGGCCGCCGGCAAGTAGCACGGAAGAGGGTAGTGGCAAACAGCAGGGAGAGATCGGCGGCGGCGTGGGGAATTAGGGAGAGGGCGGCGGCGTCGGCAGCAGAGTGGGGAATTAGTGATTCCGCTACAGAGTGGGGTATTCTCCTTCTTGTTCTTGCTCTCATTTTCCTCCCTAGCATTAGTTGCTTTGGTGGGATTTGGGAGAGAAGGACTTGAGCACTCCGTGTGCCCTTGCCATTGCATTTGGTGCATCGGTTTGAGTTCTCCACGGTGATACGTGGAGGTGAAGTTGAGTAGCTTATTACTCTTGGGTGCTTGGTACCCTTGAGCTTGTTCCTCTTGGGTGCTTGGGCGCCCTAGGCAGTTGGTGGTGTTCGAGCTCAATTATTGTGGTGTAAAGCTCCAGCAAGCGTCCGGGTCTCCAATTAGGTTGTGGAGATCGCCTGAGCAATTTGACGGGTACCGTGACCACCCCAAGGGTTGCCTAAGTTTACGGGTTAGGTGACCGCCCCCAAGGGTTGACATTTGTATGGGTTCGGTGACCGCGCTCTATGGTCCCTTAGTGGACTCACGAAATCTTGCATTGTGCAAGGGCGTGAGGAGATTACGGTGGCCCTAGTGGCTTCTTGGGGAGCATTGTGCCTCCACACCGCTCCAAGCGGAGATTAGCATCCGCAAGGGTATGAACTTCGGGATACATCGTGCCTCTCTGCGTGCCTCGATTATCTCTTACCCGAGCTCTTTACTTATGCACTTTACTTTGTGATAGCCATATTGTTTCTTGTCATATATCTTGCTATCACCTAGTAGTTTATCTTGCTTAGCATAAGTTGTTGGTGCACATTAGTGAGCCTAGTTGTTGTAGGTTTTGTGTTGGGCAAATTAACCGCTAGGTTTATTCCGCATTTGTTCAAGCCTAAATCATAATTATTTTAAAGCGCCTATTCACCCCCCCCCCTCTAGGCAACATCCATGATCTTTCATGTGCAATGCTACAAGACGCTCAAAGATCAAACCCTACAACACAAGCTCTCATATCTAGCCACAACAAGTATAAAGAAGGGGGTGATTGAACTCACAGAGGCCATAACTGCAGCTTGAGGGAGACATAGAACATGTCGGAGAAGATGATGACATGAGTCGCCGCCGCCGTGGACCACCGAAGAAGGAGCGCCGCTTACCTGCTCGCTGGAGGGAAAGCTCGAAAGGGGGAAGAAAATTTCGGCGGTGAGGCGAAGAGGGCTATATAGGGCGACCAAATCGGCGTGAGGTAATCCGAAATCCTCCTGCCGAATTTTCGGAGTCGCGTCTTGACTCGCGCCATATCCGTGGTCGCATGAGCTCACCACCGCGTTCCCCTTCCCTTATTCGGACGATCGACTTGCTAGAAACTGCCGAGGTTCCTAGAAGGCCTTGCTGCGAGGTGTTTTAAAGTTCATCCTGTGCCGACCAAAAAGTATGTACGGGCGAACCAAACACGCCCTAGAACGCCAAGTAGTGTGTAGATGTGGTTAACGAGGGTGGATCTGGTCAAGGTCGGGCAATAAGACAATGAGGAATCACTGCAGGTCATGAAAGTGCTCTAGCACGTTGAGTGCAAATATGTTCTTGTATTTGAAAATTGTATTCAACGTGCATTTCGGAAAATGTTCATGTAATTTTAGAAAAGAGTTCACATATTTAAAAAAGGGTCTAGTCCTAAAAAGTGGTAATCTTCCTCGCAAAATATTTGCGAACAAAAGTGAAAAAAAAGGATAGGAAAATAACAATTCAAAATTAAAGTGTTCAACATTGTTAGAAAAATCATCACGTAATTTTGAATTTTTTTCCCGACCTTTTAGGAAAATACAGTACAAATGTGTGTTTAAAATGTCTTCGTGTTTGTTTTGAGGGGATCGTGCTTTTTTTTGGGGCGGACAAACCAAGCCGATGGGCCATGGGCTATCTGATTTTCGCCCAAGTCCATCGCGTAGGAGTTGTCTTGTCAGAAACGAAGAAGAAGAAAACAATGGGGAGGTGGAGGGTTCCCAACTCCCAATCCACCGCCGCCGGAGGAGACCACATCTCCGATTCCAAAATGGAGAGGACTACCGCCATATAACCCTATATTACTCCAGGGCAGAGCCGACTCCCGCCATATTACTCAGGGCGGGGGGATTCGCGCCATATTACATCAGGAAGGATTGGGGAGCAGAGCGTTGGTTCCTCGATCCAAAGTATACAAAATTTCATACCTTTGTATGTCGATCGGCCGGTCGATTTCTGCCGGGCAGCTGCGCCACCGCCCTCGCGTTTTTGTGGTGGCGCAAGACCCCAACGAGGTAGGCAACCTCGTCTTCAAAATCAACCTGAAGCATCTCTTCTCCTCTTCCCCCTCCCAGCTGGAGCCGGAGGAAGAGGAACCGCATGCCCAGCCCGAGGCCGTCGCGTGCTTGAAGCAAGTCGATAACTTTGAGCGCATGACGTTTGCTGCCTCGGCCTCTGGTGACGTCATCGTCGCCGCTAACTACGCCGGTTGCGGCCGGACCCTGATCTACGATGCCGCCGCCGGCGGCGTCTCCCCCGGGCCGAAGATGCGCTCCGTCAAGAACTACCTGTTCCTTGTCCCGGTCGGCGACCGCACGTTCTTCGCCATGTCCGCCTACTCGCGCCTGGACGTCCCCAAGGGGGGACCCTGGTTCGAGGTTCTGCAGCAGCAGCTCCTCCCCGGCGGCGGCGGCGGCCGCTGGGCCTGGAGCGCCGTTCCTGACCCGCCCGGCCTCCCTCGTGGCCAGAGAGAGGACGTCCGGGCCTACTTCGTCGCGGGCGCGCGCGTCTGGATCTCGCTGCGCCTCCAGGGTACCTATTCCTTCGACACGGCGCGCCAGCGGTGGCGCAAGGAGGGCGCCTGGATGCTGCCCGTCCTGGGCCGGGGCGTCCTGGTGCCCGACTTTCTGGGCAGCGGCCGGCGGCTGCTCTTCGGCATCCGTTCTATCAGGCCTTACCAATTCTGCGCCGTCGACATGGACGCCAGGCCGCCGACGGTCCTCAGGTCCTGGCCTGAGGCATTGCCCACCGTCGGGTGGGCCGCCGGATATAAAAGTTGCTCCTTCCTCCCCCAGGTGACCTACTTTGGGGGCGGCAGGTTTTGCGTTTCGGTGACGAATCAGACCAACGAGGAGAATCCACGCAGCGTCGTCTCCTTCAAGGCCGTCGAGCTCACCGCCGAGCTGCAGCTGATCGAACGCCGGTCCAGCTACTACTTGATGCCACAAAGCTCACGCGGGTCGCCGGTTACAGTAATTTAGTTTGCCAGTAAATCATGTATTGTAAAAATCCATATTTGTTTCGATCAGTCTAATTTCTCTGTCAAACGAACTGACTGCTTTACTTTCCTCGAACAATGTATATGTCCGTGCTTCCTTCTGTCAGCAAATGGACCTCGGTTGCTACTCTTCGGTCCATCTTTGGTTTCTTTTGGCGTTGCTACCAATAAATTGCCTGAAAAATCACCTACCGTGCAATTTACAGATAAAATTTGCTGTTTTTTTTTACAGCAAGTTGACACAAGTTTACAACTTTATGATTGATGACAGCCTTTTTCTTTTTGAACGAGACAAAGGTGTACGAGGCGCCTAACATTCATTCATTTATCTGCAGTTTACATGGGTAATGACATATCCCTGATGAGTAATGTCTGCAATGATCTGAATCAGGGGACAGCGCCATTTTTTATGCTGAACATTACAACAGCTAACCCTAGAACGTTGTTGGGGAAATAAATCCTGAGACTCTGCTAACTTGGCTGCTACATGAGCATCACTCCAATTATCAGCGAATCCGGATCCGAATATGGAACACCTGAACCTGTCTTTGATGCAGTGGTATTACAGAAGTTCGTCAGGACGCTTCTTACTGTATTTGCCAATGTCCAGGTTGATCTTGTTGCTGCTGCTTTAGCAAGAGTAAGATTGTCCGTCAGGATTGCTGCTTGTTGAATGTTTAGAATGTTGATAAGGACTGTCGCTAGATTGATTCCATGTGCCTCTGCCTGAATTGCTGATTATATGTGTGCAATAGTCGCTGAGATTGTAATTTCCATTTTTTGTCTCTCTGATGCACCTGCAAAAATAGAACCAAATCCTGTTCTTACACTTTCCATAGTGTCAGAGTTTCTTAGTTCATGCCAGCCACGTATGTGTAAATTTGGACTGAAGCTGAGAGCACGGTGCTATCAATTATGGTTCTCTGTCTGAAATTTTCTTTTTCCTGAGGGCTCATCCTGTGATTTTCAGTGGTTGACCTTCCCTGTTCAGCTACGCCTACTTCCCTTTGTGATAGCATGTGCTGCAAAAAAAAAGATCTGGAAAGGAGACACATCTTTTCTCTGGAAGAGCTTATTATTGCTGGCTTTCCACAAGCACCATATGAATGTAAAAATATCAGATTTGCTATTTCACATCTAGACACATCTAAGTCTAGAGCCATTGGATGTCTTCTGTCTTTAAGATTCGTGTTACTTCGCTAGCTTAGATACGTCTCGCTCTGGCGCTGTGTTGTGTTCCGGTTGCCTCACAGGCTGCATGTGTGTTTTTACCTGGTGGGCTGCGTTGCGTTGCTTTAATACCGCTGAACCTTGTGCTTTGTTTGTGTTTTTCAGCTTTTCATTATATGTCCCTGTGTTGTGGGCTTCAGATTTTCTTGTATTTTTTTTCTGACTCCAGTTTTGCGCGCTTAGAGAGGATCGGACTAACAGAAAATGTATGCATTTGGGTGTGACAAAGTGAATAGTACATTCTTTATCCATATTTTTTTTGTTGCTCGGGAAATGTTTGTTTTGATTTTTTTTTTCACACTGCCGCAACAACTACGACATACAGTTTATGCTTATATGTAACGGAAGAGTTCCAAACTTCAGCAACTCGGCAGTGCATGTTTTTCTTTTTCTTTTTCTTTTCTTTATTTGTACTAATATAACGTTGAACAAAAACCATAACTTTTGTCCTGTAAATGTAAACAAAGAGCAGGCATTTTGCGTTGTTTTCACTCGAAGGGTGCGGGGTATAAATGTACGAGTCGAGTTGTATTATTTTTGTTTTTTCTTTTCACATTTTTTACTTTGTATTTATTTGCTTAACTTTCAAAATTCAATTGTTTTAAATTCATGATTCTTATAAAAAATGATTTTATTTTTATTTTGAACTTTCTCCTTTTCTTATATTTTTTTATTTATCTTTTCCTTCTTTATTTATTTGTTTTAAATTCATGAATTATTTTAAATAGATTTAGCAATATCTATTCTAATTTCCTCATCGTTGGTCATGTTCGCTTTGAATGTTGTGCAAATCTTGATTGTGGGTTGTTTTGTCGAGCGTCCCATACTCTGTGTCTCGCCATACGTCCGGTGTCCACTGGCGTCTGCTCGCACATGTGTCTTTTGTTGGGCCTCTTCGTGGTGCGATCCCGGGGCCCGTTTCTTTTCGGTGTGTGTTGTATAAGTTGAAGATATGAGCTGCCGTTGCCTGCTCGCCTTCATTCGTCATTTGTCTCTCTCCCATTTCCCTTTGTCTTTGAGTAGAGCTGAGCGGGTAGGAAGAAAGGAGTCGACTAGGGATTCAATCTTTGTCCTTGCTATGAACAAGATAGTAGTTGATGACCCACAAGTATAGGGGATCTATCGTAGTCTTTTCGATAAGTAAGAGTGTCGAACCCAACGAGGAGCAGAAGGAAATGATAAGCGGTTTTCAGTAAGGTTTTCTCTGCAAGCACTGAAATAGTAGGTGATAGATAGTTTTGTGATAAGATAAATAGTAACGAGCCAAAAGTAAATAAAGTAAATAAAGTGCAGCACCGTGGCCCAATCTTTTATGTAGAAAAGGATAAGCCTGGACAAATTTTAATAATGAAGAAGGAGCTCCCGAGGACACATTGGGAATTATCGTCAAGCTAGTTTTCATCACGTTCATAAGATTCGCGTTCGGTACTTTGATAATTTGATATGTGGGTGGACCAGCACTTGGGTACTGCCCTAACATAGACAAGCATCCCACTTATGATTAACCCCTATTGCAAGCATCCGCAACTACAAAAAGAAGTATTAAGGTAAATCTAACCACAACATTAAGCGTATGGATCCATATCAGCCCCTAACGAAGCAACACATAAACTATGGTTTAAGCTTCTGTCACTCTAGCAACCCATCATCTACTTATTACTTCCCCACCCCTTCCTTTAGGCCCAAATAATGGTGAAGTGTCATGTAGTCGACGTTCACATAACACCACTAGAGGAAAAGACAACATACATCTCATCAAAATATCGAATGAATACCAAATTCACATGACTACTAATAGCAAGACTTCACCCATGTCCTCATGAACAAACGTAACTACTCACAAAGCATATTCATGTTCATAATCAGAGGAGTAATAATATGCATAAAGGATCTGAACATATGATCTTCCACCAAGTAAACCAATTAGCATCAACTACAAGGAGCAATCAACACAACTAGCAACCCACAGGTACCAATTTGTGGTTTTGATACAAGATTGGATACAAGAGATGAACTAGGTTTTGAGAGGAGATGGTGCTGGTGAAGATGTTGATGGAGATTGACCCCCTCTCGATGAGAGGATCGTTGGTGATGATTTCCCCCTCCCGGAGGGAAGTGTCCCCGGCAGAACAGCTCCGCCAGAGCCCTAGATTGATTCCGCCAAGGTTCCGCCTCGTGGTGGCGGAGTTTCGTCCCGTAAGCTTGCCCACGATTTTTTCCAGGGTAAAAGTGATGATATAGCAGAAGATGGACGCCGGAGGCCCACCAGGGGGCCCAGGAGATAGGGGGCCGCGCCCTACAGGGGGGGCGCCCTCCTGTCTCCTGGACAGGGTGTGGGCCCCCTGGCCTATTTCTTTCGCTCATAAATTCTTATCAAATCCAAAAAGTTGTTTCGTGGAGTTTCAGGACTTTTGGAGTTGTGCAGAATAGGTTTCCAACGTTTGCTCCTTTTCCAGCCAGAATTCCTGTTGCTGGCATTCCCCCCTTCATGGTAAACCTTGTAAAATAAAAGAGAATAGCCATAAGTATTGAGATATAATGTGTAATATCAGCCCATAATGCAATAAATATTGATATAAAATCATGATGCAAAATGGACGTATCAACTCCCCCAAGCTTAGACCTCGTTTGTCCTCAAGCGGAAGCCGAAATCGAAAAATATGTCCACATGTTTAGAGATAGAGGTGTTGATAAAAATAAAATACGGACATGAGGGCATCATGATCATTCTAATAACAGCAACATATATAGATTTTGTCATATGGTTTCCTATGCTCAAGTAATAAACAATTCACAATGTCAAGTATGGTTCAAAAACTTCATTGGGAACTAACAAACTATAATCTCAGTCATTGAAGCAATTGCAATTTATCGTAACATCAGACAGAGTCAATAATGGAGCTTTTCAGCTAGCTCACATACTCAACTATCTCGTAGTCTCCTATAATTGTTAACACTCACGCAATACTTGTGGTTATAGAGTTTCAGCCGGACACTAAGAAAGATAGGGGCTTATTGTGTTGCCTCCCAACGTATTCACCTTTAGGTGATGTCAACAATAATAGCCTATGCCAACTTACATCCAATTGGATATATGTATCATGATCTTTCAAACACGAGGAGCTTGCCAAATGATAAAAACAAAAGGGAAAGGTGAGCATCACCTTGACTCAAGCATAAAGTAAAACATAAAGTAAAAGATAGGCCCTTCGCAGAGGGAAGCAGAGGTTGTCATGCGCATTTAGGGTTGATGCATAAAGTCTTAGTGCAAAAGAACGTCACTTTATATTGCCCCTTGTATGTGGACCTTTATTATGCAGTCCGTCGCTTTATTACTTCCACAACAAGTTCATACAAAGTTTATTTTCTCTGCACTAATAAGTCATACATATTTAGAGAGCAATTTTATTGCTTGCACCGATGACAACTTACTTGAAGGATCTTACTCAATCCATAGGTAGGTATGGTGGACTCTCATGGCAAAACTGGGTTTAAGGATATTTGGAAGCACAAGTAGTATCTCTACTTGATGCAAGGAATTTGGCTAGCATGAGGGGAAAGGCAAGCTCAACATGTCTGGAAGGTCAATGAAAATATACTTTAACTGAGATGTCGGAAAACATAAACCATTACGTTGTCTTCCTTGTCCAACATCAACTCTTTTAGCATGTCATACTTAATGAGTGCTTCACAATCATAAAAAATGTCCAAGATAATATATTTATATGTGAACCCCTCTTTCCTTATCACTTCCTATTAATTGCAACGATGACCAAGGCTACGTTCATCAACTCTCAACAATTTTTATGCCTCTATGTGGGAAGTTATCACTATCCATAAGATCAATATGAACTCTTTTGTTCTTTCTAATTTCACAAGATCATAGCAACATGGCAAAGCCCTTGAATCAACACTAATCTTTATTATAGATAGCATAGGACTCGATTACAAAAAGAGATCACAATGCAAAACTCAAAACTACTTGATATCAAAACTTCAATCTACTAGATCAAGATACTACTAAAAGGATCGAACTAAATAAAGCGGTAAAGATAAGAGTGTGATGGTGATACGATACCGAGGCACCTCCCCCAAGCTTGGCAGTTGCCAAGGGGAGTGCCCATACCCATGTGATTATTTCTCCTTCTTCACGGTTGGTGTTATGATCTTCTTGGCGATTATGCCCTTCAGGATACGGTTCTCCTCCTCGAGCTTATTGACTTGTTGTTTGAGGTCCATATTTTCTTTACGGAGCTTGCCCGTAACGGACAAGGCTCCTTTTACCCAAGGATGCTGCATAGCTTCTGGAGAACAAGTGAAACTCTTTTTCATATTTTCATAAGAAAGAAATCTAGAGTTGGAAGGAGTGACCGAAGTAGGGACAGCCAGGCTAGGTAGTTCCCCCATAGTGAATTCTGCTCAAGACGAGAGGTAACTTCTTGATCCTCCTCCACGGCATCTATCCTTTTCAAATCAGCCTCCATCTCATCCTCCGTTGATGGTCCAAAGTGATAGGCGTCGCTATTTGCTCCTGGACTGGCGTTGGGTGAGACAATCTGCCTCCCCTAACCGACTCGAGAAGACATCTTGCTTTATTCTGCAATGTGAACAGCTCGAACGAAAACAGAGGATATTTGCGTGATACGGTGGTCAAAACCTTCGGGAGTATATATAGTGAATTTTTACCGACCAAAATACGTAACATACAAGAAAACGGAGTCCGGGAGACATACGAGGTGCTCACGAGGCAGGGGGGCGCGCCCTACAGGAGGAGGGGGGTGCGGCCTCCTCTCTCGTGGGAGCCTCTTGTCCCTTTCGGACTACTTCTTTCTTCCTAAAATTATTAAATAATCCAAAACTGATAAAAATTGCCATTAGAGTTGTTTTGGAGTCGGTTTACTTACCGTACCAAGTACCTATGCCTTTTCGGAGTCTGGAACATTCTGGAAAATGTCCCTTATGTATTCCTCAGGGGTTATGGTTTCAATAATATTAGTTTCAACATTGATAGGATTACCTGAAATATAATGTTTAATTCTTTGACCGTTTACCACCCTCGGATTTGTGCCTTGAAGTTGTTGATTTTTATAGCACCGTAGCGATAGACCTCCTTGATAACGTAGGGACCTTCCCATTTTGAGAGAAGTTTTCCTGCAAAGATCTTAAACGAGAGTTGAACAATAACACATAATCTCCTACGTTAAACTCACGCTTTTGTATCCTCTTATCATGCCAGCGTTTGACTTTTTCTTTGAAAAGCTTGGCATTCTCATATGCTTGGGTTCTCCATTCATCAAGTGAGCTAATATCAAACAACCTCTTCTCACCGGCAAGTTTGAAGTCATAATTGAGCTCTTTAATAGCCCAATATGCTTTATGTTCAAGTTCAAGAGGTAAATGACATGCTTTTCCATAAACCATCTTATATGGAGACATACCCATAGGATTTTGTATGCAGCTCTATAGGACCATAATGCATCATCAAGTTTGTTGGACCAATTCTTTCTAGATCTATTCACAGTCTTTTGCAAAATTAATTTGAGCTCTCTATTGCTCAACTCTACTTGACCACTAGATCAAGGGTGATAAGGAGATGCGATTCTATGATTGACATCATACTTAGCAAGCATCTTACGGAAAGCACCATGAATAAAGTGTGAACCACCATCAGTCATAAGATATCTAGGGACTCCAAACCTCGGAAAAATAACTTCTTTAAGCATTTTAATAGAAGTGTTATGATCAACACTACTAGTTGGAATAGCTTCTACCCACATAGTAACATAATCAACAGCAACTAAAATATGTGTATAACCATTGGAGGCAGGAAAAGGTCCCATATAATCAAAGCCCCAAACATCAAACAGTTCAATAACAAGAGAATAATTCATAGACATTTCTTGACGTCTACTAATGTTACCTATTCTTTCACATTCATCACAAGATAAGACAAACTTACGAGCATCTTTGAAGAGAGTAGGCCAATAAAAACCAGATTGTAGTACCTTGTGGGCAGTTCTATCTCCAGCGTGGTGTCCTCAATAGGATTTAGAGTGACACTTGCGTAGGATTTGTTCCTGTTCATGCTCAGGCACACAACGTCTAATAATACCATCTACTCCTTCTTTATAAAGGTGTGGATCGTCCCAGAAGTAATGTCTTAAATCATAAAAGAACATTTTCTTTTGCTGGTATGTGAAACTAGGCGGTATATATTTAGCAACAATGTAATTAGCATAGTCAAGATACCAAGGAGCAAGACGAGAAGCATTGACGACCGCTAATTGTTCATCGGAAAACTATCATTAATAGGCGGTGGGTCATCAAGAACATTCTCTAACCTAGACAAGTTGTCTGCAATGGGGTTCTCAGCTCCCTTTCTATCAATAATATGCAAGTCAAATTCTTGGAGCAAGAGAACCCATCTAATGAATCTAGGCTTAGCATCTTTCTTTTCCATAAGATATTTAATAGCAGCATGATCAAGTGTGAATAGTAACTTTGGAATCAACAATATAAAGTCTAAACTTATCACATGCAAACACAACTGCTAAGAACTCTTTTTCAGTAGTAGCATAATTTCTCTGCAAGATCAAGAGTCTTACTAGCATACTTGGATAAAATTCAATTTCTTATCGACTCTTTGCCCTAAAACAACACCTACAACATAATCACTAGCATCGCATATAATTTCAAAAGGTAAATTCCAATCAGGTGGCTGAACAATAGGTGCAGTGATCAAAGCTTTCTTAAGTGTTTCAAATGCTTCCAAACAATCATCATCAAAGACAAAAGGAATATCTTTTTGCAATAAATTAGTCAGAGGCCTAGAGATTTTAGAAAAGTACTTAATGAACCTCCTATAAAAGCCGGCATGACCAAGGAAACTTCTTATACCTTTTATGTCCTTGGGACATGGCATCTTTTCAATAGCATCAACTTTGGATTTATCAACTTCAATACCTCTCTCGGAGATTTTGTGCCCCAAGACAATGCCTTCATTAACCATAAAGTGACACTTTTCCCAATTCAGGACGAGACTAGTGTCTTCGCATCTCTGCAAAACTTGATCAATGTTGCTCAAACAATCATCAAAAGAGGATCCATAGACGGAGAAATCATCCATGAAGACCTCACAAATCTTTTCACAAAATCAGAAAATGTAGCCATCATGCATCTTTGAAAGGTAGCAGGTGCATTACATAAACCAAAAGGCATACATCTATAAGCAAAAGTACCAAAAGGGCAAGTAAAAGTAGTTTTAGATTGATCCTTCGCGGACACAGGTATTTGAGAGAAGCCAGAATAACCATCTAGAAAGAAAAAATGTGTGTGTTTGGATAGCCTTTCTAGCATTTTATCAATAAAAGGTAAAGGGTAATGATATTTCTTAGTAGCTTTATTTAACTTACGAAAATAAATTACCATCCTATAGCCTGTAATAATTCTTTATGGATCAATTCATCTTTATCATTAGGAACAACGGTAATACCTCCCTTTTAGGGACACAATGGGCAGGGCTTACCCATTCACTATCAGCAACGGGATAAATAATACCTGCCTCAAGGAGCTTTAGTATCTCTTTTCTTACCACTTCCTTCATTTTGGGATTTAATCGTCTTTGAAGATCTCTAACTGGTTTGGCATCTTTCTCCACTGAAATTTTGTGTTGACATAATGTGGGACTAATGCCCTAAAGACCATCCAGAGTATATCCAATAGCAGCTCGGTGCTTCTTCAGAGTTTTCAATAATCTTTCTTCTTCTTTCTCTGAAAGTTTACCACTAATAATAACAGGATATATTTCTTTTGATCAAGATAATCATACTTGAGATTATCAGTAAAGGTTTGAGTTCAAACACGGATCACCCTTGGGTGGAGGGGGATCCCCAAGAATTTCAACGGGAAGGTTATGTTTCAGCATAGGTTCTTGTTTAAGGTACACTTCATCTATTTCTTCCCTTTCCTTCATAAACATATCGTTTTCATGGTCTAACAAATAATGTTCTAACGGATCAGTTGGAGGAACAACAATGGAAGCGAGACCAATAATCTCATCCTTACTAGGTGGTTCCCTTTCACGAGGTTGTCTACTAAACTTAGCAAAATTGAACTCACGAGACATACCATCTATGCCAACAAAGTGACTACCTTCCTTTTACAATTAATCTTAGCACTAGCAGTATTCAAGAAGGGTCTACCAAAAATAATGGGACAAAAATCATCTTGTGGGGAAGCAAGAACAAGAAAATCAGCAGGGTATTTAATCTTCCCACACAAGACTTCAACATCTCTA
The DNA here is from genome assembly GCA_021605145.1 of Aegilops bicornis. NCBI lineage: Eukaryota > Viridiplantae > Streptophyta > Magnoliopsida > Poales > Poaceae > Aegilops > Aegilops bicornis. Next base: position 682,799,916 of record CM038674.1, read on the forward strand.
ACAATCCCAATAGGTTTAATGGTGTCCCTATTAGCAAGCTTAATAGTAACATCAATGTCTTCTAATTCAACAGTGCAATATCGTGCATAATTTCTTTATAAAGATCATAAGGTATCGCACTAGCACTAGCACCCATATCACATAAGCCATGATAACAATGATCTCCTATTTTAACAGAAATAACAGGCGTGCCTACAACAGGTCTACGTGTCTTAGTATCGGGTCTAGCAATATTAGCAGTTTCACCCAAGAAAGAGATAACATGCCCATCTAAGTCCTCATCCAAGAGATCTTTAATCATAGCAATACCAGGTTCAACATTAATTTGGTCGAGGTGTATAGGTCCTAGTATTACTCTTACGAACAACAGTCGAAGCTTTAGCGTGATCTTTTATCCTAACAGGAAAAGGAGGTTTTTCGACATAAGCAGTAGGAATAATAGGATCACTATATGTAATAGTCTTTTCTTCGACTGTAATGGGTGCAACTACTTTCACTTCAACAGGAGGATTATATTTAAACCACTTCTCTTTAGGGAGATCAACATGAGTAGCAAAAGTTTCACAAAAGTAGCTACTATCTCAGAGTCAAGTCCATACTTAGAGCTAAATCCACGGAAAGCATCGGTATCCATAAAAGATTTAACACAATCGAACTTAGGTGTCATACCTGACTTCTTACCATCGTCGGGATCCCAATCTTTAGAGTTGAGTTTAATTATTTCCAATAAGTCCCATTTTAAATCAATAGTCTTCAGCATATAGGAACCAGCACAGGAAGTATCGAGCAAGTTGCGATTATCAAGAGAAAGCCGAGCATAAAAATTCTGAATAATCATTTCCCGAGAGAGCTCATGATTGGGGCATGAATACAACATTGACTTAAGCCTCCCCAAGCTTGAGCGATGCTTTCTCCTTCATGAGGCCAGAAATTATATATGTAATTACGATCACGATGAACAAGATGCATAGGATAGAACTTCCGTGAAATTCCAACTTCAACGCTTATAATTCCAAGATCTCGTATCATCACATAGCCTATACCATGTCATTGCATCTCCTTCAAAGATAAAGGGAAGACCTTCCTTTTGACAACATCATCGAATACCCGCAAGCTTAAATAATCCACAAACTTCGTCCACAAAGATAAGGTGTAAGTCGGGATGCAATGTTCCGTCTCCTGCAAAAGGATTAGCTATCAGTTTTTCTATCATACCCGAAGGAATCTCAAAGTGAATATTTTCATAAAGTTCAGTAGGTTGAGGAGCATCTCTTTGCTCTTCTGGTTGGGGTGAAGATACCCCAAACAGGCCCCTCAAAGGATTAGTTTCCATAGTGACAAGTAATGTAAAATTTCAGCACACTATATAAATGTTTCCTTACCAAGTTCCACTCACCAAAAGCGCTACACTCCCCGGCAACGGCGCCAGAAAAGAGTCTTGATGACCCACAAGTATAGGGGATCTATCGTAGTCCTTTCGATAAGTAAGAGTGTCGAACCCAACGAGGAGTAGAAGGAAATGATAAGCGAATTTCAGTAAGGTTTTCTCTGCAAGCACTGAAATAGTAGGTGATAGATAGTTTTGTGATAAGATAAATAGGAACGAGCAAAAAGTAAATAAAGTAAATAAAGTGCAGCAAGGTGGCCCAATCCTTTATTTAGCAAAGGATAAGCCTGGACAAATTCTAATAATGAAGAAGGAGCTCCCGAGGACACATTGGGAATTATCGTCAAGCTAGTTTTCATCACGTTCATAAGATTCGCGTTCGGTACTTTGATAATTTGATATGTGGGTGGACCAGCACTTGGGTACTGCCCTAACATGGACAAGCATCCCACTTATGATTAACCCCTATTGCAAGCATCACAACTACAAAAAGAAGTATTAAGGTAAACCTAACCACAACATTAAGCGTATGGATCCATATCAGCCCCTAACGAAGCAACACATAAACTAGGGTTTAAGCTTCTGTCACTCTAGCAACCCATCATCTACTTATTACTTCCCCATGCCTTCCTTTAGGCCCAAATAATGGTGAAGTGTCATGTAGTCGACGTTCACATAACACCACTAGAGGAAAAGACAACATACATCTCATCAAAATATCGAACGAATACCAATTCACATGACTACTAATAGCAAGACTTCACCCATGTCCTCGTGAACAAACGTAACTACTCACAAAGCATATTCATGTTCATAATCAGAGGAGTAATAATATGCATAAAGGATCTGAACATATGATCTTCCACCAAGTAAACCAATTAGCATCAACTACAAGGAGTAATCAACACAACTAGCAACCCACGGTACCAATTTGTGGTTTTGATACAAGATTGGATACAAGAGATGAACTAGGGTTTTGAGAGGAGATGGTGCAGGTGAAGATGTTGATGGAGATTGACCCCTCTCGATGAGAGGATCGTTGGTGATGATTTCCCCCTCCGGGAGAAAGTGTCCCCGAGAACAGCTCCGCCAGAGCCCTAGATTGATTCCGCCAAGGTTCCGCCTCGTGGTGGCGGAGTTTCGTCCCGTAAGCTTGCCCACGATTTTTTCCAGGGTAAAAGTGATGATATAGCAGAAGATGGACGCCGGAGGCCCACCAGGGGGCCCAGGAGATAGGGGGCCGCGCCCTACAGGGGGGGGGGGCGCCCTCCTGTCTCCTGGACAGGGTGTGGGCCCCCTGGCCTATTTCTTTCGCTCATAAATTCTTATCAAATCCAAAAAGTTGTTTCGTGGAGTTTCAGGACTTTTGGAGTTGTGTAGAATAGGTTTCCAACGTTTGCTCCTTTTCCAGCCAGAATTCCAGCTGCCGGCATTCCCCCTCTTCATGGTAAACCTTGTAAAATAAGAGAGAATAGCCATAAGTATTGAGATATAATGTGTAATATCAGCCCATAATGCAATAAATATTGATAAGAAAGCAGAGAAAGAGGCTGCTGCAGCACAAAGAAAGGAAGAACTGAGGCTGATATCTATTGCAATGGGTAAAAGACAGGATGATTCATAAGACCAAGAAGATGGTCATGAAGGAAATATGCCCTAGAGGCAATAATAAAGTTATTATTTATTTCCTTATATCATGATAAATGTTTATTATTCATGCTAGAATTGTATTAACAGGAAACATAATACATGTGTGAATATATAGACAAACAGAGTGTCACTAGTATGCCTCTACTTGACTAGCTTGTTAATCAAAGATGGTTATGTTTCCTAACCATAGACAAAGGAGTTGTCATTTGATTGACAAGGTCACATCATTGGTTGAATGATCTGATTGACATGACCCATTCCATTAGCTTAGCACCCGATCGTTTAGTATGTTGCTATTGCTTTTATCCATGACTTATGCATGTTCCTATAACTATGAGAATATGCAACTCCGTTTACGGAGGAACACTTTGGTACTACCAAACGTCACAACGTAATCGGGTGATTATAAAGGAGTACTACAGGTGTCTCCAAAGGCAGATGTTGGGTTGGCGTATTTCGAGATTAGGTTTTGTCACTCCGATTGCCGGAGAGGTATCTCTGGGCCCTCTCGGTAATGCACATCATTATAAGCCTTGCAAGCAATGTGACCAATGAGTTGGTTACGGGATGATGCATTACAGAACGAGTAAAGAGACTTGCCGGTGACGAGATTGAACTAGGTATTGGATACCGACGATCGAATCTCGGGCAAGTAACATACCGATGACAAAGGGAACAACGTATGTTGTTATGCGGTTTGACCGATAAAGATCTTCGTAGAATATGTAGGAGCCAATATGGGCATCCAGGTCCCGCTATTGGTTATTGACCGAGAACTATCTAGGTCATGTCTACATAGTTCTCGAACCCGTAGGGTCCGCACGCTTAAGGTTTCGATGGCGATGCTTATATTATGAGTTTATGAGTTTTGATGTACCGAAGGAGTTCGGAGTCCCAGATGAGATCGGGAACATGACGAGGAGTCTCGAAATGGTCGAGACGTAAAGATCGATATATTGGACGACTATATTCGGAGTTCGGAAAGGTTCCGAATGATTCGGGTATTTTTCGAAGTACCGGAGAGTTACGGAATTCGCCGGGAGAAGTATTGGGCCTTATTGGGCCCTGCGGAAAGAGAGAGGGCTGCCTAGGGCAGGCCGCGCCCCATGGCCTAGTCCGAATTGGACTAGGGGAGGGGCCGCACCCCCTCCTTCCTTCCCTTCTCTCTTCCCCTTCCTTCTCTCCTACTCCTACTACATGGAAGGTTTCCTAGTTGGACTAGGAAAGGGGGAATCCTACTCCCGGTGGGAGTAGGACTCCCCTAGGGCGCGCCATAGAGAGGGCCGGCCCTCCCTCCTCCACTCCTTTATATACAGGCAGGGGGCACCCCATGGACACACAAGTTGATCTCTGGATCGTTCCTTAGCAGTGTCGGTGCCCCCTCCACCATATTCCACTTCGGTCATATCGTCATGAGCTTAGGCGAAGCCCTGCGCCGGAAAAGTCATATCGTCGCGGAGCTTAGGCGAAGCCCTGCGTCGGTGGAGCATCATCATCGTCATCACGCCGTCGTCTTGTGGAACTCATCCCGACACTTTGCTGGATCGAGTCCAGGGATCGTCATCGAGCTGAACGTGTGAAGAACTCGGAGGTGCCGTACGTTCGGTACTTGGATCGGTCGGATCGTGGAGACGTGCGACTACATCAACCGCGTTGTTATAACGCTTCCGCTTACGGTCTACGAGTGCGTGGACATACACTCCCCTCTCGTTGCTATGCATCACCATGATCCTTGCGTGTGCGTAGGAAAATTTTTGAAATTACTACGTTCCCCAACAGTGGCATCCGAGCCTAGGTTTTTATGGTTTGATGTTTTGCACGAGTAGAACACAAGTGAGTTGTGGGCGATACAAGTCATACTGCCTACCAGCATGTCATACTTTGGTTCAGCGGTATTGTGAGATGAAGCGGCCCGGACCGACATTATGCGTACGCTTACGCGAGACTGGTTTCACCGTTACGAGCACTCGTGCTTAAAGGTGGCTGGCGGGTGTCTGTCTCTCTCACTTTAGTTGAACCGAGTGTGACTACGCCCGGTCCTTGCGAAGGTTAAAACGGAGTCTATTTGACAAACTATCGTTGTGGTTTTGATGCGTAGGTGAGAACGGTTCTTGCTAAGCCCGTAGCAGCCATGTAAAATTTGCAACAACAAAGTAGAGGGCGTCTAACATGTTTTTGCAGGGCATGTTGTGATGTGATATGGTCAAGACGTGATGAGATATAAGTTGTTGTATAAGATGATCATGTTTTGTTGAAGTTATCGGCAACTGGCAGAAGCCCTATGGTTGCCTCTTTGTTGCATAAGATGCAAGTGCCAAATAATTGCTTTACTTTATCGCTATGCGATAGCAATAGTTGCAAGAGCAATAGTTGGCGAGACAACCATGTGATGACACATTGATATAGATCAAGATGATGAAGATCATGGTGTCGTGCGGTGACGATAGAGATCATGACAGTACTTTGGAGATGGAGATCAAAGGCGCAAGATGATCATGGCCATATCATGTCACATATTTTGATTGCATGTGATGTTTATCTATTATACATCTTATTCTTGCTTTGATTGACGGTAGCATTTTAAGATGATCTCTCACTAATTATCAAGAAGTGTTCTCCTGAGTATGCACCGTTGCCAAAGTTCGTCGTGCCCGGACACCACGTGATGATCGGGTGTGATAAGCTCTCGTCCATCTACAACGGGTGCAAGCCAGTTTTGCACACGCGGAATACTCAGGTTAAACTTGACGAGCCTAGCATATGCAGATATGGCCTCGAGCACGGAGACTGAAAGGTCGGCGTGAATCATATAGTAGATATGATCAACATAGTGATGTTCACCATTGAAAACTACTCCATTTCACGTGATGATCGGTTATGGTTTAGTTGATTTGGATCACGTGATCACTTAGATGACTAGAGAGATGTCTGTCTAAGTGGGAGTTCTTAAGTAATATGATTAATTGAACTTAAATTTATCATGAACTTAGTCCTGGTAGTATTTTGCAAATTATGTTGTAGATCAATAGCTCGCGTTGTTGCTTTCATATGTTTATTTTCATATGTTCCTAGAGAAAATTGTGTTGAAAAATGTTAGTAGCAATGATGCGGATTGGATCCGCGATCTGAGGTTTATCCTCAATGCTGCACAGAAGAATTATGTCCTTAATGCACCGCTAGGTGACAGACCTATTGCAGGAGCAGATGCAGACGTTATGAATGTTTGGCTAGCTCAATATGATGACTACTTGATAGTTTAGTGCACCATACTTAACGGCTTAGAATCGGGACTTCAAAGACGTTTTGAACGTCATGGACCATATGAGATGTTCCAGGAATTGAACTTAATATTTCAAGCAAATACCCGAGTTGAGAGATATGAAGTCTCCAACAAGTTCTATAGCTGAAAGATGGAGGAGAATCGCTCAACTAGTGAGCATGTGCTCAGATTGTCTGAATACTTCAATCGCTTGAATCAAGTGGGAGTTAATCTTCCAGATAAGATAGTGATTGACAGAATTCTCTAGTCACCATCACTAAGTTACTAGAAATTCGTGATGAACTATAGTATGCAGGGGATGACGAAAACGATTCCCGAGCTCTTCGTGATGTTGAAATCAACGAAGGTAGAAATCAAGAAAGAGCATCAAGTGTTGATGATTGACAAGACCACTAGTCTCAAGGAAAAGGGCAAAGGGAAGAAGGGGAACTTCAAAAGGAACGGCAAGCAAGTTGCTGCTCGAGTGAAGAAGCCCAAGTCTGGACCTAAGCCCGAGACTAAGTACTTTTGCTGCAATGGAACTGGTCCTTTGGAAGCGGAACTACCCTGAATATTTGGTGGATAAGAAGGATGGCAAAGTGAACAAAGGTATATTTGATATACAGATTATTGATGTGTATTTTACTAGTGTTCATAGCAACCCCTCGGTATTTGATAATCGGTATAGTTGCTAAGAGTAGTAACTTGAAACGGAGTTATAGAATGAACAGAAACTAGTTGAAGGGGAAGTGACGATGAGTGTTGGAAGTAGTTCCAAGATTGATATGATCATCATCGCACACTCCTATACTTTCGGGATTAGTGTGGAACCTAAATAAGTGTTATTTGGTGTTGAGCATAAATATGATTTGATCATGTTTATTGCAATACGGTTATTCATTTAAGTAAGAGAATAAATTGTTGTTCTGTTTACATGAATAAAACCTTATATGGTTACACACCCAATGAAAATGGTTCATTGGATCTCGATCATAGTGATACACATATTCATAATATTGAAACCAAAAGATGCAAAGTTAATAATGATAGTGCAACTTATTTGTGGCAATGCCGTTTAGGTCATATTGGTGTAAAGCGCTTGAAGAAAAACTCCATGCTGATGGACTTTTGGAATCACTTGACTATGAATCATTTGATGCTTGCGAACCGTGCCTTTTGGGCAAGATGACTAAAACTCCGTTCTCCGGAACAATGGAACAAGCTACTGACTTATTGGAAATAATACATACCGATGTATGCGATTCAATGAGTGTTGATGCTCGTGGCAAGTATCGTTATTTTCTGACCTTCACAAAATGATTTGAGCAGATATGGGTATATCTACTTGATGAAACATAAGTCTGAAATAATTGAAAAGTTCAAAGAATTTCAGAGTGAAGTGGAAAATCATCGTAACAAGAAAATAAAGTTTCTGCGATCTGATCGTGGAGATAAATATTTGAGTTATGAGTTTGGTCTTCATTTGAAACAATGTGAAATAGTTTCGCAACTCACGCCATATGGAACACCACAACATAATGGTGTGTCCGAAAGTCGTAACCGCACTTTATTGGATATGGTGCGATCTATGATGTCTCTTATCAATTTACCACTATCGTTTTGGGGTTATGCATTAGAGACAGCTGCATTCACGCTTAATAGGGCACCGTCTAAATCCGTTGAGGCGACACCGTATGAACTATGGTTTAACAGTAAACCTAAGCTGTCGTTTCTTAAAGTTTGGAAGTTGTGATGCTTATGTGAAAAAGTTTCATCCTGATAAGCTCAAACCCAAATCGGAGAAGTGCGTCTTCATAGAATACCCAAAGGAAATTGTTGGGTATACCTTCTATCACAGATCCGAAGGCAAAAACATTCGTTGCTTATAAATGGATCCTTTCTAGAGAAGGAGTTTCTCTCGAAAGAAGTGAGTGGGAGGAAAGTGGAGCTTGATAAGGTAATTTGTACCTTCTCCCGAATTGGAAAGTATTTCATCACGGAAATCAGTTCCAGTGATTCCTACACCAATTAGTGAGGAAGCTAATGATGATGATCATGTAACTTCATATCAAGTCACTACCGAATCCCGTAGGTAAACCAGAGTGAGATCCGCACCAAAGTGGTACGGCAATCCTGTTCTGGAAGTCATGCTACTAGATCATGACGAACCTACAAACTATGAAGAAGCGATGGTGAGCCCAGATTCCGCTAAATGGCTAGAAGCCATGAAATCTGAGATGGGATCCATGTATGAAAACAAAGTGTGGACTTTGGTTGACTTGCCCGAGGGTCGGCAAGCAATAGAAAATAAATGGATCTTCAAGAGGAAGACGGACGTTGATAGTAGTGTTACTATCTACAAAGCTCGACTTGTCGCAAAAAGGTTTTTGACAAGTTCAAGGTGTTAACTACAATGAGATTTTCTCAAGCTGTAGCGATGCTTAAGTCTGTCCGAATCATGTTAGCAATTGCCACAATTTATGAAATTTGGCAAATGGATGTAAAAACTGCATTCCTGAATGGGTTTACGGAGGAAGAGTTGTATATGATGCAACCAGAAGGTTTTATCGATCCAAAGGGAGCTAACAAAGTGTGCAAGCTCCAGTGATCCATCTATGGACTGGTGCAAGCATCTCGGAGTTGGAATATACGCTTTGATAAGTTGATCAAAGCATATAGTTTATACAGACTTACAAAGGAAGCCTGTATGTACTAGAAAGTGAGTGGGAGCACTACAAGCATTTCGATAAGTATATGTGAATGACATATTGTAGATCGGAAATAATGTAGAATTATTCTGCAAAGCATAAAGGAGTGTTTGAAAGGAGTTTTTCAAACAAAGACCTCGTGAAGCTGCTTACATATTGAGCATCAAGATCTATAGAGATAGATCAAGGCGGCTTGATAAGTTTTTTCAATGAGTACATACCTTGACAAGATTTTGAAGTAGTTCAAAATGGAACAGTCAAAGAAAGAGTTCTTGCCTGTGTTACAAGGTGTCAAATTGAGTAAGACTCAAAACCCGACCACGGCAGAAGATAGAAAGAGAATGAAAGTCATTCCCTATGCCTTGGCCATAGGTTCTATAAAGTATGCCATGCTGTGTACCAGATCTATTGTATACCCTACACTGAGTTTGGCAAGGAGTACAATAGTGATCTAGGAGTAGATCATCGGACAACGGTCAAAATTATCCTTAGTGGAATAAGGATATGTTTCTCGATTATGGAAGTGACAAAAGGTTAGGTAAGTAAAGGGTTATGTCGATGCAAGTTTTGACACCGATCTGGATGACTCTAAGTCTCGATCTAGATACATATTGAAAGTGGGAGCAATTAGCTAGAATAGCTGCTTGCGGAGCATTGTTGACATAGAAATTCGTAAAATACTTACGGATCTGAATGTGACAGACCCGTTGACTAAAAATATCTCACAAGCAAAACATGATCACACCTTAGTACTCTTTGGGTGTTAATCACATAGCGATGTGAACTAGATTACTGACTCTAGTAAACCCTTTGGGTGTTGATCATATATCGATGTGAACTATGGGTGTTAATCACATGGTGATGTGAACTATTGTTGTTAAATCACATGGCGATGTGAACTAGATTATTGACTCTAGTGCAAGTGGGAGACTGAAGGAAATATGCCCTAGAGGCAATAATAAAGTTATTATTTATTTCATTATATCATGATAAATGTTTATTATTCATGCTAGAATTGTATTAACAGGAAACATAATACATGTGTGAATATATAGACAAACAGAGTGTCACTAGTATGCCTCTACTTGACTAGCTTGTTAATCAAAGATGGTTATGTTTCCTAACCATAGACAAAGGAGTTGTCATTTGATTAACAAGGTCACATCATTGGTTGAATGATCTGATTGACATGACCCATTCCATTAGCTTAGCACCCGATCGTTTAGTATGTTGCTATTGCTTTTATCCATGACTTATGCATGTTCCTATAACTATGAGAATATGCAACTCCGTTTACCGGAGGAACACTTTGGTACTACCAAACGTCACAACGTAATCGGGTGATTATAAAGGAGTACTACAGGTGTCTCCAAAGGCAGATGTTGGGTTGGCGTATTTCGAGATTAGGTTTTGTCACTCCGATTGTCGGAGAGGTATCTCTGGGCCCTCTCGGTAATGCACATCATTATAAGCCTTGCAAGCAACGTGACCAATGAGTTGGTTACGGGATGATGCATTACAGAACGAGTAAAGAGACTTGCCGGTGACGAGATTGAACTAGGTATTGGATACCGACGATCGAATCTCGGGCAAGTAACATACCGATGACAAAGGGAACAACGTATGTTGTTATGCGGTTTGACCGATAAAGATCTTCGTAGAATATGTAGGAGCCAATATGGGCATCCAGGTCCCGCTATTGGTTATTGACCGAGAATAGTTCTAGGTCATGTCTACATAGTTCTCGAACCCGTAGGGTCCGCACGCTTAAGGTTTCGATGGCGATGCTTATATTATGAGTTTATGAGTTTTGATGTACCGAAGGAGTTGAGTCCCAGATGAGATCGGGAACATGACGAGGAGTCTCGAAATGGTCGAGACGTAAAGATCGATATATTGGACGACTATATTCAAGTTCGGAAAGGTTCCGAATGATTCGGTATTTTTCGAGTACCGGAGAGTTACGGAATTCGCCGGGGAGAAGTATTGGGCCTTATTGGGCCCTGCAGAAAGAGAGAGGGGCTGCCTAGGGCAGGCCGCGCCCATGGCCTAGTCCGAATTGGACTAGGGGAGGCCGCACCCCTCCTTCCTTCCTTCTCTCTTCCCTTCCTTCTCTCCTACTCCTACTACATGGAAGGTTTCCTAGTTGGACTAGGAAAGGGGAATCCTACTCCCGGTGGGAGTAGGACTCCCCTAGGGCGCCATAGAGAGGCCGCCCTCCCTCCTCCACTCCTTTATATCACGGGGCAGGGGCACCCCATGGACACACAAGTTGATCTACGGATCGTTCCTTAGCCGTGTGCGGTGCCCCCTCCACCATATTCCACTTGGTCATATCGTCATGAGCTTAAGGCGAAGCCCTGCGCCGTAAAAGTCATATTGTCGCGGAGCTTAGGCGAAGCCCTGCGTCGGTGGAGCATCATCATCGTCATCACGCCGTCGTCTGACGGAACTCATCCCGACACTTTGTGGATCGGATTCGGGATCGCCATCGAGCTGAGCGTGTGCGAGAACTTCCGGAGGTGCCGTCGTTCGGTACTTGGATCGGCCTGATCGTGAAGACGTACGACTACATCAACCGCGTTGTTATAACGCTTCCGCTTACGGTCTACGAGGGTACGTTGACATACACTCTCCCCTCTCGTTGCTATGCATCACCATGATCCTTGCGTGTGCGTAGGAAATTTTTTGAAATTACTACGTTCCCCAACAGGTCAGCCAAGGAAGGCCAACAGAACATCCATGTTTGATATCTTCAGGTGATGAGACAGTGGACAGCCAGAACATCCAATCCATGTAGTATGCAAGCTTCTTATTTTGCTCCAATCCATGTAGTATGCAATCAGTGTTAATGTAGGAAAATGTTGCAATTGATCCATAATGATGTAGACACATGAATATGGATCAATTGTTGCTCATTTTGTAACCAGTTATACAAGATACTTCTTTGCCCTACTTATGACTATGCTTAATGCCCTGGTTATAACATTATTGCCCAAGATATGACAATGGTCACATTTGTCCTCTTCAACTTGCAGCAGCTGTATAGTTATTTTGCATGCAAAACGAATAGAAAAATGGTCTACAAGCATCATGATCTAGCTTTGCAATGCACACACACAAGGCAAATATGACAATGGTCAAATGTGCTCAAATTGACAGCATCATCAACTAGCTTTGGAATGCACACACACAAGGCTCAAAATAACATAAAAATGATATCTTCATAAAACAGCAAGATGATCCATTAACTTCATTTGCAGTACAAGAATGTCAATTGCATTACATATTGCAAAAGCATCAGATACAATGCAAAAAGATTGTCACTTGACACTAACAGCACCAGCACATACTACCAGTTCATCTCCTAACAAACTAGGCATCAACTACATATTGCATCACTCTTGCATCCACTCCATCATTTCTTCAGCAGAGAAATAGCTACTAGCACTGCAACTACAATGAGTGCTGCCAACAGTGCCTTCATCATCAGCAATATTTCATTGCCTAACCATATTTCATTGCCTAACCCTACGGTGGTTACGCTTCTTGACTGCTCATTGTCTTGTTCATTTGACCCATAACTCTTCCATGATGTCCATCTTCAAACCTGGAAGATCTATCACCTACACCTCCACCTCCACCTACATATCTTCGATTCCTTGCTCGCATCAGCTCTTCCCTCTTATCCTCTGCAGCTAGTAATGCATCTACGACTTCATTGCCAACGAGAAACTGATTATCCACCAAGTATGCAACGTATTCCAACTCCCAATGCCGAAATGGTCCTCAAGATCAAAAGAAAAGAACAAACACCGAAATCACCATTACAAGTTCCCAAAATTCAACCAAAATGAAGAACTAGGGATGCACTACACTTACACCAACAGGACACCTGTAGAAGACCCAACCCTCGTGCTTCTCTGTGTTGGATAGATAGAACTTCACATGAGTGCGGCAAGAAGGGCACCTGATGAGCGGCACCACCACCGAACGGCTGCCGACCGACAACCTGACCGAGCTTGTCGACATGGCGGAATGAAGCAACTGGCGGCGGCAAGCGGCAGGGAGAGGCCGCTGGCAAGTAGCACGGAAGAGGGTAGTGGCAAACAGCAGGGAGAGATCGGCGGCGGCGTGGGGAATTAGGGAGAGGGCGGCGGCGTCGGCAGCAGAGTGGGGAATTAGTGATTCCGCTACAGAGTGAGGTATTCTCCTTCTTGTTCTTGCTCTCATTTTCCTCCCTAGCATTAGTTGCTTTGGTGGGATTTGGGAGAGAAGGACTTAAGCACTCCGTGTGCCCTTGCCATTGCATTTGGTGCATCGGTTTGAGTTCTCCACGGTGATACGTGGAAGTGAAGTTGAGTAGCTTATTACTCTTGGGTGCTTGGTACCCTTGAGCTTGTTCCTCTTGGGTGCTTGGGCGCCCTAGACGGTTGGTGGTGTTCGGAGCTCAATTATTGTGGTGTAAAGCTCCGGGCAAGCGTCGGGGTCTCCAATTAGGTTGTGGAGATCGCCCCGAGCAATTTGACGGGTACCGGTGACCACCCCCAAGGGTTGCCAAAGTGTACGGGTTCGGTGACCGCCCCCAAGGGTTGCCATTTGTACGGGTTCGGTGACCGCCCTCAAGGGTCCCTTAGTGGAATCATGACATCTTGCATTGTGCAAGGGCGTGAGGAGATTACGGTGGCCCTAGTGGCATCTTGGGGAGCATTGTGCCTCCACACCGCTCCAAACGGAGATTAGCATCCGCAAGGGTATGAACTTCGGGATACATCGTCGTCTCTGCGTGCCTCAGTTATCTCTTACCCGAGCTCTTTACTTATGCATTTTACTTTGTGATAGCCATATTGTTTCTTGTCATATATCTTGCTATCACCTAGTAGTTTATCTTGCTTAGCATAAGTTGTTGGTGCACATTGGTGAGCCTAGTTGTTGTAGGTTTTGTGCTGGGCAAATTAACCGCTAGGTTTATTCCGCATTTGTTCAAGCCTAAATCATAATTATTTTAAAGCGCCTATTCAACCCCCCCCCTCTAGGCAACATCCACGATCTTTCATGTGCAATGCTACAAGACGCTCAAAGATCAAACCCTACAACACAAGCTCTCATATCTAGCCACAACAAGTATAAAGAAGGGGTGATTGAACTCACAGAGGCCATAATCTGCAGCTTGAGGGAGACATAGAACATGTCGGAGAAGATGATGACATGAGTCGCCGCCGCCGTGGACCACCGAAGAAGGAGCGCCGCCACCTGCTCATTTGGAGGGAAAGCTCGAAAGGGGAAGAAAATTTGGCGGTGAGGCGAAGAGGGCTATATAGAGGCGACCAAATCGGCGTGAGGTAATCCGAAATCCTCCTGCCGAATTTTTTCGAGTCGCGTCTTGAGCTCGCGCCATATCCGTGGTCGCATGAGCTCACCACCGCGTTCCCCTTCCCTTATTCGGACGATCCTGACTTGCTAGAAATTGCCGAGGTTCCTAGAAGGCCTTGCTGCGAGGTGTTTTAAAGTAATCCTGTGCCGACCAAAAAGTATGTACGGGCGAACCAAACACGCCCTAGAACGCCAAGTAGTGTGTAGATGTGGTTAACGAGGGTGGATCTGGTCAAGGTCGGGCAATAAGACAATGAGGAATCACTTTCGCAGGTCATGGAGTGCTCTAGCACGTTGAGTGCAAATATGTTCTTGTATTTAAAAATTGTATTCAACGTGCATTTCGGAAAATGTTCATGTAATTTTAGAAAAGAGTTCACATATTTAAAAAGGGTCTAGTCCTAAAAGTGGTAATCTTCCTCATAAAATATTTGCGAACAAAAGTGAAATAAAGGATAGGAAAATAACAATTCAAAATTAAAGTGTTCAACATTGTTAGAAAAATCATCACGTAATTTTGAATTTTTTTCCCGACCTTTTAGGAAAATACAGTACAAATGTGTGTTTAAAATGTCTTCGTGTTTGTTTTTGAGGGGATCGTGCTTTTTTTTTGGGGCGGACAAACCAAGCCGATGGGCCATGGGCTATCTGATTTTCGCCCAAGTCCATCGCGTAGGAGTTGTCTTGTCAGAAACGAAGAAGAAGAAAACAATGGGGAGGGTGGAGGGTTCCCAACTCCCAATCCACCGCCGCCGGAGGAGACCACATCTCCGATTCCAAAATGGAGAGGACTACCGCCATATAACCCTATATTACTCCAGGGCAGAGCCGACTCCCGCCATATTACTCAGGGCGGGGGGATTCGCGCCATATTACATCAGGAAGGATTGGGGAGCAGAGCGTTGGTTCCTCGATCCAAAGTATACAAAATTTCATACCTTTGTATGTCGATCGGCCGGTCGATTTCTGCCGGGCAGCTGCGCCACCGCCCTCGCGTTTTTGTGGTGGCGCAAGACCCCAACGAGGTAGGCAACCTCGTCTTCAAAATCAACCTGAAGCATCTCTTCTCCTCTTCCCCCTCCCAGCTGGAGCCGGAGGAAGAGGAACCGCATGCCCAGCCCGAGGCCGTCGCGTGCTTGAAGCAAGTCGATAACTTTGAGCGCATGACGTTTGCTGCCTCGGCCTCTGGTGACGTCATCGTCGCCGCTAACTACGCCGGTTGCGGCCGGACCCTGATCTACGATGCCGCCGCCGGCGGCGTCTCCCCCGGGCCGAAGATGCGCTCCGTCAAGAACTACCTGTTCCTTGTCCCGGTCGGCAACCGCACGTTCTTCGCCATGTCCGCCTACTCGCGCTGGGCGTCCCCAAGGGGACCCTGGTTCGAGGTTCTGCAGCAGCAGCTCCTCCGGCGGCGGCGGCCGCTGGGCTCGAGCGCCGTTCTGACCCGCCCGGCCTCCCTCGTGGCGAGAGAGGACGTCCGGGCCTACTTGCCGCGGGCGCTGCGTCTGGATCTCGCTGCGCCTCCGGTACCTATTCTTCGACACGGCGCGCCAGCGGTGGCGCAAGGAGGGCGCTGGATGCTGCCCGTCTGGGCAGGCGTCTGGTGCCCGACTTTACAGGCAGCGGCGGCGGCTGCTCTTGACATCCGTTCTATCAGGCCTTACCAATTCTGCGCCGTCGACATGGACGCCAGCGCCGACGGTCCTCGTGTCCTGGCCTGAGGCATTGCCCACCGTCGGGTGGGCCGCCGGATATAAAGTTGCTCCTTCCTCCCCAGGTGACCTACTTTGGGGGCGGCAGGTTTTATGCGTTCGGTGACGAATCAGACCAACGAGGAGAATCCACGCAGCGTCGTCTTCTTCAAGGCCGTCGAGCTCACCGCCGAGCTGCAGCTGATCGAACGCCGGTCCAGCTACTACTTGATGCCACAAAGCTCACGCGGGTCGCCGGTTACAGTAATTTAGTTTGCCAGTAAATCATGTATTGTAAAAATCCATATTTGTTTCGATCAGTCTAATTTCTCTGTCAAACGAACTGACTGCTTTACTTTCCTCGAACAATGTATATGTCCGTGCTTCCCTTCTGTCAGCAAATGGACCTCGGTTGCTACTCTTCGGTCCATCTTTGGTTTCTTTTGGCGTTGCTACCAATAAATTGCCTGAAAAATCACCTACCGTGCAATTTACAGATAAAATTTGCTGTTTTTTTTACAGCAAGTTGACACAAGTTTACAACTTTATGATTGATGACAGCCTTTTTCTTTTTGAACGAGACAAAGGTGTACGAGGCGCCTAACATTCATTCATTTATCTGCAGTTTACATGGGTAATGACATATCCCTGATGAGTAATGTCTGCAATGATCTGAATCAGGGGACAGCGTCATTTTTTATGCTGAACATTACAACAGCTAACCCTAGAACGTTGTTGGGGAAATAAATCCTGAGACTCTGCTAACTTGGCTGCTACATGAGCATCACTCCAATTATCAGCGAATCCGGATTCGAATATGGAACACCTGAACCTGTCTTTGATGCAGTGGTATTACAGAAGTTCGTCAGGACGCTTCTTACTGTATTTGCCAATGTCCAGGTTGATCTTGTTGCTGCTGCTTTAGCAAAAGTAAGATTGTCCGTCAGGATTGCTGCTTGTTGAATGTTTAGAATGTTGATAAGGACTGTCGCTAGATTGATTCCATGTGCCTCTGCCTGAATTGCTGATTATATGTGTGCAATAGTCGCTGAGATTGTAATTTCCATTTTTTGTCTCTCTGATGCACCTGCAAAAAATAGAACCAAATCCTGTTCTTACACTTTCCATAGTGTCAGAGTTTCTTAGTTCATGCCAGCCACGTATGTGTAAATTTGGACTGAAGCTGAGAGCACGGTGCTATCAATTGTGGTTCTCTGTCTGAAATTTTCTTTTTCCTGAGGGCTCATCCTGTGATTTTCAGTGGTTGACCTTCCCTGTTCAGCTACGCCTACTTCCCTTTGTGATAGCATGTGCTGCAAAAAAAAAGATCTGGAAAGGAGACACATCTTTTCTCTGGAAGAGCTTATTATTGCTGGCTTTCCACAAGCACCATATGAATGTAAAAATATCAGATTTGCTATTTCACATCTAGACACATCTAAGTCTAGAGCCATTGGATGTCTTCTGTCTTTAAGATTCGTGTTACTTCGCTAGCTTAGATACGTCTCGCTCTGGCGCTGTGTTGTGTTCCGGTTGCCTCACAGGCTGCATGTGTGTTTTTACCTGGTGGGCTGCGTTGCGTTGCTTTAATACCGCTGAACCTTGTGCTTTGTTTGTGTTTTTCAGCTTTTCATTATATGTCCCTGTGTTGTGGGCTTCAGATTTTCTTGTATTTTTTTTCTGACTCCAGTTTTGCGCGCTTAGAGAGGATCGGACTAACAGAAAATGTATGCATTTGGGTGTGACAAAGTGAATAGTACATTCTTTATCCATATTTTTTTTGTTGCTCGGGAAATGTTTGTTTTGATTTTTTTTCACACTGCCGCAACAACTACGACATACAGTTTATGCTTATATGTAACGGAAGAGTTCCAAACTTCAGCAACTCGGCAGTGCATGTTTTTCTTTTTCTTTTTCTTTTCTTTATTTGTACTAATATAACGTTGAACAAAAACCATAACTTTTGTCCTGTAAATGTAAACAAAGAGCAGGCATTTTGCGTTGTTTTCACTCGAAGGGTGCAGGGTATAAATGTACGAGTCGAGTTGTATTATTTTTGTTTTTTCTTTTCACATTTTTTACTTTGTATTTATTTGCTTAACTTTCAAAATTCAATTGTTTTAAATTCATGATTCTTATAAAAAATGATTTTATTTTTATTTTGAACTTTCTCCTTTTCTTATATTTTTTTATTTATCTTTTCCTTCTTTATTTATTTGTTTTAAATTCATGAATTATTTTAAATAGATTTAGCAATATCTATTCTAATTTCCTCATCGTTGGTCATGTTCGCTTTGAATGTTGTGCAAATCTTGATGGTGGGTTGTTTTGTCGAGCGTCCCATACTCCTGTGTCTCGCCATACGTCCGGTGTCCACCTGGCGGCCCGTTCGCACATGTGTCTTTTGTTGGGCCTCTTTGTGGTGCGATCCCGGGGCCCGTTTCTTTTCGGTGTGTGTTGTATAAGTTGAACATATGAGCTGCCGTTGCCTGCTCGCCTTCATTCGTCATTTGTCTCTCTCCCATTTCCCTTTGTCTTTGAGTAGAGCTGAGCGGGTAGGAAGAAAGGAGTCGACTAGGGATTCAATCTTTGTCCTTGCGATGAACAAGATAGTAGTTAATGACCCACAAGTATAGGGGATCTATCGTAGTCCTTTCGATAAGTAAGAGTGTCGAACCCAACGAGGAGCAGAAGGAAATGATAAGCGGTTTTCAGTAAGGTTTTCTCTGCAAGCACTGAAATAGTAGGTGATAGATAGTTTTGTGATAAGATAAATAGTAACGAGCCAAAAGTAAATAAAGTAAATAAAGTGCAGCACGGTGGCCCAATCTTTTATGTAGCAAAGGATAAGCCTGGACAAATTTTAATAATGAAGAAGGAGCTCCCGAGGACACATTGGGAATTATCGTCAAGCTAGTTTTCATCACGTTCATAAGATTCGCGTTCGGTACTTTGATAATTTGATATGTGGGTGGACCAGCACTTGGGTACTGCCCTAACATGGACAAGCATCCCACTTATGATTAACCCCTATTGCAAGCATCCGTAACTACAAAAAGAAGTATTAAGGTAAATCTAACCACAACATTAAGCGTATGGATCCATATCAGCCCCTAACGAAGCAACGCATAAACTAGGGTTTAAGCTTACATCACTCTAGCAACCCATCATCTACTTATTACTTCCCCACCCCTTCCTTTAGGCCCAAATAATGGTGAAGTGTCATGTAGTCGACGTTCACATAACACCACTAGAGGAAAAGACAACATACATCTCATCAAAATATCGAACGAATACCAAATTCACATGACTACTAATAGCAAGACTTCACCCATGTCCTCAGGAACAAACGTAACTACTCACAAAGCATATTCATGTTCATAATCAGAGGAGTAATAATATGCATAAAGGATCTGAACATATGATCTTCCACCAAGTAAACCAATTAGCATCAACTACAAGGAGCAATCAACACAAGTAGCAACCCACAGGTACCAATTTGTGGTTTTGATACAAGATTGGATACAAGAGATGAACTAGGTTTTGAGAGGAGATGGTGCTGGTGAAGATGTTGATGGAGATTGACCCCCTCTCGATGAGAGGATCGTTGGTGATGATTTCCCTCCCGAGGGAAGTGTCCCCGCAGAACAGCTCCGCCAGAGCCATAGATTGATTCCGACAAGGTTCCGCCTCGTGGAGGCGAAGTTTAATCCCGTAAGCTTGCCCCCGATTTTTCCCCGGGTAAAAGGGCTTATATACCAGAAGTTGGAGGCCGGAGGCCCACCAGGGGCCCAGGAGATAGGGGGCAGCGCCCTCTGAGGCGCCTGCCTCTCTGGATAGGGTGTGGGCCCCGGCCTATTTCTTTCGCTCATAAATTCTTATCAAATCCAAAAAGTTGTTTCGTGGAGTTTCAGGACTTTTGGAGTTGTGCGTAATAGGTTTCAACGTTTGCTCCTTTTCGGCCGAATTCCATTGCCGGCATTCCCCCTCTTCATGGTAAACCTTGTAAAATAAGAGAGAATAGCCATAAGTATTGAGATATAATGTGTAATATCAGCCCATAATGCAATAAATATTGATATAAAATCATGATGCAAAATGGACGTATCAACTCCCCCAAGCTTAGACCTCGTTTGTCCTCAAGCGGAAGCGAAATCGAAAAATATGTCCACATGTTTAGAGATAGAGGTGTTGATAAAAATAAAATACGGACATGAGGGCATCATGATCATTCTAATAACAGCAACATATATAGATTTTGTCATATGGTTTCCTATGCTCAAGTAATAAACAATTCACAATGTCAAGTATGGTTCAAATGAAGGAAATATGCCCTAGAGGCAATAATAAAGTTATTATTTATTTCCTTATATCATGATAAATGTTTATTATTCATGCTAGAATTGTATTAACCGAAAACATAATACATGTGTGAATACATAGACAAACTGAGTGTCACTAGTATGCCTCTACTTGACTAGCTCGTTAATCAAAGATGGTTATGTTTCCTAACCATAGACATGAGTTGTCATTTGATTAACGGGATCACATCATTAGGAGAATGATCTGATTGACATGACCCATTCCGTTAGCCTAGCACTTGATCGTTTAGTATGTTGCTATTGCTTTCTTCATGACTTATACATGTTCCTGTAACTATGAGATTATGCAACTCCGTTTACGGAGGAACACTTTGGGTACTACCAAACGTCACAACGTAATCGGGTGATTATAAAGGAGTACTACAGGTGTCTCCAAAGGTACTTGTTGGGTTGGCGTATTTCGAGATTAGGTTTTGTCACTCCGATTGTCGGAGAGGTATCTCTGGGCCTTCTCGGTAATACACATCACATAAGCCTTGCAAGCATTGCAACTAATGAGTTAGTTGTGAGATGATGTATTACGGAACGAGTAAAGAGACTTACCGGTAACGAGATTGAACTAGGTATTGGATACCGACGATCGAATCTCGGGCAAGTAACATACCGATGACAAAGGGAACAACGTATGTTGTTATGCGGTCTGACCGATAAAGATCTTCGTAGAATATGTAGGAACCAATATGGGCATCCAGGTCCCGCTATTGGTTATTGACCGTAGATGTGTCTAGGTCATGTCTACATTGTTCTCGAACCGTAGGGTCCGCACGCTTAAGGTTTCGATGACGGTTATATTATGAGTTTGTGTATTTTGATGTACCGAAGGTTGTTCGAGTCCCGGATATGATCACGGACATGACGAGGAGTCTCGAAATGGTCGAGACATAAAGATTAATATATTGGACGGATATATTTGGACACCGGAAAGGTTCGGAGAAGTTTGGAGCTCGTGGAGGTTACCGGAACCCCCGGGAGGTATATGGGCCTTATTGGGCCCATGTAGGAGGAAGGGAGAAGGAACAAGGGAGGCGCGCCCCCAAGCCCAATCCGATTGGGGAGGGGGCCGCCCTTTCCTTTCTCCTTCCCCTCTTCCTATTCCTACTACTAGTACTACTTCCTAATACTAGTACTCCTTCCTTCCCCTCCAAATAAGATAAGGAAAGAGAGGGAAACCTACTTGGAGTAGGTTTCCTCCTATGGTGCGCCCCTTGTGGCCGGCCACCTCCTCCCTCCCTCCTTTATATACGGGGAGGGGGCACCCTAGAACACACAAGTTGATCCTTGAGATCGTTCCTTAGCCGTGTGCGGTGCCCCCTCCACCATATTCCACCTCGGTCATATCGTAGCGGTGCTTAGGCGAAGCCCTGCAACGGTGAAACATCAAGATCGTCACCACGCCGTCGTGCTGACGGAACTCCCCCTCCCCGGAGCTTTGCTGGATCGGAGCCCGAGGAGCGTCATCGAGCTGAACGTGTGCCAAGAACTCGGAGGCGCCGGAGTAACGGGCGCTGGGATCGGCTGGATCGCGAGGAGAACGTCTGACTACTTCCTCTACGTCATCATCGACTCGGAGGTGCCGGAGTAACGCTTTGGGATCGGCAGGATCGCGAGGAGAACGTCGACTACTTCCTCTACGTTGTGATCGCTTCCGCCACGGTCTCACGAGGGTACGTAGACAACACTCTCCTCTCGTTGCTATGCCATCACCATGGTCCTGTAAAAGCGTAGGAAATTTTTGAAATTACTGCGTTCCCCAACAGTGGCATCCGAGCCTGGTTTTATGCGTTGATGTCATATGCACGAGTAGAACACAAGTGAGTTGTGGGCGATACAAGTCATACAGCCTACCAGCATGTCATACTATGGTTCAGCGGTATTGTGAGATGAAGCGGCCGGACCGACATTACGCGGACGCTTACGCGAGACTGGTTTCACCGTTACGAGCATTCGTGCTTAAAGGTGGCTGGCGGGTGTCTGTCTCTCTCACTTTAGTTGAACCGAGTGTGGCTACGCCCGGTCCTTGAGAAGGTTAAAACGGAGTCTATTTGACGAAGTATCGTTGTGGTTTTAATGCGCAGGTAAGAACGGTTCTTGCTCAGCTCGTAGCAGCCACGTAAAACTTGCAACAACAAAGTAGAGGACATCTAACTTGTTTTTGCAGGGCATGTTGTGATGTGATATGGTCAAGACGTGATGCTATATTTTATTGTATGAGATGATCATGTTTTGTAACTGAGTTATCGGCAATCGGCAGGAGCCATATGGTTGTCGCTTTATTGTATGAAATGCAAACGCCTGTAATTGCTTTACTTTATCACTAAGCGGTAGCGATAGTCGTAGAAGCAATAGATGGCGTAAACGACAACGATGCTACGATGGAGATCAAGGTGTCGCCCCGGTGACGATGGTGATCATGACGGTGCTTCGGAGATGGAGATCACAAGCACAAGATGATGATGGCCATATCATATCACTTATATTGATTGCATGTGATGTTTATCCTTTATGCATCTTATTTTGCTTTGATTGACGGTAGCATTTTAAGATGATCTCTCACTAAAATTATCAAGTAGTGTTCTTCCTGAGTATGCACCGTTGCCAAAGTTCGTCGTGCCGAGACACCACGTGATGATCGGGTGTGATAAGCTCTACGTCCATCTACAACGGGTGCAAGCCAGTTTTGCACACGCAGAATACTCGAGTTATACTTGACGAGCCTAGCATATGCAGATATGGCCTCGGAACACGGAGACCGAAAGGTCGAGCGTGAATCATATAGCAGATATGATCAACATAAGATGTTCACCATTGAAAACTACTCCATCTCACGTGATGATCGGTTATGGTTTAGTTGATTTGGATCACGTGATCACTTAGATGACGAGAGAGATGTCTGTCTAAGTGGGAGTTCTCAAGTAATATGATTAGTTGAACTTAAATTTATCATGAACTTAGTACCTGATAGTATCTTGCTTGTCTATGTCTGTTTGTAGATAGATGGCTCGTCTTTGTTGTTCCGCTGAATTTTAATGCGTTCCTTGAGAAAGCAAAGTTGAAAGATGATGGTAGCAATTACACGGATCGGGTCCGTAACACGAGGATTATCCTCATTGTTGCATAGAAGAGTTACGTCTGGATGCACCGCTAGGTGCCAGTGCCTCTTGATGCAACTGACGACGTTAAGAACGTCTGGCATAGCAAAGCTGATGACTACTCTATAGTTCAGTGTGCCATGCTTTACGGCTTAGAACCGGGTCTTCAACGACGTTTTGAAAGTCGTGGAGCATATGAGATGTTCCAAGAGTTGAAGTTGATATTTCAAATGTAATGCCCGGATTGAGAGATATGAAGTCTCAATAAGTTCTATAGCTGCAAAATGGAGGAGAATGGGTGCATCGGTGAGCACATACTCAGAATGTCCGGGTATTACAATCACTTGACTCAACCGGGAGTTGATCTTCCGGATGATTGTGTCATTGACAGAATTCTTCAATCACCGCCACCAAGCTACAAAGGCTTCGTGATGAACTATAATATGCAAGGGTTAGTAAAGACTATGCTCGAGCTCTTCGCAATGTCAAGGCTGCGGAGGTAGAAATCAAGAAGGAGCATCAAGGGTTGATGGTCAATCAGACCACTAGTTTCAAGAAGAAAGGCAAAGGGAAGAAGACGGGGAACTTCAAGAAGAACAGCAAACAAGTTGCTGCTCAAGAGAAGAAACCCAAGTCTGGACCTAAGCCTGAGACTGAGTGCTTCTACTGCAAGCGGACTGGTCACTGGAAGCGGAACTGCCCCAAGTATTTGGCGGATAAGAAGGATGGCAAGGTGAACAAAGGTATATGTGATATACATGTTATTGATGTGTACCTTACTAGAGCTCGCAGTAGCACCTGGGTATTTGATACTGGTTACATTGCTAATATTTGCAACTCGAAGCAGGGACTACAGATTGCGAACAACGGCAAAGGACGAGGTGACGATGCGCGCGTGGGAAATGGTTCCAAAGTCGATGTGATCGCGGTCGGCACGCTACCTCTACATCTACCTTCGGATTAGTTTTAGACCTAAATAATTGTTATTTGGTGCCAGCGTTAAGCATGAACATTATATCTGGATCTTGTTTGATGCGAGACGGTTATTCATTTAAATCGAGAGAATAAAGGTTGTTCTATTTATATGAATAATATCTTTTATGGTCATGCACCCTTGAAGAGTGGTCTATTTTAATGAATCTCGATAGTAGTGATACACATATTCATAATGTTGAAACCAAAAGATGCAGAGTTGATAATGATAGTGCGACTTATTTGTGGCATTGCCGTTTAGGTCATATCGGTATAAAGCGCATGAAGAAACTCCATCTTGATGGACTTTTGGAGTCACTTGATTATGAATCACTTGGCACTTGCAAACCGTGCCTCATGGGCAAGATGACTAAAACCCGTTCTCCGGTACTATGGAGAGAGCAACAGATTTGTTGGAAATCATACATACAGATGTATGTGGTCCAATGAATGTTGAGGCTCGTGGCGGATATCGTTATTTTCTCACCTTCACAGATGATTTAAGCAGATATGGGTATATCTTCTTAATGAAACATAAGTCCGAGACATTTGAAAAGTTCAAAGAATTTCAGAGTGAAGTTGAAAATCATCGTAATAAGAAAATAAAGTTTCTACGATCTGATCGTGGAGGCGAATATTTGAGTTACGAAGTTTGGTCTACATTTGAAACAATGCGGAATAGTTTCGCAACTCACGCCACCCGGAACACCACATCGCAATGGTGTGTCCGAACGTCAGAATCGCACTTTACTAGATATGGTGCAATCTATGATGTCTCTTACAGATTTACCGCTATCGCTTTGGGGTTATGCTCTTGAGACGGCCGCATTCACGCTGAATAGAACACCGTCAAAATCCGTTGAGACGACACCTTATGAACTATGGTTTAGCAAGAAACCAAAGTTGTCGTTTCTTAAAGTTTGGGGATGCGATGCTTATATGAAAACGCTTCAACCTGATAAGCTCGAACCTAAATCGGAGAAATGTGTCTTCATAGGATACCCAAAGGAGACAGGTTGGGTACACCTTCTATCACAGATCCGAAGGCAAGACATTTGTTGCTAAGAATGGATCCTTTCTAGAGAAGGAGTTTCTCTCGAAAGAAGTGAGTGGGAGGAAAGTAGAACTTGATGAGGTAATCTGTACCTTCTCCCTTATTTGAAAGTAGTTTATCACGAAACCAGTTTCTGCGATATCTACACCAAATAGTGAGGAAGTTGATGATGTTGATCATGAAACTTCAGATCAAGTTACTACGTAACCTCGTAGATCAACCAGAATAAAATCCGCACTGCAGTGGTACGGCAATCCTGTTCTCGAAGTCATGCTACTAGATCATGATGAACCTACGAACTATGAAGAAGCAATGGTGAGCCCAGATTCCATAAAATGGCTTGAGGCCATGAAATCTGAGATGGGATCCATGTATGAAAACAAAGTGTGGACTTTGGTTGACTTGCCCGAGGGTCGGCAAGCAATAGAAAACAAGTGGATCTTCAAGAAGAAGACCGACGCCGACGGTAATATTGTTGTCTACAAAGCTCGACTTGTCGCAAAGGGTTTTCGACAAGTTCAAGGGGTTGACTACGATGAGACCTTCTCACCAGAAGCGATGCTTAAGTCTGTCCGAATCATGTTAGCAATTGCCGCATTTTATGATTATGAAATTTGGCAAATGGATGTAAAGACCGCATTCCTGAATGGGTTTTACGGAAGAAGAGTTGTATATGATGCAACCAGAAGGTTTTATCGATCCAAAGGGAGCTAACAAAGTGTGCAAGCTCCATGATCCATTTATGGACTGGTGCAAGCATCTCGGAGTTGGAATAAACGCTTTGATAGTGTGATCAAAGTATTTGGGTTTATCTGAGACTTATGGAGAAGCACATATTCACAAGAAAGTGAGTGGGAGCTCTGTAGCATTTCTGATATTATATGTAGATGACATATTACCGATCGGAAATGATATAGAATTCTGGATAGCATAAAGGGATACTTGAACAAGAGTTTTTCGATGAAAGACCTTGGTGAAGCTGCTTACATATTGGGCATCAAGATCTATAGAGATAGATCAAGACGCTTAATTGGACTTTCACAAAGCACATACCTTGATAAAGTTTTGAAGAAGTTCAAAATGGATCGTGCAAAGAAAGGTTTTTACCAGTATTACAAGGTGTGAGATTGAGTCGACTCAATGCCCGACCACGGCAGAAGATAGAGAGAAAATGAAAGATGTTCCCTATGCTTCAGCCATAGGCTCTATCATGTATGCAATGCTGTGTACCGGACTGACGTATGCTTAGGCTGTAAGCTTGGCAGAAGGTACCAAAGTAATCCAGAGTGGATCCTTTGGACAGCGGTCAAGAACATCCTGAAATACCGAAAAGGACTAAGGATATGTTTCTCGTATATGGAGGTGACAAAGAGCTAGTCGTAAATGGTTACGCCGATGCAAGCTTTGACACCGATCCGGACGATTCTAAATCGCAAACCGGATACGTGTTTTTGTTAAACGGTGGAGCTGTCGGTTGGTGCAGTTCTAAACAAAGCGTCGTGGCGGGATCTACATGTGAAGCGGAGTACATAGCTGCTTCGAAGCAGCAAATGAAGGAGTCTGGATGAAAGAGTTCATTTCCGATCTAGGTGTTGTACCTAGTGCATCGGGACCAATGAAGATCTTCTGTGACAATACTGGTGCAATTGCCTTGGCAAAGGAATCCAGATTTCACAAGAGGACCAAGCATATCAAGAGACGCTTCAATTCCATTCGGGACCAAGTCCAAGTGGGAGACATAGAGATTTGCAAAATACATACGGATCTGAACATTGCAGACCCGTTGACTAAGCCTCTTCCACGAGCAAAACATGATCAGCACCAAGACTCCATGGGTGTTAGAATCATTCTTGAGTGAACTAGATTATTGACTCTAGTGCAAGTGGGAGACTCAAGGAAATATGCCCTAGAGGCAATAATAAAGTTATTATTTATTTCCTTATATCATGATAAATGTTTATTATTCATGCTAGAATTGTATTAACCGGAAACATAATACATGTGTGAATACATAGACAAACCGAGTGTCACTAGTATGCCTCTACTTGACTAGCTCGTTAATCAAAGATGGTTATGTTTCCTAACCATAGACATGAGTTGTCATTTGATTAACGGGATCACATCATTAGGAGAATGATCTGATTGACATGACCCATTCCGTTAGCCTAGCACTTGATCGCTTAGTATGTTGCTATTGCTTTCTTCATGACTTATACATGTTCCTGTAACTATGAGATTATGCAACTCCTGCCACCGGAGGAACACTTTGGGTACTACCAAACGTCACAACGTAATCGGGTGATTATAAAGGAGTACTACAGGTGTCTCCAAAGGTACTTGTTGGGTTGGCGTATTTCGAGATTAGGTTTTGTCACTCCGATTGTCGGAGAGGTATCTCTGGGCCTTCTCGGTAATACACATCACATAAGCCTTGCAAGCATTGCAACTAATGAGTTAGTTGTGAGATGATGTATTACGGAACGAGTAAAGAGACTTCACTAGGTATTGGATACCGACGATCGAATCTCGGGCAAGTAACATACCGATGACAAAGGGAACAACGTATGTTGTTATGCGGTCTGACCGATAAAGATCTTCGTAGAATATGTAGGAACCAATATGGGCATCCAGGTCCCGCTTATTGGTTATTGACCGGAGATGTGTCTCGGTCATGTCTACATTGTTCTCGAACCGTAGGGTCCGCACGCTTAAGGTTTCAAGGACGGTTATATTATGAGTTTGTGTATTTTGATGTACCGAAGGTTGTTCGAGTCCCGGATATGATCACGGACATGACGAGGAGTCTCGAAATGGTCGAGACATAAAGATTAATATATTGGACGGATATATTTGGACACCGGAAAGGTTCCGGAGAAGTTTGGAGCACCGGGAGGTTACCGGAACCCCCCGGGAGGTATATGGGCCTTATTAGGCCCATGTAGGAGGAAGGGAGTAGGAACTAGGGTGGGGGGCGCGCCCCCCCAAGCCCAATCCGAAGTGGGGAGGGGGCCGCCCCCTTCCTTTCTCCTTCCCCTCTTCCTATTCCTACTACTAGTACTACTTCCTAATACTAGTACTCCTTCCTTCCCTCCAAATAAGATAAGGAAGAGAGGGAAACCTACTTGGAGTAGGTTTCCCCTCCTATGGTGCGCCCCTTGGGCCGGCCACCTCCTCCCTCCCTCCTTTATATACGGGGGAGCGGGGGCACCCTAGAACACACAAGTTGATCCTTGATATCGTTCCTTAGCCGTGTGCGGTGCCCCCCTCCACCATATTCCACCTCGGTCATATCGTAGCGGTGCTTAGGCGAAGCCCTGCGTCGCTGAAACATCAAGATCGTCACCACGCCGTCGTGCTGACGGAACTCCCTCTCCCGAGCTTTGCTGGATCGGAGCCCGAGGAGCGCCATCGAGCTGAACGTGTGCCAAGAACTCGAGGCGCCGGAGTAACGGCGCTGGGATCGGCTGGACCGCGAGGAGAACGTGACGACTACTTCCTCTACGTCATCATCGACTCGGAGGTGCCGGAGTAACGGACACTTTGGGATCGGCAGGATCGCGAGGAGAACGACGACTACTTCCTCTACGTTGTGATCGCTTCCGCTTACGGTCTACGAGGGTACGTAGACAACACTCTCCCCTCTCGTTGCTATGCCATCACCATGGTCCTGTGTGTGCGTAGGAATTTTTTTGAAATTACTGCGTTCCCCAACATCAAAAACTTCATTGGGAACTAACAAACTATAATCTCAGTCATTGAAGCAATTGCAATTTATCGTAACATCAGAAAGAGTCAATAATGGAGCTTTTCAGCTAGCTCACATACTCAACTATCTCGTAGTCTCCTATAATTGTTAACACTCACGCAATACTTGTGGTTATAGAGTTTCAGCCGGACACTAAGAAAGATAGGGGCTTATTGTGTTGCCTCCCAACGTATTCACCTTTAGGTGATGTCAACAATAATAGCCTATGCCAACTTACATCCAATTGGATATATGTATCATGATCTTTCAAACATGAGGAGCTTGCCAAATGATAAAAATAAAAAGGGAAAGGTGAGCATCACCTTGACTCAAGCATAAAGTAAAACATAAAGTAAAAGATAGGCCCTTCGCAGAGGGAAGCAGAGGTTGTCATGCGCATTTAGGGTTGATGCATAAAGTCTTAGTGCAAAAGAACGTCACTTTATATTGCCCTTGTATGTGGACCTTTATTATGCAGTCCGTCGCTTTATTACTTCCACAACAAGTTCATACAAAGTTTATTTTCTCTGCACTAATAAGTCATACATATTTAGAGAGCAATTTTATTGATTGCACCGATGACAACTTACTTGAAGGATCTTACTCAATCCATAGGTAGGTATGGTGGACTCTCATGGCAAAACTGGGTTTAAGGATATTTGGAAGCACAAGTAGTATCTCTACTTGATGCAAGGAATTTGGCTAGCATGAGGGGGAAAGGCAAGCTCAACATGTCTGGAAGGTCAATGACAATATACTTTAACTGAGATGTCGGAAAACATAAACCATTACGTTGTCTTCCTTGTCCAACATCAACTCTTTTAGCATGTCATACTTAATGAGTGCTTCACAATCATAAAAGATGTCCAAGATAATATATTTATATGTGAACCCCTCTTTCCTTATCACTTCCTATTAATTGCAACGATGACCAAGGCTACGTTCATCAACTCTCAACAATTTTTATGCCTCTATGTGGGAAGTTATCACTATCCATAAGATCAATATGAACTCTTTTGTTCTTTCTAGTTTCACAAGATCATAGCAACATGGCAAAGCCCTTGACTCAACACTAATCTTTATTATAGATAGCATAGGACTCGATTACAAAAAGAGATCACAATGCAAAACTCAAAACTACTTGATATCAAAACTTCAATCTACTAGATCAAGATACTACTAAAAGGATCGAACTAAATAAAGCGGTAAAGATAAGAGTGTGATGGTGATACGATACCGGGGCACCTCCCCCAAGCTTGGCAGTTGCCAAGGGGAGTGCCCATACCCATGTGATTATTTCTCCTTCTTCACGGTTGGTGTTATGATCTTCTTGGCGATTATGCCCTTCAGATACGGTTCTCTTCCTCGAGCTTATTGACTTGTTGTTTGAGGTCCATATTTTCTTAACGGAGCTTGCCCGTAACGGACAAGGCACCTTTTACCCAAGGATGCTGCATAGATTCTGGAGAACAAGTTAAACTCTATTTCATATTTTCATAAGAAAGAAATCTAGAGTTGGAAGGAGTGACCGAAGTAGGGATAGCCATGCTAGGTAGTTCCCCCATAGTGAATTCTGCTCGAAGACGAGAGGTAACTTCTTGATCCTCCTCCACGGCATCTATCCTTTTCAAATCAGCCTCCATCTCATCCTCCGTTGATGGTCCAAAGTGATAGGCGTCGCTATTTGCTCCTGGACCTGGCGTTGGGTGAGACACCTGCCTCCCCAACCGACTCTGAGAAGACATCTTGCTTTATTCTCGCAACAGAACAGCTCTAACGAAAACAGAGGATATTTGCGTGATACGGCGGTCAAAACCTTCGGGAGTATATATAGTGAATTTTTACCGACCAAAATACGTAACATACAAGAAAACGGAGTCCGGGAGACACACGAGGTGCTCACGAGGCAGGGGGCGCGCCCTACAGGAGGAGGGGGGTGCGGCCTCCTCTCTCGTGGGAGCCTCTTGTCCCTTTCGGACTACTTCTTTCTTCCTAAAATTATTAAATAATCCAAAACTGATAAAAATTGCCATTAGAGTTGTTTTGGAGTCGGTTTACTTACCGCATTCAAGTACCTATGCCTTTTCGGAGTCTGGAACATTCTGGAAAATGTCCCTTATGTATTCCTCAGGGGTTATGGTTTCAATAATATTAGTTTCAACATTGATAGGATTACCTGAAATATAATGTTTAATTCTTTGACCATTTACCACCCTCGGATTTGTGCCTTCGAAGTTGTTGATTTTTATAGCACCAGAACGATAGACCTCCTCGATAACGTAGGGACCTTCCCATTTTGAGAGAAGTTTTCCTGCAAAAATATTAAACGAGAGTTGAACAATAACACATAATCTCCTACGTTAAACTCACGCTTTTGTATCCTCTTATCATGCCAGCGTTTGACTTTTTCTTTGAAAAGCTTGGCATTCTCATATGCTTGGGTTCTCCATTCATCAAGTGAGCTAATATCAAACAACCTCTTCTCACCGGCAAGTTTGAAGTCATAATTGAGCTCTTTAATAGCCCAATATGCTTTATGTTCAAGTTCAAGAGGTAAATGACATGCTTTTCCATAAACCATCTTATATGGAGACATACCCATAGGATTTTTGTATGCAGCTCTATAGGACCATAATGCATCATCAAGTTTGTTGGACCAATTCTTTCTAGATCTATTCACAGTCTTTTGCAAAATTAATTTGAGCTCTCTATTGCTCAACTCTACTTGACCACTAGATCATGCGGGTGATAAGGAGATGCGATTCTATGATTGACATCATACTTAGCAAGCATCTTACGGAAAGCACCATGAATGAAGTGTGAACCACCATCAGTCATAAGATATCTAGGGACTCCAAACCTCGGAAAAATAACTTCTTTAAGCATTTTAATAGAAGTGTTATGATCAACACTACTAGTTGGAATAGCTTCTACCCACATAGTAACATAATCAACAACAACTAAAATATGTGTATAACCATTGGAGGCAGGAAAAGGTCCCATATAATCAAAGCCCCAAACATCAAACAGTTCAATAACAAGAGAATAATTCATAGGCATTTCTTGACGTCTACTAATGTTACCTATTCTTTCACATTCATCACAAGATAAGACAAACTTACGAGCATCTTTGAAGAGAGTAGGCCAATAAAAACCAGATTGTAGTACCTTTTGGGCAGTTCTATCTCCAGCGTGGTGTCCTCAATAGGATTTAGAGTGACACTTGCGTAGGATTTGTTCCTGTTCATGCTCAGGCACACAACGTCTAATAATACCATCTACTCCTTCTTTATAAAGGTGTGGATCGTCCCAGAAGTAATGTCTTAAATCATAAAAGAACTTTTTCTTTTGCTGGTATGTGAAACTAGGCGGTATATATTTAGCAACAATGTAATTAGCATAGTCAAGATACCAAGGAGCAATCTGAGAAGCATTGACGACCGCTAATTGTTCATCGGAAAACTATCATTAATAGGCGTTGGGTCATCAAGAACATTCTCTAACCTAGACAAGTTATGCGCAATGGGGTTCTCGGCTCCCTTTCTATCAATAATATGCAAGTCAAATTCTTGGAGCAAGAGAACCCATCTAATGAATCTAGGCTTAGCATCTTTCTTTTCCATAAGATATTTAATAGCAGCATGATCAGTGTGAATAGTAACTTTGGAATCAACAATATAAAGTCTAAACTTATCACATGCAAACACAACTGCTAAGAACTCTTTTTCAGTAGTAGCATAATTTCTCTGCGCAGTATCAAGAGTCTTACTAGCATACTGGATAACATTCAATTTCTTATCGACTCTTTGCCCTAAAACAGCACCTACAGCATAATCACTAGCATCGCACATAATTTCAAAAGGTAAATTCCAATCAGGTGGCTGAACAATAGGTGCAGTGATCAAAGCTTTCTTAAGTGTTTCAAATGCTTCCAAACAATCATCATCAAAGACAAAAGGAATATCTTTTTGCAATAAATTAGTCAGAGGCCTAGAGATTTTAGAAAAGTACTTAATGAACCTCCTATAAAAGCCGGCATGACCAAGGAAACTTCTTATACCTTTTATGTCCTTGGGACATGGCATCTTTCAATAGCATCAACTTTGGCTTTATCAACTTCAATACCTCTCTCGGAGATTTTGTGCCCCAAGACAATGCCTTCATTAACCATAAAGTGACACTTTTCCCAATTCAGGACGAGACTAGTGTCTTCGCATCTCTGCAAAACTCGATCAATGTTGCTCAAACAATCATCAAAAGAGGATCCATAGACGGAGAAATCATCCATGAATACCTCACAAATCTTTTCACAAAAATCAGAAAATGTAGCCATCATGCATCTTTGAAAGGTAGCAGGTGCATTACATAAACCAAAAGGCATACATCTATAAGCAAAAGTACCAAAAGGGCAAGTAAAAGTAGTTTTAGATTGATCCTTCAGCGGACACGGTATTTGAGAGAAGCTTTAATAACCATCTAGAAAGAAAAAATGTGTGTGTTTGGATAGCCTTTCTAGCATTTTATCAATAAAAGGTAAAGGGTAATGATATTTCTTAGTAGCTTTATTTAACTTACGAAAATAAATTACCATCCTATAGCCTGTAATAATTCTTTGCGGGATCAATTCATCTTTATCATTAGGAACAACGGTAATACCTCCCTTTTAGGGACACAATGGACAGGGCTTACCCATTCACTATCGACAGAACGGGATAAATAATACCTGCCTCAAGGAGCTTTAGTATCTCTTTTCTTACCACTTCCTTCATTTTGGGATTTAATCGTCTTTGAAGATCTCTAACTGGTTTGGCATCTTTCTCCACTGAAATTTTGTGTTGACATAATGTGGGACTAATGCCCTAAAGACCATCCAGAGTATATCCAATAGCAGCTCGGTGCTTCTTCAGAGTTTTCAATAATCTTTCTTCTTCTTTCTCTGAAAGTTTACCACTAATAATAACAGGATATATTTCTTTTTCATCAAGATAATCATACTTGAGATTATCAGGTAAAGGTTTGAGTTCAAACACGGGATCACCCTTGGGTGGAGGGGGATCCCCAAGAATTTCAACAGGAAGATTATGTTTCAGCATAGGTTCTTGTTTAAGGTACACTTCATCTATTTCTTCCCTTTCCTTCATAAACATATCGTTTTCATGGTCTAACAAATAATGTTCTAACGGATCAGTTGGAGGAACAACAATGGAAGCGAGACCAATAATCTCATCCTTACTAGGTGGTTCCCTTTCACGAGGTTGTCTACTAAACTTAGCAAAATTGAACTCACGAGACATACCATCTATGCCAACAGTGACTACCTTCCTTTTACAATTAATCTTAGCACTAGCAGTATTCAAGAAGGGTCTACCAAAAATAATGGGACAAAAATCATCTTGTGGGGAAGCAAGAACAAGAAAATCAGCAGGGTATTTAATCTTCCCACACAAGACTTCAACATCTCTAACAATCCCAATAGGTTTAATGGTGTCCCTATTAGCAAGCTTAATAGTAACATCAATGTCTTCTAATTCAACAGGTGCAATATCGTGCATAATTTCTTTATAAAGATCATAAGGTATCGTGACTAGCACTAGCACCCATATCACATAAGCCATGATAACAATGATCTCCTATTTTAACAGAAATAACAGGCGTGCCTACAACAGTCTACGTGTCTTAGTATCGGGTCTAGCAATATTAGCAGTTTCACCCAAGAAAGAGATAACATGCCCATCTAAGTCCTCATCCAAGAGATCTTTAATCATAGCAATACCAGGTTCAACATTAATTTGGTCAGGAGGTGTATAGGTCCTAGTATTACTCTTACGAACAACAGTCGAAGCTTTAGCGTGATCTTTCATCCTAACAGGAAAAGGAGGTTTTTCGACATAAGCAGTAGGAATAATAGGATCACTATATGTAATAGTCTTTTCTTCGACTGTAATGGGTGCAACTACTTTCACTTCAACAGGAGGATTTTATTTAAACCATTTCTCTTTAGGGAGATCAACGTGAGTAGCAAAAGTTCCACAAAAATAGCTACTATCTCAGAGTCAAGTCCATACTTAGAGCTAAATCCACGGAAAGCATCGGTATCCATAAAAGATTTAACAC
Source organism: Aegilops bicornis (assembly GCA_021605145.1). Lineage (NCBI taxonomy): Eukaryota > Viridiplantae > Streptophyta > Magnoliopsida > Poales > Poaceae > Aegilops > Aegilops bicornis. Next base: position 682,835,340 of record CM038674.1, read on the forward strand.
AATCGAACTTAGGTGTCATACCTGACTCCTTACCATCGTCGGGATCCCAATCTTTAGAGTTGAGTTTAATTATTTCCAATAAGTCCCATTTGAAATCAATAGTCTTCAACATATAGGAACCAGCACAGGAAGTATCGAGCAAGTTGCGATTATCAAGAGAAAGCCGAGCATAAAAATTCTGAATAATCATTTCCGAGAGAGCTCATGATTGGGGCATGAATACAACATTGACTTAAGCCTCCCCAAGCTTGAGCGATGCTTTCTCCTTCATGAGGCCAGAAATTATATATGTAATTACGATCACGATGAACAAGATGCATAGGATAGAATTTACCGTGAAATTCCAACTTCAACGCTTATAATTCCAAGATCTCGTATCATCACATAGCCTATACCATGTCATTGCATCTCCCTTCAAAGATAAAGGGAAGACCTTCCTTTTGACAACATCATCGGGAATACCTGCAAGCTTAAATAATCCACAAACTTCATCCACAAAGATAAGGTGTAAGTCGGGATGCAATGTTCCGTCTCCTGCAAAAGGATTAGCTATCAGTTTTTCTATCATACCCGAAGGAATCTCAAAGTGAATATTTTCATAAAGTTCAGTAGGTTGAGGAGCATCTCTTTGCTCTTCTGGTTGGGGTGAAGATACCCCAAACAGGCCCCTCAAAGGATTAGTTTCCATAGTGACAAGTAATGTAAAATTTCAGCACACTATATAAATGTTTCCTTACCAAGTTCCACTCACCAAAAGCGCTACACTCCCGGCAACGGCGCGGAAAAAGAGTCTTGATGACCCACAAGTATAGGGGATCTATCGTAGTCCTTTCGATAAGTAAGAGTGTCGAACCCAACGAGGAGTAGAAGGAAATGATAAGCGAATTTCAGTAAGGTTTTCTCTGCAAGCACTAAAATAGTAGGTGATAGATAGTTTTGTGATAAGATAAATAGGAACGAGCAAAAAGTAAATAAAGTAAATAAAGTGCAGCAAGGTGGCCCAATCCTTTATGTAGCAAAGGATAAGCCTGGACAAATTCTAATAATGAAGAAGGAGCTCCGAGGACACATTGGGAATTATCGTCAAGCTAGTTTTCATCACGTTCATAAGATTCGCGTTCGGTACTTTGATAATTTGATATGTGGGTGGACCAGCACTTGGGTACTGCCCTAACATGGACAAGCATCCCACTTATGATTAACCCCTATTGCAAGCATCGCAACTACAAAAAGAAGTATTAAGGTAAACCTAACCACAGCATTAAGCGTATGGATCCATATCAGCCCCTAACGAAGCAACGCATAAACTCGGGTTTAAGCTTCATCACTCTAGCAACCCATCATCTACTTATTACTTCCCCATGCCTTCCTTTAGGCCCAAATAATGGTGAAGTGTCATGTAGTCGACGTTCACATAACACCACTAGAGGAAAAGACAACATACATCTCATCAAAATATCGAATCTAATACCAAATTCACATGACTACTAATAGCAAGACTTCACCCATGTCCTCGAGAACAAACGTAACTACTCACAAAGCATATTCATGTTCATAATCAGAGGAGTAATAATATGCATAAAGGATCTGAACATATGATCTTCCACCAAGTAAACCAATTAGCATCAACTACAAGGAGTAATCAACACAACTAGCAACCCACGGTACCAATTTGTGGTTTTGATACAAGATTGGATACAAGAGATGAACTAGGGTTTTGAGAGGAGATGGTGCTGGTGAAGATGTTGATGGAGATTGACCCCTCTCGATGAGAGGATCGTTGGTGATGATTTCCCCCTCCGGAGGAAGTGTCCCCGGCGAACAGCTCCGCCTGAGCCCTAGATTGATTCCGGCCAAGGTTCCGCCTCGTGGTGGCGGAGTTTCGTCCCGCAGCTTGCCCACGATTTTTCCAGGTAAAAGTGATGATATAGCAGAAGATGGGCGCGGAGGCCCACCAGAGGGCCCAGGAGATAGGGGCCGCGCCCTCTGGGCGCCCTCCTGTCTCCTGGACTGGGTGTGGGCCCCCTGGCCTATTTCTTTCGCTGATAAATTCTTATCAAATCCAAAAAGTTGTTTCGTGGAGTTTCAGGACTTTTGGAGTTGTGTAGAATAGGTTTCCAACGTTTGCTCCTTTTCGGCCGAATTCCACGGCATTCCCCCTCTTCATGGTAAACCTTGTAAAATAAGAGAGAATAGCCATAAGTATTGAGATATAATGTGTAATATCAGCCCATAATGCAATAAATATTGATAAGAAAGCAGAGAAAGAGGCTGCTGCAGCACAAAGAAAGGAAGAACTGAGGCTGATATCTATTGCAATGGGTAAAAGACAGGATGATTCATAAGACCAAGAAGATGGTCAGCCAAGGAAGGCCAACAGAACATCCATGTTTGATATCTTCAGGTGATGAGACAGTGGACAGCCAGAACATCCAATCCATGTAGTATGCAAGCTTCTTATTTTGCTCCAATCCATGTAGTATGCAATCAGTGTTAATGTAGGAAAATGTTGCAATTGATCCATAATGATGTAGACACATGAATATGGATCAATTGTTGCTCATTTTGTAACCAGTTATACAAGATACTTCTTTGCCCTACTTATGACTATGCTTAATGCCCTGGTTATAACATTATTGCCCAAGATATGACAATGGTCACATTTGTCCTCTTCAACTTGCAAGCAGTTGTATAGTTATTTTGCATGCAAAATGAACAGAAAAATGGTCTACAAGCATCATGATCTAGCTTTGCAATGCACACACACAAGGCAAATATGACAATGGTCAAATGTGCTCAAATTGACAGCATCATCAACTAGCTTTGGAATGCACACACACACAAGGCTCAAAATAACATAAAAATGATATCTTCATAAAACAGCAAGATGATCCATTAACTTCATTTGCAGTACAAGAATGTCAATTGCATTACATATTGCAAAAGCATCAGATACAATGCAAAAGATTGTCACTTGACACTAACAAAGCACCAAAGACATACTACCAGTTCATCTCCTAACAAACTAGGCATCAACTACATATTGCATCACTCTTGCATCCACTCCATCATTTCTTCAAGAGAGAAATAGCTACTAGCACCGCAACTACAATGAGTGCTGCCAATAAAGGTTTTCATCATCGACAATATTTCATTGCCTAACCATATTTCATTGCCTAACCCTACGAGTGGTTACGCTTCTTGACCGCTCATTGTCTTGTTCATTTGACCCATAACTCTTCCATGATGTCCATCTTCAAACCCCGAAGATCTACTGCACCTACACCTCCACCTCCACCTACATATCTTCGATTCCTTGCTCGCATCAGCTCTTCCCTCTTATCCTCTGCAGCTAGTAATGCATCTACGACTTCATTGCCAACGAGAAACTGATTATCCACCAAGTATGCAACGTATTCCAACTCCCAATGCCAGAAATGGTCCTGAAGATCAAAAGAAAAGAACAAACACCAGAAATCACCATTACAAGTTCCCAAAATTCAACCAAAATGAAGAACTAGGGATGCACTACACTTACACCAACAGGACACCTGTAGAAGACCCAACCCTCGTGCTTCTCTGTGTTGGATAGATAGAACTTCACATGAGTGCGGCAAGAAGGGCACTGATGAGCGGCACCACCATCAATCTGACTGCCGACCGACAACCCCGACCGAGCTTGTCGACATGGCGGAATGAAACAATCGGGCGGCAAGCGGCAGGAGAGGTCACTGGCAAGTAGCACGGAAGAGGGTAGTGGCAAACAGCAGGAGAGATCGGCGGCGGCGTGGGGAATTAGGGAGAGGCGGCAAGGCGTCGGCAGCAGAGTGGGGAATTAGTGATTCCGCTACAGAGTGGGGTATTCTCCTTCTTGTTCTTGCTCTCATTTTCCTCCCTAGCATTAGTTGCTTTGGTGGGATTTGGGAGAGAAGGACTTGAGCACTCCGTGTGCCCTTGCCATTGCATTTGGTGCATCGGTTTGAGTTCTCCACGGTGATACGTGGAAGTGAAGTTGAGTAGCTTATTACTCTTGGGTGCTTGGTACCCTTGAGCTTGTTCCTCTTGGGTGCTTGGGCGCCCTAGACGGTTGGTGGTGTTCGGAGCTCAATTATTGTGGTGTAAAGCTCCGGGCAAGCGTCGGGGTCTCCAATTAGGTTGTGGAGATCGCCCGAGCAATTTGACGGGTACCGTGACCACCCCAAGGGTTGCCAAAGTGTACGGGTTCGGTGACCGCCCCAAGGGTTGCCATTTGTAATGCGGGTTCGGTGACCGCCCTCAAGGGTCCCTTAGTGGAATCATGACATCTTGCATTGTGCAAGGGCGTGAGGAGATTACGGTGGCCCTAGTGGCTTCTTGGGGAGCATTGTGCCTCCACACCGCTCCAAACGGAGATTAGCATCCGCAAGGGTATGAACTTCGGGATACATCGTCGTCTCTGCGTGCCTCAGTTATCTCTTACCCGAGCTCTTTACTTATGCACTTTACTTTGTGATAGCCATATTGTTTCTTGTCATATATCTTGCTATCACCTAGTAGTTTATCTTGCTTAGCATAAGTTGTTGGTGCACATTGGTGAGCCTAGTTGTTGTAGGTTTTGTGCTGGGCAAATTAACCGCTAGGTTTATTCCGCATTTGTTCAAGCCTAAATCATAATTATTTTAAAGCGCCTATTCACCCCCCCCTCTAGGCAACATCCACGATCTTTCATGTGCAATGCTACAAGACGCTCAAAGATCAAACCCTACAACACAAGCTCTCATATCTAGCCACAACAAGTATAAAGAAGGGGGTGATTGAACTCACAAAGGCCATAACTGCAGCTTGAGGGAGACATAGAACATGTCGGAGAAGATGATGACATGAGTCGCCGCCGCCGTGGACCACCGAAGAAGGAGCGCCCGCTTACACTGCTCGCCGGAGGAAAGCTCGAAAGGGGGAAGAAAATTTCGGCGGTGAGGCGAAGAGGGCTATATAGGGCGACCAAATCGGCGTGAGGTAATCCGAAATCCTCCCGCCGAATTTTCGGAGTCGCGTGCGAGCTCGCGCCATATCCGTGGTCGCATGAGCTCACCACCGCGTTCCCCTTCCCTTATTCGGACGATCCTGACTTGCTAGAAACTGCCGAGGTTCCTAGAAGGCCTTGCTGCGAGGTGTTTTAAAGTTCATCCTGTGCCGACCAAAAAGTATGTACGGGCGAACCAAACACGCCCTAGAACGCCAAGTAGTGTGTAGATGTGGTTAACGAGGGTGGATCTGGTCAAGGTCGGGCAATAAGACAATGAGGAATCACTCGCAGGCCGCGAGTGCTCTAGCACGTTGAGTGCAAATATGTTCTTGTATTTAAAAATTGTATTCAACGTGCATTTCGGAAAATGTTCATGTAATTTTAGAAAAGAGTTCACATATTTAAAAAAGGGTCTAGTCCTAAAAAGTGGTAATCTTCCTCGCAAAATATTTGCGAACAAAGTGAAAAAAGGATAGGAAAATAACAATTCAAAATTAAAGTGTTCAACATTGTTAGAAAAATCATCACGTAATTTTGAATTTTTTTCCTGACCTTTAGGAAAATACAGTACAAATGTGTGTTTAAAATGTCTTCGTGTTTGTTTTTGAGGGGATCGTGCTTTTTTTTTTGGGGCGGACAAACCAAGCCGATGGGCCATGGGCTATCTGATTTTCGCCCAAGTCCATCGCGTAGGAGTTGTCTTGTCAGAAACGAAGAAGAAGAAAACAATGGGGAGGGTGGAGGGTTCCCAACTCCCAATCCACCGCCGCCGGAGGAGACCACATCTCCGATTCCAAAATGGAGAGGACTACCGCCATATAACCCTATATTACTCCAGGGCAGAGCCGACTCCCGCCATATTACTCAGGGCGGGGGGATTCGCGCCATATTACATCAGGAAGGATTGGGGAGCAGAGCGTTGGTTCCTCGATCCAAAGTATACAAAATTTCATACCTTTGTATGTCGATCGGCCGGTCGATTTCTGCCGGGCAGCTGCGCCACCGCCCTCGCGTTTTTGTGGTGGCGCAAGACCCCAACGAGGTAGGCAACCTCGTCTTCAAAATCAACCTGAAGCATCTCTTCTCCTCTTCCCTCCCAGCTGGAGCCGGAGGAAGAGGAACCGCATGCCCAGCCCGAGGCCGTCGCGTGCTTGAAGCAAGTCGATAACTTTGAGCGCATGACGTTTGCTGCCTCGGCCTCTGGTGACGTCATCGTCGCCGCTAACTACGCCGGTTGCGGCGGACCCTGATCTACGATGCCGCCGCCGGCGGCGTCTCCCCCGGGCCGAAGATGCGCTCCGTCAAGAACTACCTGTTCCTTGTCCCGGTCGGCAACCGCACGTTCTTCGCCATGTCCGCCTACTCGCGCCTGGACGTCCCCAAGGGGGGACCCTGGTTCGAGGTTCTGCAGCAGCAGCTCCTCCCGGCGGCGGCGGCGGCACAGGCCTGGGCGCCGTTCTGACCCGCCCGGCCTCCCTCGTGGCGAGAGAGGACGTCCGGGCCTACTTCGTCGCGTAGCGCTGCGTTCGATCTCGCTGCGCCTGTGGTACCTATTCTTCGACACGGCGCGCCAGCGGTGGCGCAAGGAGGGCGCTGGATGCTGCCGTCTGGGCAGGCGTCCTGGTGCCCGACTTTCTGGCAGCGGCCGCGGCTGCTCTTGACATCCGTTCTATCAGCCTTACCAATTCTGCGCCCGTCGACATGGACGCCAGCCGCCGACGGTCCTCGTGTCCTGGCCTGAGGCATTGCCCACCGTCGGGTGGGCCGCCGGATATAAAGTTGCTCCTTCCTCCCCTGTGACCTACTTTGGGGCGGCAGGTTTTATGCGTTCGGTGACGAATCAGACCAACGAGGAGAATCCACGCAGCGTCGTCTCCTTCAAGGCCGTCGAGCTCACCGCCGAGCTGCAGCTGATCGAACGCCGTCCAGCTACTACTTGATGCCACAAAGCTCACGCGGTCGCCGTTACAGTAATTTAGTTTGCCAAGAAATCATGTATTGTAAAAATCCATATTTGTTTCGATCAGTCTAATTTCTCAGTCAAACGAACTGACTGCTTTACTTTCCTCGAACAATGTATATGTCCGTGCTTCCCTTCTGTCAGCAAAAGGACCTCGGTTGCTACTCTTCTGTCCATCTTTGGTTTCTTTTGGCGTTGCTACCAATAAATTGCCTGAAAAAGCACCTACTGTGCAAATTACAGATAAAATTTGCTGTTTTTTTTTACAGCAAGTTGACACAAGTTTACAACTTTATGATTGATGACAGCCTTTTTCTTTTTGAACGAGACAAAGGTGTACGAAGCGCCTAACATTCATTCATTTATCTGCAGTTTACATGGGTAATGACATATCCCTGATGAGTAATGTCTGCAATGATCTGAATCAGGGGACAGCGTCATTTTTTATGCTGAACATTACAACAGCTAACCCTAGAACGTTGTTGGGGAAATAAATCCTGAGACTCTGCTAACTTGGCTGCTACATGAGCATCACTCCAATTATCAGCGAATCCGGATTCGAATATGGAACACCTGAACCTGTCTTTGATGCAGTGGTATTACAGAAGTTCGTCAGGACGCTTCTTACTGTATTTGCCAATGTCCAGGTTGATCTTGTTGCTGCTGCTTTAGCAAGAGTAAGATTGTCCGTCAGGATTGCTGCTTGTTGAATGTTTAGAATGTTGATAAGGACTGTCGCTAGATTGATTCCATGTGCCTCTGCCTGAATTGCTGATTATATGTGTGCAATAGTCGCTGAGATTGTAATTTCCATTTTTTGTCTCTCTGATGCACCTGCAAAAAATAGAACCAAATCCTGTTCTTACACTTTCCATAGTGTCAGAGTTTCTTAGTTCATGCCAGCCACGTATGTGTAAATTTGGACTGAAGCTGAGAGCACGGTGCTATCAATTATGGTTCTCTGTCTGAAATTTTCTTTTCCTGAGGGCTCATCCTGTGATTTTCAGTGGTTGACCTTCCCTGTTCAGCTACGCCTACTTCCCTTTGTGATAGCATGTGCTGCAAAAAAAGATCTGGAAAGGAGACACATCTTTTCTCTGGAAGAGCTTATTATTGCTGGCTTTCCACAAGCACCATATGAATGTAAAAATATCAGATTTGCTATTTCACATCTAGACACATCTAAGTCTAGAGCCATTGGATGTCTTCTGTCTTTAAGATTCGTGTTACTTCGCTAGCTTAGATACGTCTCGCTCTGGCGCTGTGTTGTGTTCCGGTTGCCTCACAGGCTGCATGTGTGTTTTTACCTGGTGGGCTGCGTTGCGTTGCTTTAATACCGCTGAACCTTGTGCTTTGTTTGTGTTTTTCAGCTTTTCATTATATGTCCCTGTGTTGTGGGCTTCAGATTTTCTTGTATTTTTTTTCTGACTCAGTTTTGCGCGCTTAGAGAGGATCGGACTAACAGAAAATGTATGCATTTGGGTGTGACAAAGTGAATAGTACATTCTTTATCCATATTTTTTTGTTGCTCGGGAAATGTTTGTTTTGATTTTTTTTCACACTGCCGCAACAACTACGACATACAGTTTATGCTTATATGTAACGGAAGAGTTCCAAACTTCAGCAACTCGGCAGTGCATGTTTTTCTTTTTCTTTTTCTTTTCTTTATTTGTACTAATATAACGTTGAACAAAAACCATAACTTTTGTCCTGTAAATGTAAACAAAGAGCAGGCATTTTGCGTTGTTTTCACTCGAAGGGTGAGGGGTATAAATGTACGAGTTGAGTTGTATTATTTTTGTTTTTTCTTTTCACATTTTTTACTTTGTATTTATTTGCTTTGAATTTGTGAACTTTCAAAATTCAATTGTTTTAAATTCATGATTCTTATAAAAAATGATTTTATTTTTATTTTGAACTTTCTCCTTTTCTTATATTTTTTTATTTATCTTTTCCTTCTTTATTTATTTGTTTTAAATTCATGAATTATTTTAAATAGATTTAGCAATATCTATTCTAATTTCCTCATCGTTGGTCATGTTCGCTTTGAATGTTGTGCAAATCTTGATTGTGGGTTGTTTTGTCGAGCGTCCCATACTCCTGTGTCTCGCCATACGTCCGGTGTCCACCTGGCGGCCCGTTCGCACATGTGTCTTTTGTTGGGCCTCTTCGTGGTGCGATCCCGGGGCCCGTTTCTTTTCGGTGTGTGTTGTATAAGTTGAAGATATGAGCTGCCGTTGCCTGCTCGCCTTCATTCGTCATTTGTCTCTCTCCCATTTCCCTTTGTCTTTGAGTAGAGCTGAGCGGGTAGGAAGAAAGGAGTCGACTAGGGATTCAATCTTTGTCCTTGCGATGAACAAGATAGTAGTTGATGACCCACAAGTATAGGGGATCTATCGTAGTCCTTTCGATAAGTAAGAGTGTCGAACCCAACGAGGAGCAGAAGGAAATGATAAGCGGTTCTCAGTAAGGTTTTCTCTGCAAGCACTGAAATAGTAGGTGATAGATAGTTTTGTGATAAGATAAATAGTAACGAGCCAAAAGTAAATAAAGTAAATAAAGTGCAGCAAGGTGGCCCAATCTTTTATGTAGCAAAGGATAAGCCTGGACAAATTTTAATAATGAAGAAGGAGCTCCCGAGGACACATTGGGAATTATCGTCAAGCTAGTTTTCATCACGTTCATAAGATTCACGTTCGGTACTTTGATAATTTGATATGTGGGTGGACCAACACTTGGGTACTGCCCTAACATGGACAAGCATCCCACTTATGATTAACCCCTATTGCAAGCATCCGCAACTACAAAAAGAAGTATTAAGGTAAACCTAACCACAACATTAAGCGTATGGATCCATATCAGCCCCTAACGAATCAACGCATAAACTAGGGTTCAAGCTTCTGTCACTCTAGCAACCCATCATCTACTTATTACTTCCCCACGCCTTCCTTTAGGCCCAAATAATGGTGAAGTTTCATGTAGTCGACGTTCACATAACACCACTAGAGGAAAAGACAACATACATCTCATCAAAATATCGAACGAATACCAAATTCACATGACTACTAATAGCAAGACTTCACCCATGTCCTCAGGAACAAACGTAACTACTCACAAAGCATATTTATGTTCATAATCAGAGGAGTAATAATATGCATAAAGGATTTGAACATATGATCTTCCACCAAGTAAACCAATTAGCATCAACTACAAGGAGTAATCAACACAACTAGCAACCCACAGGTACCAATTTGTGGTTTTGATACAAGATTGGATACAAGAGATGAACTAGGTTTTGAGAGGAGATGGTGCTGGTGAAGATGTTGATGGAGATTGACCCCCTCGCAATGAGAGGATCGTTGGTGATGATTTCCCCCTCCCGGAGGGAAGTGTCCCCGGCAGAACAGCTCCGCCAGAGCCCTAGATTGATTTCGCCAAGGTTCCGCCTCGTGGTGGCGGAGTTTCGTCCCGTAAGCTTGCCCATGATTTTTTCCAGGGTAAAAGTGATGATATATCAGAAGATGGACGCCGGAGGCCCACCAGGGGCCCCAGGAGATAGGGGGCCGCGCCCTCCTGTCTCCTGGATAGGGTGTGGGCCCCCTGGCCTATTTCTTTCGTTCATAAATTCTTATCAAATCCAAAAAGTTGTTTCGTGTAGTTTCAGGACTTTTGGAGTGGTGCTGAATAGGTTTCCAACGTTTGCTCCTTTTCGGCCGAATTCCATTCTTGGCATTCCCTCTTCATGGTAAACCTTGTAAAATAAGAGAGAATAGCCATAAGTATTGAGATATAATGTGTAATATCAGCCCATAATGCAATAAATATTGATATAAAATCATGATGCAAAATGGACGTATCAACTCCCCCAAGCTTAGACCTCGTTTGTCCTCAAGCGGAAGCCAAATCGAAAAATATGTCCACATGTTTAGAGATAGAGGTGTTGATAAAAATAAAATCTGGACATGAGGGCATCATGATCATTCTAATAACAGTAACATATATAGATTTTGTCATATGGTTTCCTATGCTCAAGTAATAAACAATTCACAATGTCAAGTATGGTTCAAAAACTTCATTGGGAACTAACAAACTATAATCTCAGTCATTGAAGCAATTGCAATTTATCGTAACATCAAAAAGAGTCAATAATGGAGCTTTTCAGCTAGCTCACATACCCAACTATCTCGTAGTCTCCTATAATTGTTAACACTCACGCAATACTTGTGGTTATAGAGTTTCAGCCGGACACTAAGAAAGATAGGGGCTTATTGTGTTGCCTCCCAACGTATTCACCTTTAGGTGATGTCAACAATAATAGCCTATGCCAACTTATGTCCAATTGGATATATGTATCATGATCTTTCAAACACGAGGAGCTTGCCAAATGATAAAAATAAAAAGGGAAAGGTGAGCATCACCTTGACTCAAGCATAAAGTAAAACATAAAGTAAAAGATAGTCCCTTCGCAGAGGGAAGCAGAGGTTGTCATCTTGGCGTTTAGGGTTGATGCATAAAGTCTTAGTGCAAAAGAACGTCACTTTATATTGCCCCTTGTATGTGGACCTTTATTATGCAGTCCATCACTTTTATTACTTCCACAACAAGTTCGTACAAAGTTTATTTTCTCTGCACTAATAAGTCATACATATTTAGAGAGCAATTTTTATTGCTTGCACCGATGACAACTTACTTGAAGGATCTTACTCAATCCATAGGTAGGTATGGTGGACTCTCATGGCAAAACTGGGTTTAAGGATATTTGGAAGCACAAGTAGTATCTCTACTTGATGCAAGGAATTTGGCTAGCATGAGGGGAAAGGCAAGCTCAACATGTCCGGAAGGTCAATGAAAATATACTTTAACCGAGATGTCGGAAAACATAAACCATTACGTTGTCTTCCTTGTCCAACATCAACTCTTTTAGCATGTCATACTTAATGAGTGCTTCACAATCATAAAAGATGTCCAAGATAATATATTTATATGTGAACCCCTCTTTCCTTATCACTTCCTATTAATTGCAACGATGACCAAGGCTACGTTCATCAACTCTCAACAATTTTTATGCCTCTATGTGGGAAGTTATCACTATCCATAAGATCAATATGAACTCTTTTGTTCTTTCTACTTTCACAAGATCATAGCAACATGGCAAAGCCCTTGACTCAACACTAATCTTTATTATAGATAGCATAGGACTCGATTACAAAAAGAGATCACAATGCAAAACTCAAAACTACTTGATATCAAAACTTCAATCTACTAGATCAAGATACTACTAAAAGGATCGAACTAAATAAAGCGGTAAAGATAAGAGTGTGATGGTGATACGATACCGGGGCACCTCCCCCAAGCTTGGCAGTTGCCAAGGGGAGTGCCCATACCCATGTGATTATTTCTCCTTCTTCACGGTTGGTGTTATGATCTTCTTGGCGATTATGCCCTTCAGGATACGGTTCTCTTCCTCGAGCTTATTGACTTGTCGTTTGAGGTCCATATTTTCTTTACGGAGCTTGCCCGTAACGGACAAGGCTCCTTTTACCCAAGGATGCTGCATAGCTTCTGGAGAACAAGTGAAACTCTTTTTCATATTTTCATAAGAAAGAAATCTAGAGTTGGAAGGAGTGACCGAAGTAGGGATAGCCATGCTAGGTAGTTCCCCCATAGTGAATTCTGCTCGAAGACGAGAGGTAACTTCTTGATCCTCCTCCATGGCATCTATCCTTTTCAAATCAGCCTCCATCTCATCCTCCGTTGATGGTCCAAAGTGATAGGCGTCGCTATTTGCTCCTGGACCTGGCGTTGGGTGAGACACCCGGCTCTCCCCAACTGACTCCTGAGAAGACATCTTGCTTTATTCTGCAACAGGAACAGCTCGAACGAAAACAGAGGATATTTGCGTGATACGGTGGTCAAAACCTTCGGGAGTATATATAGTGAATTTTTACCGACCAAAATACGTAACATACAAGAAAACGGAGTCCGGGAGACACACGAGGTGCTCACGAGGCAGGGGGGCGCGCCCTACAGGAGGAGTGGGTTGCGGCCTCCTCTCTCGTGCACTACAACAGGAACCCCCCTTTAGCAACGCATCAATGTGTTGCCCTAGGTCCATATAATCGTTGCTAAGGTCTACCCCAACGGATTTATATGTGTTGTCGTTGGTGGCGTTGCTAGGGTCTATAGCAACATATATAGAGGCGTTGGTAATCGGCATGAATAAGCGTTGCAAGATAGCAACAAATATAGTTACAGCCTTGCAGCACTTCATATGCGTTGGTGGCTGCAATGCAGAAATGGAGAGACGTTCCTACATAACTTGAACCATTAGTATTTATATATTCCTAACAATTACTAGGTCAATGCTAAGAGTGCACGGAGCAGCAATCCAGTAACCAGAAAGATCTCATATATTAAATCAACTCTGTTGCATTACATTAAACACAATCCAAATAGTATGTACATGATTTCTATACATCGATCATGAAAATTACATTCTGAAATATTAATGTAAAAAATATCAGATAGTAGACCCATTCTCCGCCTTGCAATCAACACTTTAGCCATGCATCATCCATTTATCTCAACAATCTACAACAACAACAAAAATAGACAAGAGGATTATATCATTAGAGAAGGAAACAAGTCGGGACATTACAACAATAAAATTTAAAAGATAAGCAACATACAAAGGTTGAAGGCCACATGATACCAAATCCAGCAGCATGACCAATACTTGTAATGTTTTTGAGTGGTCGTATCAACTAATCAAAATTTTCTATTGCAACGTCAACACACTTTACCCACAATCATATGTGTAATCTAACTTGCATAGTAGTTCATTTACCAAGTTAACAACCTCAATTACATAAACCGTTGCCAACAATCAAGCTTGAAAAATCATGGGTGAAATCTAACTTGTATTGTAGTTTGCGCAATGTTATTATAATTTCCTTTAACTTACAACTTGTAAGTAACAAGAAATGTATTTATCATTTGTATTTATAAGAATGCTAAAATCCCTTTCTTTTCTTAGCATGTTAGTGGGACAACTCAATATAGGAACCCGTCCATTTATGGTAGTTGGAAACATCCACCAGAGGACAGATATGTTTTCAATTGTATAATTTTTTTCCTGAACTTTCCTTTGTGCAAGGTGTCATGGATTTGTTTTTTTAGGTTTTTTGCGAAGTAGCGACATACTATGTCAAAGTTCAACAAGGCAATACACCAATGAAGGTGAAGTAGTAGAGCATGATGTTGGCTTGACATCTAGTCTCTTGCAAATTGCAAAGTGCAAACACATGCAATTTTAAAATTGCATGTGTCAGAATAACTTCACCAGTGTTTTGTACTATCTTTTGCGCGGTTTATTTGTTTTTGCTGGTTCAGTTGAATCAAGCATATGATGCAAAACTATGAATTACATATCATCATTTATTTTCTTGAATGACTTATGTGCATGATTATGCTAGATGGATATACTTAATTTGACTTCAGTCGAGTCAACTACAATTCCTGTACTACCTTTCTAGCAGGAACAATAGTAGTGTCGTTGTCGTGTTTCACATTCTACAAACTAGTGGAAAATATGCCAATGTACAGGGAGAGAGCAGCTTACTTATGTGGGGGCTCATCTTTCATGTAGCTTTAGGTGGGGCGACGATTGGCAGACGATTAATACAAGCAAGTACAAAGAATTCTGCAAATCAGATGTGGCTGAAGTTGAATTAAGATAACTGCATGAAACAAGTTCAGATTTTAGATGTCAAGAATATGTTTCATATTTCATGCAAGATTCAACTAAACATTCTACTGATTCTGCAATGATTTACCTTCTGTAATATATGAATGCAAGAACTGTTCCCAGCCTAAGAATTTGGATAACAAAACGAAGACCGATAATTTCTTACATTCTAGATTATGGTGTATTAATGTACCTACTGAGAAAAAGAAGAACTCACCCGCAAGTTGGCTGAAGCAAGGTCAATTTCGCAACCTGCAAGGGAAGATGAAATTAAGGATTATACTATATGATAAAGAGGAATACCTGGACGGATAGATGCATATAAGACTTATTCCTAGAGTATTACACAATGGATGAAAAGCAAATCACTAGGGATTCATCCACGCACCTAGCAGTAAGAAAATTAAATGCTAATGCATCATAAGAAAGAACTATTGAGAAAAAGAGGACGCAGACGTTCTTCCTGAATTAACACATACAGATAAGTGGTCAATCACTGAATGATACATACAAATAGATCAGCCCAATTAGAAACAACTTATGTGCAGAACTAGATTGCACATTAAAAGATGCAAGCCCAAAACTGAATAACTAGAAAGGTTAAGTGGATTAGGCCTCCAGCATGGTCAATAAGACAATAACCGTTATGAGTTGTTATGCAGCCGTGCTCCGGCAAGATGATCTACGACGCCGCAACGACAAATAGTAGCTAGCTGAATTTCAGTGCACAGATGAAACATGCTGACATGCAGTGGATCAGGCGAATGATTAAGGTTGCAATGGCCGATAAATAGACACGATGGCCATGCCACACAAAAGCTCCTGAGAGGGTAGGAACAGAGGACAAGAGGGTGCCTTACTGAATCATCGGCGGAGTCCCCCGGACCAGAGTCGAGGTTGCCGAGGCCGAGCACCGTCGAGCTCGAGCCGATGGCAGCGCGTGCGGAGATGCGTGGAAGTGGGCCTAGGAGATGAAGTAGCCACACCGGCGACCCATGGTTGCTGCAGGCTCCCAGAGGACGTCGCTACTTCGGAGGATGAGCAGCCGAGCCGGCAGCAGCGCATGCCGAGATTCCAACTAGAGGAGGCACGACAACCGCGCCAGCGACCATGGCGACAACGGTTGCTGCAGGGGCGCGTACATAGGCGTGGAGGGAAATCCGGGCCAGTGAGAGAAGATATGGAAGAGCGCTGGATCTCGCCGGACTTGGAAATGGCGGCGGCAGAGTCGTGTTGAGTCGTGGTAAAGGGGATCTGGTGTGAGAGAGAATCGAGGAAGAGAGAGAGAGAGAGAGACGGTGTATAGATTTATTTTGGTTTCTGCTTGATATTTGGATGGACGAGGAGGTATGAGTGGTGGAGGTGAGATACGGGGAGGTTTGCTCCTTTTTTCAAGGAACATGGAGTTTTCAAAAGGGAGGTGAGGATTGGTCCACGAAAAAAAGAAGGAGGTGGGGGCTGTTCAACAAACAACGGATGCTATTATATTGTTGGTAGACATGCGTTGGTATAGGTGGGTTTTTGTTGTAGTGGTGGGAGCCTCGTGTCCCTTTCGGACTATTTCTTTCTTCCTAAAATTATTAAATAATCCAAAACTGATAAAAATTGCCATTAGAGTTGTTTTGGAGTCGGTTTACTTACCGTACCAAGTACCTATGCCTTTTCGTTGTCTGGAACATTCTGGAAAATGTCCCTTATGTATTCCTCAGGGGTTATGGTTTCAATAATATTAGTTTCAACATTGATAGGATTACCTGAAATATAATGTTTAATTCTTTGACCGTTTACCACCCTCGGATTTGTGCCTTGAAGTTGTTGATTTTTATAGCACCGTAACAATAGACCTCCTCGATAACGTAGGGACCTTCCCATTTTGAGAGAAGTTTTCCTGCAAAAATCTTAAACGAGAGTTGAACAATAACACATAATCTCCTACGTTAAACTCACGCTTTTGTATCCTCTTATCATGCCAGCGTTTGACTTTTTCTTTGAAAAGCTTGGCATTCTCATATGCTTGGGTTCTCCATTCATCAAGTGAGCTAATATCAAACAACCTCTTCTCACCGGCAAGTTTGAAGTCATAATTGAGCTCTTTAATAGCCCAATATGCTTTATGTTCAAGTTCAAGAGGTAAATGACATGCTTTTCCATAAACCATCTTATATGGAGACATACCCATAGGATTTTTGTATGCAGCTCTATAGGACCATAATGCATCATCAAGTTTGTTGGACCAATTCTTTCTAGATCTATTCACAGTCTTTTGCAAAATTAATTTGAGCTCTCTATTGCTCAACTCTACTTGACCACTAGATCAAGGGTGATAAGGAGATGCGATTCTATGATTGACATCATACTTAGCAAGCATCTTACTAAAGCACCATGAATAAAGTGTGAACCACCATCAGCCATAAGATATCTAGGGACTCCAAACCTCGGAAAAATAACTTCTTTAAGCATTTTAATAGAAGTGTTATGATCAACACTACTAGTTGGAATAGCTTCTACCCACATAGTAACATAATCAACAACAACTAAAATATGTGTATAACCATTGGAGGAAGGAAAAGGTCCCATATAATCAAAGCCCCAAACATCAAACAGTTCAATAACAAGAGAATAATTCATAGGCATTTCTTGACGTCTACTAATGTTACCTATTCTTTCACATTCATCACAAGATAAGACAAACTTACGAGCATCTTTGAAGAGAGTAGGCCAATAAAAACCAGATTGTAGTACCTTGTGTGCAGTTCTATCTCCAAATGGTGTCCTCAATAGGATTCAGAGTGACACTTGCGTAGGATTTGTTCCTGTTCATGCTCAGGCACACAACGTCTAATAATACCATCTACTCCTTCTTTATAAAGGTGTGGATCGTCCCAGAAGTAATGTCTTAAATCATAAAAGAACTTTTTCTTTTGCTGGTATGTGAAACTAGGCGGTATATATTTAGCAACAATGTAATTAGCATAGTCAGCATACCAAGGAGCAGTACGAGAAGCATTGACGACCGCTAATTGTTCATCAGGAAAACTATCATTAATAGGCAGTGGGTCATCAAGAACATTCTCTAACCTAGACAAGTTGTCTGCAATGGGGTTCTCAGCTCCCTTTCTATCAATAATATGCAAGTCAAATTCTTGGAGCAAGAGAACCCATCTAATGAATCTAGGCTTAGCATCTTTCTTTTCCATAAGATATTTAATAGCAGCATGATCAAGGTGAATAGTAACTTTGGAATCAACAATATAAAGTCTAAACTTATCACATGCAAACACAACTGCTAAGAACTCTTTTTCAAGAGTAGCATAATTTCTCTGCAAGATATCAAGAGTCTTACTAGCATACTGGATAACATTCAATTTCTTATCGACTCTTTGCCCTAAAACATCACCTACAACATAATCACTAGCATCGCACATAATTTTAAAAGGTAAATTCCAATCAGGTGGCTGAACAATAGGTGCAGTGATCAAAGCTTTCTTAAGTGTTTCAAATGCTTCCAAACAATCATCATCAAAGACAAAAGGAATATCTTTTTGCAATAAATTAGTCAGAGGCCTAGAGATTTTAGAAAAGTACTTAATGAACCTCCTATAAAAGCCGGCATGACCAAGGAAACTTCTTATACCTTTTATGTCCTTGGGACATGGCATCTTTTCAATAGAATCAACTTTGGCTTTATCAACTTCAATACCTCTCTCGGAGATTTTGTGCCCCAAGACAATGCCTTCATTAACCATAAAGTGACACTTTTCCCAATTCAGACGAGACTAGTGTCTTCGCATCTCTGCAAAACTTCGATCAATGTTGCTCAAACAATCATCAAAAGAGGATCCATAGACGGAGAAATCATCCATGAATACCTCACAAATCTTTTCACAAAAATCAGAAAATGTAGCCATCATGCATCTTTGAAAGGTAGCAGGTGCATTACATAAACCAAAAGGCATACATCTATAAGCAAAAGTACCAAAAGGGCAAGTAAAAGTAGTTTTAGATTGATCCTTCAGCGGACACAGTATTTGAGAGAAGCCGAATAACCATCTAGAAAGAAAAAATGTGTGTGTTTGGATAGCCTTTCTAGCATTTTATCAATAAAAGGTAAAGGGTAATGATATTTCTTAGTAGCTTTATTTAACTTACGAAAATAAATTACCATCCTATAGCCTGTAATAATTCTTTATGGATCAATTCATCTTTATCATTAGGAACAACGGTAATACCTCCCTTTTAGGGACACAATGGACAGGGCTTACCCATTCACTATCAGCAACGGGATAAATAATACCTGCCTCAAGGAGCTTTAGTATCTCTTTTCTTACCACTTCCTTCATTTTGGGATTTAATCGTCTTTGAAGATCTCTAACTGGTTTGGCATCTTTCTCCACTGAAATTTTGTGTTGACATAATGTGGGACTAATGCCCTAAAGACCATCCAGAGTATATCCAATAGCAGCTCGGTGCTTCTTCAGAGTTTTCAATAATCTTTCTTCTTCTTTCTCTGAAAGTTTACCACTAATAATAACAGGATATATTTCTTTTTCATCAAGATAATCATACTTGAGATTATCAGGTAAAGGTTTGAGTTCAAACACGGGATCACCCTTGGGTGGAGGGGGATCCCCAAGAATTTCAACGGGAAGGTTATGTTTCAGCATAGGTTCTTGTTTAAGGAACACTTCATCTATTTCTTCCCTTTCCTTCGTAAACATATCGTTTTCATGGTCTAACAAATAATGTTCTAACGGATCAGTTGGAGGAACAACAATGGAAGCGAGACCAATAATCTCATCCTTACTAGGTGGTTCCCTTTCACGAGGTTGTCTACTAAACTTAGCAAAATTGAACTCATGAGACATACCATCTATGCCAACAGTGACTACCTTCCTTTTACAATTAATCTTAGCACTAGCAGTATTCAAGAAGGGTCTACCAAAAATAATGGGACAAAAATCATCTTGTGGGGAAGCAAGAACAAGAAAATCAGCAGGGTATTTAATCTTCCCACACAAGACTTCAACATCTCTAACAATCCCAATAGGTTTAATGGTGTCCCTATTAGCAAGCTTAATAGTAACATTAATGTCTTCTAATTCAACAGTGCAATATCGTGCATAATTTCTTTATAAAGATCATAAGGTATCGCACTAGCACTAGCACCCATATCACATAAGCCATGATAACAATGATCTCCTATTTTAACAGAAATAACAAAGGCGTGCCTACAACAGGTCTCGTGTCTTAGTATCGGGTCTAGCAATATTAGCAGTTTCACCCAAGAAAGAGATAACATGCCCATCTAAGTCCTCATCCAAGAGATCTTTAATCATAGCAATACCAGGTTCAACATTAATTTGGTCAGGAGGTGTATAGGTCCTAGTATTACTCTTACGAACAACAGTCGAAGCTTTAGCGTGATCTTTTATCCTAACAGGAAAAGGAGGTTTTTCGACATAAGCAGTAGGAATAATAGGATCACTATATGTAATAGTCTTTTCTTCGACCGTAATAGGTGCAACTACTTTCACTTCAACAGGAGGATTATATTTAAACCACTTCTCTTTAGGGAGATCAACGTGAGTAGCAAAAGTTTCACAAAAAGTAGCTACTATCTCAGAGTCAAGTCCATACTTAGAGCTAAATACACCAACCGTGTGCGTAACCGTGAGTGTCTCTTTTCGGGGTTGATCGAGAGGAGAACACGGTTTCTGGGTTACGTCGGACGTAAGTAGGAGTTCAGGATCACTTCTTGATCCTTACTAGTTGGCGACCGTTCCTTTGTTTCTCTTCTCGCTCTCATTTGCGTATGTTAGCCACCATATCATGCTTAGTCGCTGCTGCAACCTCACCACTTTACCCCTTCCTTTCCCATTAAAGCTTTGCTAGTCTTGATACCCATGGTAATGGGATTGCTGAGTCCTCGTGGCTCACAGATTACTACACCACCGATTCAGTGTGTACAGGTTGTGCGATGATCATGACGCGAGAGCGATGTTTACTTGTATTGGAGTTCTTCTTCCGCTTCTTCTTCGATCAGGGATAGGTTCCAGGTCGGCAGCCCTGGGCTAGCAGTGGTGGATGTTGCTTGAGTTTCATTATGTTTCATCCATAGTCGGATGTTGATCTTGTATATGATGTTGATGTATTCTTGTGGCATTTGTGCCTTATGTATGTATCCCTACCTATTATGTAATGTTGATGTAATGATATCCACCTTGCAAAAGCGTTTCAATATGCGGGTCTATCCTTGGTGGGACCGTCGAGTTACTTTTGGATAGGGTCGCATATTGGGCGTGACAAGTTGGTATCAGAGCCTCGATCGACCCTAGGAGCCCCTTGATTGATCGTGTAGTTTGGCCGCAGTTGAGTCTAGAAGAAAACTATTTTTCAGAGTCTAGTTATATCGGAGAGTAGGAACTCTTTTTACTCCTCAGCCCCTTCGTCGCTCTGGTGAGGAATCTTGACGTAGGTGTTTTGAATTATTCCTCTTCCCCTTCAAATTTTTCTTTAGGATCACGCAGTTGGTTTTCCGGTAGTTGTTCCTCAGCTCTTTTCATCCGGTGCATTTTCTCGTCAAGTTGACTCGAGCCTCTTCATCATTGAGTTCAATCCTCGGTTGTTTTCTTTTCCCACCCGCCCACCCTTCTTCGTCTCGGAACCGGAGTCCGTAATCGAGTATCCATTCTACTCGTGCGAAGTCTTTGCCTTTCTTTCCTCAATGATTTCAACCGGTGTTTTCTCTTCAAGATATTCGTCGATTTCCCCTTCCAAGTTATCTGTGTTTTCCCGCCCTCCCACCCTTTTTCTTCCCGGAGTTTGAGTCTGTTTCGACCATCAATTTCATTCGTGCGGAGCCTCTTTAGTCTTTCATAAATTATCTCAACCGGTGAATTCTCGTCTCGTTCGTCATTCTTCATTTCTTTCTTTTCCGGTGCACTCAATTCAAGTTTTTCGGGTTGATCTTATTCTTTTCCTCGAAGTGTTCTCTTTGCTCGTTCGCCTCTCGCCAATTTATCCTTCCGGAGTGTTCAACACATCTCAGGAGATTTGTCGGTGTTTGAATTAATTCGAGGCTGTCACCTCATTCAAATATTTCATTTGTTCCGGTGCATCATTTATCTGTTCGTCATCCCTTTCCAACGGTGTTTTTCTCTTCAGTAGGCCCTAACCCACAGGTCTTTTCCCAGGATCTTACCGGACTCTTCTAATTTCCGGAGCTATTCTCAAATCCTTTTCGAAATTTGACGTAAGTATGAATTTCATCAGTCAGATGTTTTTCCAAGATCGATTTCAAATCATTTCATTGTTGGCTCAACCTCTTCGCTTATCATTCTCCCGGAGTGCCTTAACAATTTTGGTGGTGTTTCTCGTCGTCATTTGAAGACTGAAGTAGAGTTTCTCTTAAATCTTGTCCGCTCGCCCGGAGATTCATGGTGCTAGCTCGATGTTATCCTATCTAATTATTTCCAGTCGTGCAATTATTTTCATCCATCCGGAGTATTTTAGGAGTTGCTTTTCTGTTCCAATTATCCGGAGGCCTCCATTTCAGAAGATTTCCTCGTCCCAAGTTTTCAGCTTCGTTCTCTCAATTATTCTATATCTGTGCCCTTTCGTTCGCCTCAATATTATCCCGGTGCTTCGTTCAAGTATTCTTGAATCAGTTCGCGATCTCTTCATTCTCTTGTATCTAAATTCCCTCAAGTATCTTTGTGCCTTTCTAATTCTTCCCGGTGATTCATTCTCTTTCATCAGTCATTTCCGAATTTTTTACGGTGGTTCCTTCAGATTTCTTTTCCTTGATTATCATTTTAATTCATTCGTTCTTTCCAATTCCACCGGTGGTTCATGAAGACCTTCTCAAGTTTGCGATATGTCTCTTCTCAATTCTTTTTCAAGAAGAATAAGTAGTATGAAAATCCATTGCTTCTCATCAATTTAATTGGTGGAGGATAAGCATAACATAATTCTTATTCTCATGTCATCGTGGTCAAGTTGTTTAATTCTTTCTTCGGAGTTTGTTCTTGAGGAATAAATTCTAGTTCCAAGTTTTTCATCTTTCTTTTCCGGAGTTTAAATTCACTTGCCATCTCGTCGGAACCTCCATCTAAAGCATCGCAAGCTTTAATCTTTATTTTTTTCATCCTTCCTTCTATCTCATCATCCTTTTGGCACCGGAGTTCTTCACGGTGGATCATCAGTATTGAATTCATTCCTCAAGAGTTCATCAAGTTTTGTTGGAGGAGTTCAAGTATCTTTTCTTCTCGCGTCTCGAAGCGCAAGTAATTCTTCATTTTCTTTTGAAGTGGAGTTTTGCATTTCTTCGTTCTTCTCAGCTATCCAATCATTTCCGTTTGTGGTTGGTTATCACCTCATAATTTCTGAGATGTTATCCATAAGTCCACAACAAGTTTGTTCTTTCGTTGTTGTTTTTCTCAACAACTCCATTCAATCCTTCTAAATTCTTTTCATTCAATTCTCTTTCAATTCTTTCCGAAGGTCTTGTGCTATGTCTTCATCAAGTATCATTCCATCCTCTCAAATTCATGTCTTCGTTCCTTCCATTTTTTCAGTCGGAGTGCTGCCTAAATCCTTTCAGTCCTATTCGTTTCTTATCTCATTCTAAACGGAGTGGTTTCATAGTCTATCTGATTCCGTGAGCTTTCGATTTTTGTCATTCTCGTCGCTTCTCTTTTCTTTTCGTGTGCTCTTGATTCCTTGCTTCTTCTCTTGAGTTCTTGTTTCTCCTATCCTTTTTCCCTTCCGTCTCGGTCCTAAGATCTCGGGACGAGATCTCTTGTTAGTGGAGGAGTGTTGTAACGCCCCAGATTCGATGCGCCAGGTGTCCGCCAGTTATTCGCCGTCTTTGCCATGTCATTTGCTTGCGTGTTGCACTTTTCCATGTCATCATCTACATTTTATATCATGTCGTCATGTGCATCGCATTTGCATACGTGTCCGTCTCATGCATCCGAGCATTTTCCCCGTTGTCCGTTTTGCAATCCGGCACTCCTATGTCTCCCGGCGCCCCCTTTTACCTCTTTTCATGTGCGGGTGTTAAACTTCCTCGGAATGGCCCGAGGTTTGCCATGCGGCCTTGGTATACCACCGGTAGACCGCTTGTCAAGTTTATTGCCATTTGGAGGTCGTTTGATACTCCAACGGTTAACCGGGTAACCGCAGAAGCCCTCTTTTGTGTGCAGCCCAACACCCCTTCCAAAGTGGCCCAAAACCCAGCCAACTCCCCTCCATGCTCTCGGTCATTCGATCACGATCGTGTGGGCTAAAACCGCTCCTCATTTGGACACTCCTAGCCCCCTCTACCTATAAAACTAGCCCCTCCCCCGAAATTCGCAGACGAAACCCTAGCCCCGCTCCCCTCGCGCGCCGGACATGTCCAGCCCCGCCGGACACGT
The DNA here is from genome assembly GCA_021605145.1 of Aegilops bicornis. Taxonomy (NCBI): domain Eukaryota; kingdom Viridiplantae; phylum Streptophyta; class Magnoliopsida; order Poales; family Poaceae; genus Aegilops; species Aegilops bicornis. The sequence continues at coordinate 682,859,471 of CM038674.1, forward strand.
CCAACTTCCACCTCACTCCGACGAATGGTGTCGCGCCACGTCACCTCCACCGCCGGCCGTAGCCAACCGCCGCCCGCCACGTCGTCGCCGCGCGTCCGGCGCCCGCTCCCACCGCGGCCGCCCGGCCTGATCGCGGCCGAGGCAGGTCGAGCCGCCGTCTCCCTCCAGGCCGGCGCCCTCGCCCTTGTCGCCGGCGATCGCCGCCGCCTCGCGCCCGCTCGCTTCTGGCGCCGCCCATGAGCGCCGCCGCCATCGCCGTCGGGCGCCTTGGCCCGCGCGCCGCGTCCCCGCCCGCCGCCCGGCAGCAGCCTGCCGCCCGCCAGTTGGCTGCCTCCTCCGGCGCGGCCCCGCCACCTCCCCGGCCCCGGATCCGCCCCGGCCCTCGCCTCCTCCGCCATCTTCCTCAGCTCCGGCCGCCGTCCCCCGCGTTTCCGGCGAGATCTCCGGCGAGGTTCGAGAAGATGGATGAGATCCACCCATCCCTCGAACCAAACGCCCTCGCCCCGCCCGGATCTCCTCGTCCCGGGTCCTCCTCGTCCCGTTTTCGGAGGGTAAAATTCCACTAAGTCCCAGGATTTTTTGCATATTTTATGCCATGTTCATCATGCCATAACTCTCTGCATATTTCTCCGTTTCGTGCGTGTAATATGTCCAATTGTTCGCCTCGGCGAGTACATCATTTCATCTCATTGCATCATTTTCATTTGAGCTTATCTTGATGTCCTAAATGCTGTTAGAAGAGGGCTATGTGATGTTAGTTTCAGATTCTTATAAGAACATGCACTTTTGTCATTTTTGCCATGTTTGATGTGTGCATCCTATGAGGTTGATGTCTACATGTGTTTTGATCTATGCCATGCCATCTTTACAAGGGTGCTTGCCATGTATTTTTATGATCTATGTGGTGACTAGCACAATCATGCAAAGTAGCCTCCGTGATGTTGCTGATTTCTGTGACTTAGTGATTTCTGCCAAGTCTGAGTCTGTTATATTTTGTTGCCATGTAAACTTGCTGCTACCATGAGTTCTCTGCATAATCTAGAGATGTGCACTAAGGATGTTTTGTTTTACATGTCATGACCTATCCATCCATGCCCCTGGTTGCATTTATGTCCTGCCGTAACTTGTTGTTATCTTGCTCCAAACTTGCTAAATAATGTTGCTGTCAGCCTGTTAACATTATGTTCAGTTTTTCCATGTGTTTTGTTAGTGATCCATGCACCCTATGACTATGATATTGCCATGCTTAGCTTCATATTTATGCCATCTTGCTGTTGGTTACCTTTCCATGCCATGTATTGCTCTGTAGTGAGTACTTCAAGCTCACCAACATGCCTACTTGTTATCTGTTTATGCCATGCTCCAGTTTTTCACGAAGTCTGAATCTGTTTATGTTTTTGCTATGTTCACATGCTTGCATTTGTATTTTCGGATCCCTTTTGACTCATGGTCAGTAAGGGACTTTTGTTGTATGCTATTTGTAGATTCATGCCATGCCTTTTTTTTGCATTGATAAGTTCCTGTAACATATTGTTTGATAGCTCTAAACATGTTAACCTGATGTTATTTCTGCCATGTCCTGTGAATTCTGCTAAGTCTGTGAACCTGTTATTATTTGCAATCTTGCCATGTGTTTTTTAGCATGTTCTAGTTGTTTCTGGAGATACCTCAGTGTTCATGTTTTGTCATGCTTTACCTATACATAATGCCCATGCCTTTTGTTATTATGTTGAGATTCTGTAGCATATTGTTTTGATACTTGCAATATGCCTAGTTGCTGTTTTGGACAGATTGTTGCTATAACTTGTATAGGGTGTATGTGTTGAACCGTTGCTCCGTTTTGAGTGTGCTCTATATGAAACTTGCTTGATTTTGCATGTAGTTTCATATTATCATGTTGCATCCTTGTTTTGAGGTGTTTGCTTGATGTTTGTATGCATTTTGCATCAATGCCATGCTTATCTTGTTTTGCTCATATCTTCTAGGCCGCATTCGAATCTATTGAACTTTATATGTAACTTGACTAGAATTTCATGTAGATCATCGTGGTGCATTTTAACTTGCTGTTTAACAACTTGAACATAAGGTTTATTCAGATCTGGACCAATTTCGAAATTTGCATATGGGGACTTACCGGAATTGCTATATGTTGTTTCCGGCCTCATTTAAACTTGCTTTGATGTGTTTCTCTTGTTTTGCTTCATCTCTTGCCATGAGTAGCCTCATCTAGCCTTGTCATGCATCATGCTTGTTTGTGCATCATGCCTTGTTCATGTGTGGTGTGTTTACCTTGTTGTGTGCTTCTTCTTGTTAGTTCCTGTTTGCTATGTATCGTGAGGATTCGTTCGCTCACGCTTGGTTCGGCTTCATCCATTCGTCTTCTTCATGGACTCGTTCTTCTTCCTTGCGGGATTTCAGGCAAGATGACCGCTACCCTGGATCTCACTACTATCATTGCTATGCTAGTTGCTTCGTTCTATCGCTATGCTGCGCTACCTATTACCTGTTTATCAAGCCCTCCCAAATTGCCATGTCAGCCTCTAACCTTTTGCACCCTTCCTAGCAAACCGTTGTTTGGCTATGTTACCGCTTTGCTCAGCCCCTCTTATAGCGTTGTTAGTTGCAGGTGAAGATGAAGTTTGTTCCTTGTTGGAACATGGAGATGTTGTTCCTTGTTGGAACATGTTTACTTGTTGGGATATCACAATATCTATTGTTTAATTAATGCATCTATATACTTGGTAAAGGGTGGAAGGCTCGGCCTTATGCCTGGTGTTTTGTTCCACTCTTGCCGCCCTAGTTTCCGTCATATCGGTATTATGTTCCCGGATTTTGCGTCCCTAACGCGGTCGGGTGATTTATGGGACCCCTTGACAGTTCGCTTTGAATAAGACTTTTCCAAAGAAGGCCCAACCTTGGTTTTACATTTGCCTCACCTAGCCCTTTTCCCTTGGGAGTCGCGCTCTCAAGGGTCATCTTTATTTTACCCCCCCCCCCCCCGGACCAGTGCTTCTCCAAGTGCTGGCCCAAACCGAGCGATGTCCGCGCCTGGCAATCAGGGTCTATGCCAACCCGACGGCTTGCTCATCCGGTGTGCCCTGAGAATGAGATATGTGCAGCTCCTATCGGGATTTGTCGGCACATTCGGGCGGCTTTGCTGGTCTTGTTTTATTACTGTCGAAATGTCTTGTAGCCGGGATTTCGAGACTGATCGGGTCTTCCCAGGGAGAAGGAATATCCTTCATTGATCCCGAGAGCTTATCATGGCCTAAGTTGGGACACCCCTGCAGGGTTTGAACTTTCGAGAGCTGTGCCCGCGGTTATGTGGCAGATGGGAATTTGTTAATGTCCGGTTGTAGATAACTTGACACCAGATCCGATTTAAAATACACCAACCGTGTGCGTAACCGTGAGTGTCTCTTTTCGGGGTTGATCGAGAGGAGAACACGGTTTCTGGCTTATGTCTGACGTAAGTAGGAGTTCAGGATCACTTCTTGATCATTACTAGTTGGCGACCGTTCCTTTGTTTCTCTTCTCGCTCTCATTTGCGTATGTTAGCCACCATATCATGCTTAGTCGCTGCTGCAACCTCACCACTTTACCCCTTCCTTTCCCATTAAAGCTTTGCTAGTCTTGATACCCATGGTAATGGGATTGCTGAGTCCTCGTGGCTCACAGATTACTACACCACCAGTTGCAGGTACAGGTTGTGCGATGATCATGACGCGAGAGCGATGTTTACTTGTATTGGAGTTCTTCTTCTGCTTCTTCTTCGATCAGGGGATAGGTTCCAGGTCGGCAGCCTGGGCTAGCAGGGTGGATGTTGTTTGAGTTTCTGTTTATGTTTCATCCGTAGTCGGATGTTGATCTTGTATATGATGTTGATGTATTCTTGTGGCATTTGTGCCTTATGTATGTATCCCTACCTATTATGTAATGTTGATGTAATGATATCCACCTTGCAAAAGCGTTTCAATATGCGGGTCTATCCTTGGTGGGACCGTCGAGTTCCTTTTGGATAGGGTCGCATATTGGGCGTGACATTATGGTTTCAATAATATTAGTTTCAACATTGATAGGATTACCTGAAATATAATGTTTAATTCTTTAACCGTTTACCACCCTCGGATTTGTGCCTTCGAAGTTGTTGATTTTTATAGCACCAGAACGATAGACCTCCTCGATAACATAGGGACCTTCCCATTTTGAGAGAAGTTTTCCTGCACAAAATCTTAAACGAGAGTTGAACAATAACACATAATCTCCTACGTTAAACTCACGCTTTTGTATCCTCTTATCATGCCAGCTTGACTTTTTCTTTGAAAAGCTTGGCATTCTCATATGCTTGGGTTCTCCATTCATCAAGTGAGCTAATATCAAACAACCTCTTCTCACCGGCAAGTTTGAAGTCATAATTGAGCTCTTTAATAGCCCAATATGCTTTATGTTCAAGTTTAAGAGGTAAATGACATGCTTTTCCATAAACCATCTTATATGGAGACATACCCATGTGATTTTTGTATGCAGCTCTATAGGCCCATAATGCATCATCAAGTTTTTTGGACCAATTCTTTCTAGATCTATTCACAGTCTTTTGCTAAATTAATTTGAGCTCTCTATTGCTCAACTCTACTTGACCACTAGATCATGGGTGATAAGGAGATGCGATTCTATGATTGACATCATACTTAGCAAGCATCTTACGGAAAGCACCATGAATAAAGTGTGAACCACCATCAGTCATAAGATATCTAGGGACTCCAAACCTCGGAAAAATAACTTCTTTAAGCATTTTAATAGAAGTGTTACGATCAACACTACTAGTTGGAATAGCTTCTACCCACATAGTAACATAATCAACAACAACTAAAATATGTGTATAACCATTGGAGGCGTGGAAAAGGTCCCATATAATCAAAGCCCCAAACATCAAACAGTTCAATAAAAAGAGAATAATTCATAGTCATTTCTTGACGTCTACTAATGTTACCTATTCTTTGACATTCATCACAAGATAAGACAAACTTACGAGCATCTTTGAAGAGAGTAGGCCAATAAAAACCAGATTGTAGTACCTTGTGTGCAGTTCTATCTCCAGCGTGGTGTCCTCAATAGGATTCAGAGTGACACTTGCGTAGGATTTGTTCCTGTTCATGCTCAGGCACACAACGTCTAATAATACCATCTAATCCTTCTTTATAAAGGTGTGGATCGTACCAGAAGTAATGTCTTAAATCATAAAAGAACTTTTTCTTTTGCTGGTATGTGAAACTAGGCGGTATATATTTAGCAACAATGTAATTAGCATAGTCAGCATACCAAGGAGCAGTACGAGAAGCATTGACAACCGCTAATTGTTCATCAGGAAAACTATCATTAATAGGCAGTGGGTCATCAAGAACATTCTCTAACCTAGACAAGTTGTCTGCAATGGGGTTCTCAGCTCCCTTTCTATCAATAATATGCAAGTCAAATTCTTGGAGCAAGAGAACCCATCTAATGAATCTAGGCTTAGCATCTTTCTTTTCCATAAGATATTTAATAGCAGCATGATCAGTGTGAATAGTAACTTTGGAATCAACAATATAAAGTCTAAACTTATCACATGCAAACACAACTGCTAAGAACTCTTTTTCAGTAGTAGCATAATTTCTCTGCTCAGTATCAAGAGTCTTACTAGCATACTGGATAACATTCAATTTCTTATCGACTCTTTGCCCTAAAACAGCACCTACAACATAATCACTAGCATCACACATAATTTCAAAAGGTAAATTCCAATCAGGTGGCTGAACAATAGGTGCAGTGATCAAAGCTTTCTTAAGTGTTTCAAATGCTTCCAAACAATCATCATCAAAGACAAAAGGAATATCTTTTTGCAATAAATTAGTCAGAGGCCTAGAGATTTTAGAAAATTACTTAATGAACCTCCTATAAAAGCCGGCATGACCAAGGAAACTTCTTATACCTTTTATGTCCTTGGGACATGGCATCTTTTCAATAGCATCAACTTTGGCTTTATCAACTTCAATACCTCTCTCGGAGATTTTGTGCCCCAAGACAATGCCTTCATTAACCATAAAGTGACACTTTTCCCAATTCAGGACGAGACTAGTGTCTTCAGCATCTCTGCAAAACTTCGATCAATGTTGCTCAAACAATCATCAAAAGAGGATCCATAGACGGAGAAATCATCCATGAATACCTCACAAATCTTTTCACAAAAATCAGAAAATGTAGCCATCATGCATCTTTGAAAGGTAGCAGGTGCATTACATAAACCAAAAGGCATACATCTATAAGCAAAAGTACCAAAAGGGCAAGTAAAAGTAGTTTTAGATTGATCCTTCGTGGACACATGTATTTGAGAGAAGCCAGAATAACCATCTAGAAAGAAAAAATGTGTGTGTTTGGATAGCCTTTCTAGCATTTTATCAATAAAAGGTAAAGGGTAATGATATTTCTTAGTAGCTTTATTTAACTTACAAAAATAAATTACCATCTTATAGCCTGTAATAATTCTTTATGGATCAATTCATCTTTATCATTAGGAACAACGGTAATACCTCCCTTTTAGGGACACAATGGACAGGGCTTACCCATTCACTATCAGCAACGGGATAAATAATACCTGCCTCAAGGAGCTTTAGTATCTCCTTTCTTACCACTTCCTTCATTTTGGGATTTAATCGTCTTTGAGGATCTCTAACTGGTTTGGCATCTTTCTCCACTGAAATTTTGTGTTGAGATAATGTGGGACTAATGCCCTTAAGACCATCCAGAGTATATCCAATAGCAGCTCGGTGCTTCTTCAGAGTTTTCAATAATCTTTCTTCTTCTTTCTCTGAAAGTTTACCACTAATAATAACAGGATATATTTCTTTTTCATCAAGATAATCATACTTGAGATTATCGTGTAAAGGTTTGAGTTCAAACACGGATCACCCTTGGGTGGAGGGGGATCCCCAAGAATTTCAACGGGAAGGTTATGTTTCAGCATAGGTTCTTGTTTAAGGAACACCTCATCTATTTCTTCCCTTTCCTTCATAAACATATCGTTTTCATGGTCTAACAAATAATATTCTAACGGATCAGTTGGAGGAACAACAATGGAAGCGAGACCAATAATCTCATCCTTACTAGGTGGTTCCCTTTCACGAGGTTGTCTACTAAATTTAGCAAAATTGAACTCATGAGACATACCATCTATGCCAACAGTGAATACCTTCCTTTTACAATTAATCTTAGCACTAGCAGTATTCAAGAAGGGTCTACCAAAAATAATGGGACAAAAATCATCTTGTGGGGAAGCAAGAACAAGAAAATCAGCAGGGTATTTAATCTTCCCACACAAGACTTCAACATCTCTAACAATCCCAATAGGTTTAATGGTGTCCCTATTAGCAAGCTTAATAGTAACATCAATGTCTTCTAATTCAACAGGTGCAATATCGTGCATAATTTCTTTATAAAGATCATAAGGTATCGCACTAGCAGTAACACCCATATCACATAAGCCATGATAACAATGATCTCCTATTTTAACAGAAATAACAGGCGTGCCTACAACAGGTCTACGTGTCTTAGTATCGGGTCTAGCAATATTAGCAGTTTCACCCAAGAAAGAGATAACATGCCCATCTAAGTCCTCATCCAAGAGATCTTTAATCATAGCAATACCAGGTTCAACATTAATTTGGTCAGGAGGTGTATAGGTCCTAGTATTACTCTTACGAACAACAGTCGAAGCTTTAGCATGATCTTTTATCCTAACAGGAAAAGGAGGTTTTTCGACATAAGCAGTAGGAATAATAGGATCACTATATGTAATAGTCTTTTCTTCGACTGTAATGGGTGCAACTACTTTCACTTCAACAGGAGGATTATATTTAAACCACTTATCTTTAGGGAGATCAACGTGAGTAGCAAAAGTTTCACAAAAAGTAGCTACTATCTCAGAGTCAAGTCCATACTTAGAGCTAAATCCACGGAAAGCATCGGTATCCATAAAAGATTTAACACAATCGAACTTAGGTGTCATACCTGACTCCTTACCATCGTCGGGACCCCAATCTTTAGAGTTGAGTTTAATTATTTCCAATAAGTCCCATTTGAAATCAATAGTCTTCAGCATATAGGAACCAACACAGGAAGTATCGAGCAAGTTGCGATTATCAAGAGAAATTCGAGCATAAAAATTCTGAGTAATCATTTCCCGAGAGAGCTCATGATTGGGGCATGAATACAACATTGACTTAAGCCTCCCCCAAGCTTGAGCGATGCTTTCTCCTTCGCGAGGCCAGAAATTATATATGTAATTACGATCACGATGAACAAGATGCATAGGATAGAACTTCTGGTGAAATTCCAATTTCAATTGCTTATAATTCCAAGATCTCGTATCATCACATAGCCTATACCATGTCATTGCATCTCCCTTCAAAGATAAAGGGAAGACCTTCCTTTTGACAACATCATCGGGAATACCCGCAAGCGTAAATAATCCACAAACTTCATCCACAAAGATAAGGTGTAAGTCGGGATGGAATGTTCCGTCTCCTGCAAAAGGATTAGCTAACAGTTTTTCTATCATACCCGAAGGAATCTCAAAGTGAATATTTTCATAAAGTTCAGTAGGTTGAGGAGCATCTCTTTGCTCTTCTGGTTGGGGTGAAGATACCCCAAACAGGCCCCTCAAAGGATTAGTTTCCATAGTGACAAGTAACAGAAAATTTCAGCACAGTATATAAATGTTTCCTTACCAAGTTCCACTCACCAAAAGCGCTACACTCCCCGGCAACGGCGCCAGAAAAGAGTCTTGATGAACCACAAGTATAGGGGATCTATCGTAGTCCTTTCGATAAGTAAGAGTGTCGAACCCAACGAGGAGCGTATGAAATGATAAGCGATTTTCAGTAAGGTTTTCTCTGCAAGCACTGAAATAGTAGGTGATAGATAGTTTTGTGATAAGATAAATAGGAACGAGCAAAAAGTAAATAAAGTAAATAAAGTGCAGCAAGGTGGCCCAATCCTTTATGTACCAAAGGATAAGCCTGGACAAATTCTAATAATGAAGAAGGAGCTCCCGAGGACACATTGGGAATTATCGTCAAGCTAGTTTTCATCACGTTCGTAAGATTCAAGTTCAAGATTACTTTGATAATTTGATATGTGGGTGGACCAGCACTTGGGTACTGCCCTAACATGGACAAGCATCCCACTTATGATTAACCACTATTGCAAGCATCCGCAACTACAAAAAGAAGTATTAAGGTAAACCTAACCACAGCATTAAGCGTATGGATCCATATCAGCCCCTAACGAAGCAACGCATAAACTAGGGTTTAAGCTTCATCACTCTAGCAACCCATCATCTACTTATTACTTCCCCATGCCTTCCTTTAGGCCCAAATAATGGTGAAGTGTCATGTAGTCGACGTTCACATAACACCACTAGAGGAAAAGACAACATACATCTCATCAAAATATCGAATCTAATACCAAATTCACATGACTACTAATAGCAAGACTTCACCCATGTCCTCGTGAACAAACGTAACTACTCACAAAGCATATTCATGTTCATAATCAGAGGAGTAATAATATGCATAAAGGATCTGAACATATGATCTTCCACCAAGTAAACCAATTAGCATCAACTACAAGGAGTAATCAACACAACTAGCAACCCACAGGTACCAATTTGTGGTTTTGATACAAGATTGGATACAAGAGATGAACTAGGGTTTTGAGAGGAGATGGTGCTGGTGAAGATGTTGATGGAGATTGACCCCCTCTCGATGAGAGGATCGTCGGTGATGATTTCCCCCTCCCGGAGGGAAGTGTCCCCGGCAGAACAGCTCCGCCAGAGCCCTAGATTGATTCCGCCAAGGTTCCGCCTCGTGGTGGCGGAGTTTCGTCCCGTAAGCTTGCCCATGATTTTTTCCAGGGTAAAAGTGATGATATAGCAGAAGATGGACCCCGGAGGCCCACCAGGGGGCCCAGGAGATAGGGGGCCGCGCCCTACAGGGGGGGGGCGCCCTCCTGTCTCGTGGACAGGGTGTGGGCCCCCTGACCTATTTCTTTCGCTCATAAATTCTTATCAAATCCAAAAAGTTGTTTCGTGGAGTTTCGGGACTTTTGGAGTTGTGCAGAATAGGTTTCCAACGTTTGCTCCTTTTCTAGCCAGAATTCCAGCTGCCGGCATTCCCCCTCTTCATGGTAAACGTTGTAAAATAAGAGAGAATAGCCATAAGTATTGAGATATAATGTGTAATATCAGCCCATAATGCAATAAATATTGATAAGAAAGCAGAGAAGGAGGCTGCTGCAGCACAAAGAAAGGAAGAACTGAGGCTGATATCTATTGCAATGGGTAAAAGACATGATGATTCATAAGACCAAGAAGATGGTCAGCCAAGGAAGGCCAGCAGAACATCCATGTTTGATATCTTCAGGTGATGAGACAATGGACAGCCAGAACATCCAATCCATGTAGTATGCAAGCTTCTTATTTTGCTCCAATCCATGTAGTATGCAATCAGTGTTAATGTAGGAAAATGTTGCAATTGATCCATAATGATGTAGACACATGAATATGGATCAATTGTTGCTCATTTTGTAACCAGTTATACATGAATATGGAAAAAGAAGTATTGAGATATAATGTGTAATAACAACCCATAATGCAATAAATATTGATATAAAAGCATGATGCAAAATGGACGTATCAGTAGTCAACGATAATGCGGTGAGTGACCTCAGATCCATCTTTGTCTCGTTTGCCCTATCTTCGTCGAGACATTTTGTGATTTTGTGGTTTTCATTCAGTGACCCTTTTTTATCCTAGTTGCAACTCCACCCCAGACATGCAACTAGGTCGCCTTTTCTGTCCCAGTTACAAGTCTATACCTTGATACACCACTAAGGTCGATTCATTTTTTGTCTCTGTTGTGAATGCACCATCTCGACATGCAACTTCGGTCTGATCCTTTTGTCCCAGTTGCAACTCGATGCCCGACATGCAACTGCGAGCTCGCCTTTTTTCTATCCTAATTGCAAATTCCCACCCTCGACATGCAACATTTTTTGGTGGGGCAACCATTTTTGTCCATAGTTGCAAGTTCACCCTTTTTTGTCGTAGCTGCAAATCCACTCTAGTTAGACAACACAGCCCTAACCATTTTTGTCTGAATTGCAAGTTCATCTTTGATGCCCATTTTGCCCCCATTTGCAACTCCACCTTCAACATGCAATCGAGCGGCCACTTGCTTTTATCCCAGTTGCAAGTTCATCCTCGATATGCAACTGTGCCTGGCCCATTTTTTCCATTTTGCAAGCCCACCCTCGACACATAACTGGGCCCCGACATTCTTTTGTCCCAGTTACAAGTCCGCCGTCGACTCGCAACTGGGCCTCAACCCTTTTTTCTGGTTGCAAGTCCATCCTCGACTCGCAACTGGAGTCCAACCTTTTTGTCCAATTGCAACCACATCCATGACTCGTAACTAGGACCTGGCTTTTTTTTGTCCCGGTCGCAAGTCCATCCTCAACTCGCAACTGGGGGTCCAACCTTTTTTTATCGCAGTTGCAAGTCCACCCTCGAGTTGCAACTAGGGCCCGACCTTTTTTCCCGATTGCAATTCCACTCTCGACTCGTAATTGGGTCCCGACATTTTATGTCCTAAACGCAAGTCCACCCTCGACTTGCAACTTGGGTTCCGCCTTTTTTTCCTAGTTGGAAGTCCAACCTTGATTTGTAACTGGGGCCCAGCCTTTTTCGTATAGTTGGAAGTCCACTCTTGACTCACAAATAGGGTCAGACCTTTTTATTTTGTCCAAGTTGCAAGTCCACCCTCGAATAACAAGTGGGGCCTAATCTTTTTTGTCCGAGTTGCAAGTTTAATCTAGACTGCAACTAAGGCCCAACCTTTTTTGTCCGAGTTGCAAGTCCATCATCGACTCGCAACTGGGGCCCGAATTTTTTAGTCCCAATTGCAAGTCCATCCTCGATTCGCAACTGGGGCCCAACCTTTTTTTGTCTCAGTTGCAAGTCCACCTTCAACTCGCAACTGGGGATCGACCTTTTCTTGTCCCAGTTGCAAGTCCACCCTTGACTCGCAACTGGGGCCCAAACTTTTTGTCCCACTTGCGAGTCCACCCTCAACTCGCCACTAGGGGTACGGTCTTTTTTGTCTGAGTTGCAAGTCCAACCCCCGACAGCGAACAAATCGCAGACGAGCCGGCCCAAGTAGGCAGGATATTTTTTGTTTTTGTTTTGTTTTTTTATTTTATCATTTTTTCTTCATTGATTTTCCTCTCATTTTAATCCTAGTTGCAAGTCCACCCTTGACTCACAACTAGGACCATAGTTTGTTTCTCCAGTTACAAGAGAACCCTTGACTCGTAGTTTCATAGATGTCCCAGCTGCAAGTCCACTCGTAGTTTCGTTCGCCCTCGACTCGTAGATGGCGTCGTAATATTGTGTAGTCCCCATTGCAAGTCCGTCCTCGACTTGCAACTGGACCATAGTTTGTTTTCATCCCACTTGCAAGTCCATCCTCGACTCGCAACTTCGGCATGGTTTTGTTGTTGTCCCAGTTGCAATTCTAGCCTCCGACTCACAACTGGGCTGTTTGTTTTCATCCCAAATGCAAGTACACCCTTGACTCACAACTCGCGTAGTAGTTTTGTGTAGTTGTCCCTGTTGCAACTCTGCGGTTGACTCGCAGCTAGGCATGTTGTTTGTTTCACCCCAGTTGCAAGTACACCCTTGACTCGCAACTGGGCTTGCGGTTTTGTAGTTGTCCCAGTTGCAAGTCCACTCTCTACTCGCAACTCGGCTCGTAGTTTTGTTGTTGACCCTGTTCCTTCGACTCGCAACCAGGCCTTTTGTTTTGCCAGTTGCAAGTGCAACCTCAACTCGCGATTGGCATCGTAGTTTTGTGTAGTTGTCCCAGTTGCAAGTCAATCCTCGACTCGCAACTAGGCCGTTATTTGTTTTCATACTAGTTGCAACTTGCAAGTCCACCTCGACTTGCAACTTGGGCCATGGTTTTGTTGTTGTCCCAGTTGCAAGTCCAAACTCTGACTAGCAACTGGGCCGTTTGTTTTCATCCCGGTTGCAAGTCCACCCTCAACTCACAACGTACATCATAGTTTTGTGTAGTTGTCCGAGTTGCAAATCCACTATTGGCTCGCAACTAGGCATGTTGTTTGTTTCATCCCAGTTACAAGTTCACCCTTGACTCACAACTCAGCTAATAGGTTTGTAGTTGTCTCATTTGCAAGTCCACCCTCAACTCGCAACTGAGCCTATAGTTTTGTTGTTGTCCATGTTGCAAGTCCACCCTCTGACTCGCAACTGGGTCGTTTGTTTTGTCATTTGCATGTGCACCCTCAACTTGCAGCTGGCATCATAGTTTTGTGTAGTTGTCCCAGTTGCAAGTCTATCCTCGACTCGCAACTAAGACATAGTTTGTTTTCATCCCGGTTACAAGTAGATCTTTGACTCGTAACTTGGGTCATGTTATTGTCCCAGTTGCAAGTCCAGACTCTGACTGACAACTGGTCCATTTGTTTCAATCCCAGTTGCAAAGTTCACCCTCACTCACAAACGGGCATCGTAGATTCGTGTACTTGTTTCAGTTGTAAGTCCAACCTCGACTCACAACTAGGCTCATAGTTTTTTTCCTTCTAATTGCAAGTCCACTCTCGACTCGCAATAGGGACTATAGTTTGTTTCATAAAATTATTTTTGTTTTTTCTTCATTTCATTTCCTTTTTATTTTTATAATTCCTAAATCTTTTTGAATTATGAATATTTCAAAATTTTGTGAACATATTTTGTTGAATCGGCGAACCATTTTTGAATCTGCAAACCAATTTTGAATATCGTGATTATTTTTCTACTCCATGAACATTTATTAAATGCACAATCAATTGTTCAGTATGAGTTTTAAAATAATTTAGTGCATATTATAAAAATGTTCACCATATATTCGAAAAAGTTCATCGTATCTTAAAAGAGATTAAGTGTGTACAAAAAAAATGTTCAATGCATATTAAAGAAATGGTCGTTGTGTATAATTAAAAAAGCTCACTGCATATTAAAAATGTTCAATTTATACTACAAAAAGTTAGTGTATATTCAGAAAATGGTCATCATATGTTAAAGGATTGTTCACCGTATATTAAAACATATTTTTGTATTCATTAAAAAATCTAATTTGAAAACATATATATATATATATACATATTCATGAATAATTTTTCTTGTGAAAAACGAAAAAATTATAAGGCAAAAAAAATCGTTGTTAGCCTATTAGAGGCTAGCGATCAGAGACGTACTTGTAAAATTTTGCTACCGGATGCATAAGCTACATCCCCAGCACTGCATTGCGTGCATCCAACACTGCATAAGCTACAGCCACGGCCAGCTGCACCATCGCACATGCATCGTGCACAGCTGGCGATCAGATATACGTATAGGCGGGACGTGCGGGGCTGAGCTGGGGTTTTTTTAGACTTTGACAAATTAAATCAAACAGACAAACAATACAAAAATAAGGTAATGCTGACATCATACTTAGATGTGAGATATTATCTTACATCTAGATGTAACAAAGACGGACCCTAAAAATATTGCTCAAAATAGCGTAAGGGTGATCTGAACTAGCAAAATTCATAACAATGAGAGTTTTGAATTAATAAATCGGATCTAATGTACCAAGGTTTGGCAAACCAGGCTGCTCTAGCGAAGGGGCAAGTATACACTATGTGTATATCATCTTCTTCCAACCCACATCTAGCACAATGGGTACTGATCAAGGTTTTGGATCCCAAGCAGTCCTTTTTTCTCGAGGGGCACCGAAATTCACGGTTACCACGGTAACCACGAAATATCGATAAAATTTCGAACGGAATTTAAAATCAAATTTTGAATTTAAATATTCTGAAGTTGACCAGTCCCTTTGCGGCAGAAGCACTCAGTTTCAGGCTTAGGTCCAGACTTGGGTTTCTTCACTTGAGCAGCAACTTGCTTGCCGTTCTTCTTGAAGTTCACCTTCTTCCCTTTACCCTTTTCTTGAAACTAGTGGTCTTGTTAACCATCAACACTTGATGCTCCTTCTTGATTTCTACCTCCGCAGCCTTTAGCATCGCGAAGAGCTCGGAATTGTCTTATCCATCCCTTGCATATTATAGTTCATCACGAAGCTTTTGTAGCTTGGTGGTAGTGATTGAAGATCAATGACACTATCATCAGGAAGATTAACTCCCAGTTGAGTCAAGTGGTTGTGGTACCCAGACATTCTGAGTATATGTTCACTGACAGAACTATTCTCCTCCATTTTGCAGCTGTAGAACTTATTGAAGACTTCATATCTCTCAATCCGGGCATTTGATTGAAATATTAACTAAAACTCCTGGAACATCTCACATGCTCCATGACGTTCAAAATGTCGTTGAAGTCCCGGTTCTAAGCCGTAAAGCATGGCACACTGAACTATCGAATAGTCATCAACACGCGACTGCCAGGCATTCACAATGTCTGCAGTTGCTGGCGCGGGTGGTACACCTAGCGTTGCTTCTAGGACGTAATTCTTCTGTGCACTAATGAGGATAATCCTCAAGTTACGGACCCAGTCCGTGTAATTGCTACCATCATCTTTCAACTTAGCTTTCTCTAGGAACGCATTAAAATTCAAAGGAACGGTAGCACGGGCCATTGATCTACAACAACATACATATGCAAAATACTATCAGGTACTAAGTTCATGATAAATTAAAGTTTAATTAATCATATCACTTAAGAACTCCCACTTAGATAGACATCCCTCTAGTCATCTAAATGATCATGTGATCCATATCAACTAAACCATGTCCGATCATCATGTGAGATGGAGTAGTTTTCAATGGTGAACATCACTATGTTGATCATATCTACTATATGATTTACGCTCGACCTTTCGGTCTCAGTGTTCCGAGACCCCGAGTATTCTGCGTGTGCAAAACTGGCTTTCACCCGTTGTATGTGAACGTAGAGCTTAGTACACCCGATCATCACGTGGTGTCTCGGCATGATGAACTGTAGAAACGGTGCATACTTAGGGAGAACACTTATACCTTGAAATTTAGTGAGAGATCATCTTATAATGCTACCGCCGTACTAAACAAAATAAGATGCATAAAGGATAAACATCACATCGTAGATATGATCAACATAAGATGTTCACCATTGAAAACTACTCCATCTCACGTGATGATTGGTTATGGTTTAGTTGATTTGGATCACGTGATCACTTAGATGACTAGAGAGATGTCTGTCTAAGTGGGAGTTCTTAAGTAATATGATTAATTGAACTTAAATATATCATGAACTTAGTCCCGTAGTATTTTGCAAATTATGTTGTAGATCAATAGCTCGCGTTGTTGCTTCCCTATGTTTTTATATGTGTTCCTAGAGAAAATTGTATTGAAAAATGTTAGTAGCAATGATGCGGATTGGATCCGTGATCTGAGGTTTATCCTCATTGCTGCATGTAAGAATTATGTCCTTAATGCACCGCTAGGTGATGTAACCTATTGCAGGAGCAAATGTAGACGTTATGAACGTTTGGCTAGCTCAATATGATGACTACTTGATAGTTTAGTGCACCATACTTAACAGCTTAGAATCGGGACTTCAAAGACGTTTTGAACGTCATGGACCATATGAGATGTTCCAGAAATTGAAGTTAATATTTCAAGCAAATACCCGAGTTGAGAGATATGAAATCTCCAACAAGTTCTATAGCTAAAAGATGGAAGAGAATCGCTCAACTAGTGAGCATGTTCTCAGATTGTCCGGGTACTTCAATCGCTTGAATCAAGTGGGAGTTAATCTTCCGGATAAGATAGTGATTGACAGAATTCTCTAGTCACCAACACTAAGTTACTAGAACTTCGTGATGAACTATAGTATGCAAGGGATGACGAAAACGATTCTCGAGCTCTTCGTGATGTTGAAATCGACGAAGGTAGAAATCAAGAAAGAGCATCAAGTGTTGATGATTGACAAGACCACTAGTCTCAAGGAAAAGGGCAAAGGGAAGAAAGGGAACTTCAAGAAGAACGGCAAGCAAGTTGCTGCTCGAGTGAAGAATCCCAAGTCTGGACCTAAGCCTGAGACTTAGTGCTTTTGCTGCAATAGAACTGGTCACTAGAAGCGGAACTACCCCAAGTATTTGGCGGATAAGAAGGATGGCAAAGTGAACAAAGGTATATTTGATATACAGATTATTGATGTGTATTTTACTAGTGTTCGCAGCAACCCCTCGGTATTTGATAATCGTTCAGTTGCTAAGAGTAGTAACTTGAAACGGGACTTGCAGAATGAACAGAAACTAGTTGAAGGGGAAGTGACGATGAGTGTTGGAAGTAGTTCCAAGATTGATATGATCATCATCGCACACTCCCTATACTTTCGGGATTAGTGTGGAACCTAAATAAGTGTTGTTTGGTGTTGAGCATAAGTATGATTTGATCATGTTTATTGCAATACAGTTATTCATTTAAGTAAGAGAATAAATTGTTGTTCTATTTACATGAATAAAACCTTATATGGTTACACACCCAATGAAAATGATTCATTGGATCTCGATCATAGTGATACACATATTCATAATATTGAAACCAAAAGATGCAAAGTTAATAATGATAGTGCAACTTATTTGTGGCACCGCCGTTTAGGTCATATTGGTGTAAAGCGCTTGAAGAAAACTCCATGCTGATGGACTTTTGGAATCACTTGATTATGAATCATTTGATGCTTGCGAACCGTGCCTTTTGGGCAAGATGACTAAAACTCCGTTCTCCGGACAATGGAACAAGCTACCGACTTATTGGAAATAATACATACCGATGTATGCGATCCAATGAGTGTTGATGCTCGTGGCAAGTATCGTTATTTTCTGACTTTCACAAGATGATTTGAGCAGATATGGGTATATCTACTTGAAGAAACATAAGTCTGAAATAGTTGAAAGGTTCAAAGAATTTCAGAGTGAAGTGGAAAAATAATCGTAACAAGAAAATAAAGTTTCTGCGATCTAATCGCAAAGACGAATATTTGAGTTACGAGTTTGGTCTTCAATTAAAACAATGTGAAATAGTTTCACAAATTCATGCCACCTGGAACACCACAACATAATGGTGTGTCCGAACATCATAACCGTACTTTATTGGATATAGTGCAACTATGATGTTTCTTACCGATTTACCGTTATAGTTTTGGGGCTATGCATTAGAGACAGCTGCATTCACGTTAAAAGGGCACCATCTAAATCCGTTGAGACGACACCGTATGAATCGTGGTTTGGCAAGAAACCAAAGTTGTTGTTTCTTGAAGTTTGGAGTTGCGATGCTTATGTGAAAAAGTTTCATCCCGATAAGCTCGAACCCAAATCGGAGAAATGCGTCTTCATAGGATACCCAAAATGTTGGGTACACCTTCTATCACAGATCCGAAAGGCAAGACATTCGTTGCCAAGAATGGATCCTTTCTAGAGAAGGAGTTTCTCCCGAAAGAAGTGAGTGGGAGGAAAGTAGAACTTGATGAGGTAATTGTACCTTCTCCCTTATTGGAAAGTAGTTTATCGCAGAAATCAGTTCTGTGACTACTACACCAATTAGTGAGGAAGCTAATGATGATGATCATGTAACTTCAGATCAAGTTAATACCGAACCTCGTAGGTCAACCAGAGTGAGATCCGCACCAGAGTGGTACGGTAATCCCATTCTGGAGGTCAGGTTACTTGACCATGACGAACCTACGAACTATGAGGAAGCGATGATGAGCCCAGATTCCGCAAAATGGTTTGAGGCCATGAAATCTGAGATATGATCCATGTATGAGAACAAAGTATGGACTTTGATGGATTTGCCCGATGATCGGCAAACCATAGAAAATAAATGGATCTTCAAGAGGAAGACGGACGCTGATAGTAGTGTTATCTGTCTACAAAGCTAGAATTGTCGCAAAAGGTTTTCGACAAGTTCAAGATGTTGACTACGATGAGAGTTTCTCACTCGTATCTATGCTTAAGTCTGTCCGAATCATGTTAGCAATTGCCGCATTTTATGAAATCTGGCAAATGGATAAACAAAGCTGCATTCCTTAATGGATTTATTAAAGAAGAGTTGTATATGATGCAACCAGAAGGTTTTGTAAATCCTAAAGGTGCTAACAAAATATGCAAGCTCCAGTGATCCATCTATGGACTGGTGCAAGCATCTCAGAGTTGGAATACATGCTTCGATAAGTTGATCATAGCATATAGTTTTATACAGACTTGCGGTGAAGCCTGTAATTACTAGAAAGTGAGTGGGAGCACTACAGCATTTCTGATAAGTATATGTGAATGACATATTGTAGATCGGAAATAATGTAGAATTATTCTGCAAAGCATAAAGGAGTGTTTGAAAAGAGTTTTTCAAAGAAAGACCTCGGTGAAGCTGCTTACATATTGAGCATCAAGATCTATAGAGATAGATCAAGACGCTTGATAAGTTTTTTCAATGAGTACATACCTTGACAAGATTTTGAAGTAGTTCAAAATGGAACAGTCAAAGAAAGAGTTCTTGCCTGTGTTACAAGGTGTGAAATTGAGTAAGACTCAAAACCCGACCACGGCAGAAGATAGAAAGAGAATGAAAGTCATTCCCTATGCCTTGGCCATAGGTTCTATAAAGTATGCCATGCTGTGTACCAGATCTATTGTATACCCTACACTGAGTTTGGCAAGGAGTACAATAGTGATCTAGGAGTAGATCATCGGACAGCGGTCAAAATTATCCTTAGTGGAATAAGGATATGTTTCTCGATTATGGAAGTGACAAAAGGTTCGTCGTAAAGGGTTACGTCGATGCAAGTTTTGACACCGATCTGGATGACTCTAAGTCTCGATCTAGATACATATTGAAAGTGGGAGCAATTAGCTAGAGTAGCTCCGTGCAGAGCATTGTAGACATAGAAAATTGCAAAATACATAACGGATCTGAATGTGGCAGACCCGTTGACTAAACTTCTCTCACAAACAAAACATGATCACACCTTAGTACTCTTTGGGTGTTAATCACATAGCGATGTGAACTAGATTACTGAATCTAGTAAACCCTTTGGGTGTTGGTCACATGGCGATGTGAACTATGGGTGTTAATCACATGATGATGTGAACTATCGATTTTAATCACATGGTGATGTGATCTAGATTATTGACTCTAGTGCAAGTGGGAGACTGAAGGAAATATGCCCTAGAGGCAATAATAAAGTTATTATTTATTTCCTTATATCATGATAAATGTTTATTATTCATGCTAGAATTGTATTAACAGGAAACATAATACATGTGTGAATATATAGACAAGCGAGTGTGTCACTAGTATGCCTCTACTTGACTAGCTTGTTAATCAAAGATGGTTATGTTTCCTAACCATAGACAAAAGAGTTGTTATTTGATTAACAAGGTCACATCATTAGTTGAATGATCTGATTGACATGACCCATTCCATTAGCTTAGCACCCGATCGTTTAGTATGTTGCTATTGCTTTTATCCATGACTTATACATGTTCCTGTAACTATGAGATTATGCAACTCCGTTTACGGAGGAACACTTTGGGTGCTACCAAACGTCACAACGTAATCGACTGATTATAAAGGAGTACTACAGGTGTCTCCAAAGGTACATGTTGGGTTGGCGTATTTGAGATTAGGTTTTGTCACTCCGATTATCGGAGAGGTATCTCTGGGCCCTCTCGGTAATGCACATCATTATAAGCCTTGCAAGCAATGTGACCAATGAGTTGGTTACGGGATGATGCATTACAGAACGAGTAAAGAGACTTGCCGGTGACGAGATTGAACTAGGTATTGGATACCGACGATCGAATCTCGGGCAAGTAACATACCGATGACAAAGGGAACAACGTATGTTGTTATGCGGTCTGACCGATAAAGATCTTCGTAGAATATGTAGGAGCCAATATGGGCATCCAGGTCCCGCTATTGGTTATTGACCGGAGGCGTGTCTCGGTCATGTCTACATTGTTCTCGAACCGTAGGGTCCCACGCTTAAGGTTTCGATGACAATTATATTATGAGTTTATGAGTTTTGATGTACCGAAGGAGTTCGGAGTCCCGGATGAGATCAGGGACATGACGAGGAGTCTCGAAATGGTCGAGACGTAAAGATCGATATATTGGACGACTATATTCGGACATCGGAAAGGTTCCGAGTGATTCGGTATTTTTCGGAGTACCGAGAGTTACGGGAATACGTGTTGGGCCTTTTTGGGCCATACGGGAAAGAAGGAAAAGGGCCTCAAGGGTGGCCGCACCCTTCCCTTGGTCTGGTCCGAATTGGACTAGGGAAGGGGCGCCTCTTCCTTCCTTCTCCTTTTCCCTTCCCTTTCCTTCTCTCCTACTCCTACTACATGGAAGGTTTCCTAGTTGGACTAGGAAAGGGGAATCCTACTCCCGGTGGGAGTAGGACTCCCCTAGGCGCGCCATAGAGAGGGCCGGCCCTCCCTCCTCCACTCCTTTATATACGGGGCAGGGGCACCCAGAGACACACAAGTTGATCCTTGAGATCGTTCCTTAGCCGTGTGCGGTGCCCCCCTCCACCAGATTCTACCTCGGTCATATCGGAGCGGTGCTTAGGCGAAGCCCTGCGTCGGTAGAACATCAAGATCGTCACCACGCCGTCGTGCTGACGGAACTCTCCCTCCCCGGAGCTTTGCTGGATCGGAGCCCGAGGAGCGCCATCGAGCTGAACGCGTGTGCCAAGAACTCGGAGGCGCGGAGTAACGGCGCTGGGATCGGTTGGATCGCGAGGAGAACGTCGACTACTTCCTCTACGTTGTGATCGCTTCCGCTTCGGTCTACGAGGGTACGTAGACAACACTCTCCCCTCTCGTTGCTATGCATCACCATGATCTTGCGTGTGCGTAGGAATTTTTTTTGAAATTACTACGTTCCCCAACAAAAACAAGTTAGACGTCCTCTACTTTGTTGTTGCAAGTTTTACGTGGCTGCTACGGGCTTCTAGCAAGAACCGTTCTTACCTACGCATCAAAACCACAACGATTTTTGATCAAGTGTGTTGTTTTAACCTTCAACAAGGACTGGGCGTAGTCAAACTCGATTCAACTAAAGTTGGAGAAACAGACACCTGCTAGCTAGCCACCTGTGTGCCAAGCACGTCGGTAGAACCAGTCTCATGAACACGGTCATGTAATGTCGGTCCGGGCCACTTCATCCAACAATACCGCCGAATCAAAGTAAGACGTTGCTGGTAAGCAGTATGACTATTATCGTCCACAACTCATTGTGTTCTACTCGTGCATATAACATCTACGCATAGACTTGGCTCGGATGCCACTGTTGGGGAATGCCGTATTTCAAAAAATTTACCTACGATCACGCGAGATATATCTAGGAGATGCATAGCAACGAGCGGGGAGAGTGTGTCCACGTACCCTCGTAGACCGAAAAGCGGAAGCATTTAGTAAGCGATTGATGTAGTCGAACGTCTTCGCGATCCAACCGATCCAAGTACCGAACGTACGGCACCTCCGCGTTCAGCACACGTTCAGCTTGATGACATCCCTCGATCTCTTGATCCAGTTGAGGACGAGGGAGAGCTCCGTCAGCACAACGGCGTGGCGACCGTGCTGATGAAGTTACCGGCGTAGGGCTTCGCCTAAGCACTACGACGATATGACCGAGGTGTGTAACTATGGAGGGGGGCACCGCACACGTCTAAGAGAAGACTTGGTGTCCCTTTGGGGTGCCCCCTCCCACGTATATAAAGGGGGAGGAGAGGTGGCCGCCCCAAGGGGGGCATGCACCATGGGGAGTCCAACTAGGATTCCCAATCCTAGTTGGAGTCCCCTTCCTTTCCAAGAGAGGGAGAGAGGAAAGGAGGAAGAGGGGGAGAAGGAAAGAGGGGGGCGCCGCCCCCTCCCTTGTCCAATTCGGACTTGCCATGGGGGGGGCCTACCCTAGTGGCCCTTCTCCTCTCTCTCCTATGGCCCAATAAGGCCCATTACTTCCAGGGGGGGGGGGGTTCCGGTAATCCCCGGTACTCCGAAACGTCCCGAACCATTCCAGTGTCCGAATGTAACCTTCCAATATATGAATCTTTACCTCTTGGTCATTTCGAGACTCCTCGTCATGTCCATGATCTCATCCGGGACTCCGAACAATCTTCGGTCATCAAAACACATAACTCATAATACAAATCGTCATCGAACGTTAAGCATGCGGACCCTACGGGTTCGAGAACTATGTAGACATGACCGAGACATATCTCCAGTCAATAACCAATAGCGGAACCTGGATGCTCATATTGGCTCCTACATATTCTACGAAGGTCTTTATCGGTCAAAACGTATAACAACATACGTTGTTCCCTTTGTCATCGGTATGTTACTTGCCCGAGATTCGATCGTCGGTATCCTCATACCTAGTTCAATCTCGTTACCGACAAGTCTCTTTACTCATTCCGTAATGCATCAACCCATGACTAACTCATTAGTCACATTGCTTGCAAGGCTTATAGTGATGAGCATTACCGAGAGGGCCCAGAGATACCTCTCCGATACTTGGAGTGACAAATTCTAATCTCGATCTATGCCAACTCAACAAACACCATTGGAGACACCTATATAGCATCTTTATAATAATCCAGTTATGCTATGACGTTTGATAGCACACAAAGTGTTCCTCCGGTATTCGGGAGTTGCATAATCTCATAGTCAGAGGAACATGTATAAGTCATGATGAAAGCAATAGCAATAAAACTAAACGATCATTAATGCTAAGCTAACAGATGGGTCTTGTCCATCACATCATTCTCTAATGATGTGATCCCGTTCATCAAATGACAACACATGTCCATGGCTAGGAAACTTAACCATCTTTGATTAACGATCTAGTCAAGTAGAGGCATACTAGGGACACTCTGTTTGTCTATGTATCCACAATGTACTAAGTTTCCGGTTAATACAATTCTAGCATGAATAATAAACATTTACCATGATATAAGGAAATATAAATAACAACTTTATTATTGCCTCTAGGGCATATTTCCTTCACCGGTACCACCACCTGGAGAAGGATCGTGTAATGCTTGTCTGGAGGTACGCTGCACCAAAGATCATTTGCAATGTCTGGTTAGCATGACGACACTCAAACATTAATACTAGTAACTAATGACCATTCAAATTAAACTCACCGTGTTCCTCGGAGCAATCTCTGACATCGGCGGAGGGGTCTGACCGGCCTTCTGGCACACAAACTGCACATTTGTTCTTGACGAGTCAATCATATGAGCTAGTAATGAAACGAACATTACGTGCATGATTTGGCTAATATGCAAAAGAAACTTACCACGAGGGAGCTCATAAATGGCCCGGTTCTGCATGTTATTGCCTGCTCTCTGCTCCTCCAACATCCTAGCCGTCCTCTCCTCCAAGTCCCGCTCCTTCTCCGCCGCCTGCTAGTCCCTCTCCGCCAGAAGCACCTTGGTTGTATTTCTCTTTCTCTCTCAAGAGCAGCCCGCAACACCACTCCTCATTAGCATTGTAATCATCGATGGCTGCACACACAATGTAATGCTTGAAAGAAATTTGAGTCTTTATAACTAACCTCAAAGGCGAGCTCGATTGGCCATGGACGAGGCCTTATCTCAGGATCTGAGCTTGTTTGGCGTGCCTTGATCTCCGGGAGAGTGCGAGGACAATGTATAAGTCCATCTCCAATGGCTATCGAGACATGGGACCTTCTGCCACTAGATATCATCACCAGCTCCGGAGCAAACTGCCCGCTCGGGTTAAAGTCCTCCCCTTTCCTCAGCTTCCCCTCGTCTCTGTACCTCACGAGCTTGTTGTGGGAGGAGATGTTGGTGAAGTTCTCTGGATGATCGAGGTCAGACGCAGAGGGCCTTGACCTTCTTGTATGGGGTAGAATGGGCCATGGCATAGAGGTCAAACACCTGTGGCACCGGTGCCATATTTAAAGGGCTCAAGCTAGCATGACATAATGAATTGCATGAATCATGAAGCAAATCACATGCTCAGTTCCGCCCATATTGATATAAGTTGGCGCTTCCTTGATGGTGTGGCAGACCTCTCATTTGGGCACGCTTGTCCTTGGCATTGTTGTGGACGGCTAGCCATGTGTCTGAGCACCACTCATCCACCAATGCCTCCCAAAAATCCATCTTATCCGCACACCATCTCAGGGGCACCTAACTTAGTAAAGAGAAACTTGAGTGCTACGCCTACAAATCAAATAACGAAACTAAGAACAAGGCCTTAAGAATATAGACAATTACTGTCATGTACTCCTCCTTCTTCAGAAACTTTCCGCGACACTTCTTCTTGGGCTTCCGAACACCACGCGAGGCGAAGTAGTCTCGAACAGCCTGCACCCGAGCCTCGTGCCGTAAGTTTTGTAGTAGGCACCTGCACTCGGTGTCGATAACCCGTGCAGAGGCCTTTGACGGTGTCCTGGACTAGGGGGTACTCACCATGTCGTCTCCTGACCAGGTGGATCGGGCCGAGGACCCCCATGGCGGTTCACTTATGGCCCACTTCGGGCAGCCCATGCCGCATACAAGGAAGATTCCACAAGACTTGGCGCCCAAGATGAGGACTCCTCTAAACCCTAGGCCTCTGGTGTATTATATAAACCGAGGCCAGGTTACTCAATAGAGGAACTCATATTCATGAGAACAATCTCGTGGTAGACACATGTACTCTGTACTATCCCCCATATGAATACAATCAAAAGCAGGACATAAGGTTTTACCTCCATCAAGAGGGGCCGAACCTGGGTAAAACCTATGTCCGTGTTACCATCGCTCCAAGACGCCTAGTTTAGGACCCCTACTACGAGATATGCTGGATTTCACACCAACATTGGTGCTTTTATTGAGAGTCTGCTGGGTGATCATTGTGGTTCGATGGGTTGTTCTCATCCAGAAATAGGAGACGAAGGTCTCAGCGAGCCTCCTCAGCGATTTGGATTACGGGCCGTTGCATCTGGCCGCTTGATGTATTTTCGGCCGTTGGATCCAGAGGTGGGAGGAGCTGGGCCGTCGGATCGGAGAGGGGTAACTGTAGGAATGAATAGTTACCTCCCGCTGTAAAAGATCTCATGCCATCGCGCGTAATTCTAGCGCCCCCCGAGGGCATTTTAGTCATTTCACTGTTGGGTATAAAATGTCGCCAGCTCCTCCCGTAGAACCCTAGCCGCCTCTTCTCTCCCCTTCCCAGCCGCTCGCCCCGCCGCATCGCTCGCCCCGTCTCGCCCGCCCTGCCCGTCCCTCTCGCCGTGGCCATGGCCGATGACCACGGCCCCGCCGTCCCGCCCTTCCCGCTCGCCGTGGCCGTGGCCGATGACCGAGGCCCCGCCGTCCCACCCTTCCCGCTCGCCGTGGCTGATACCCCGCCGCCTCCCCCCCGCCCGTATCGCTCGCCGTGGCCGATGACCGCGCCACCAGGGACCGCGGCCACTCGATGAGGAGGCCTGGACCTTGGCGCAGAGTCGTGCCCCCATGCGGCAGTGGCGACAGATCCCTCCTCACCGCAGTGCCAGCCCTCCTGCCGGGGCCATGCCGCGCCGTGATGCTGCTGGCTCGATCTCCTTGTCCCCTCCTCTCCTGTCAAGCGCACGACCTCCGCCAAGGCCGCGCCCGAGGCCGACCAGGAGGCCACGGTCACCAAGTGCCCACGCAAGGGCACCACATCCGGGAAGAAGAAGTTGGCGCCCGAGGCGGCGGTGGGCAAGAAGCAGCAGAATTGGTGAGAGGCTAGGGTTTGTCTCTGTCCAGGGAACTGCAGGT
The DNA here is from genome assembly GCA_021605145.1 of Aegilops bicornis. Lineage (NCBI taxonomy): Eukaryota > Viridiplantae > Streptophyta > Magnoliopsida > Poales > Poaceae > Aegilops > Aegilops bicornis. The sequence goes on from CM038674.1 coordinate 682,886,361, forward strand.
CGACCCCTTCTCTCCCTCCTTTCTCTTTTCTTGTTTGTCTGTAGGCTTGGGCTTGTAGGTTTTATCTTCTCTGTCTGGAGATGTTGTTGGATTCGGACTATATTCCAAAGATGGCCACTTTTCTGAGGCCTTTTGTGCTTCCTTCTTTGGAATCAATGGGAGAGAGAGAGAAGGGTTTAGCTAGGTTCCAAATATTGGGATATTTTGGATCGATGGTTTGACTAGGTTCAAAAAATGGACTTTTGTTGTTGCCTTGTTAGCTTTAGGTGGTTTGCATAAAATGTGCTTTTGTTGTTCACAAGGGACTTGGTTCTGCTTAGGTTCTTGAAGTCGTTTACTAATTAGGAGGCACTCTTATGATGTGTATTGGGATTAGTGTTTGGGATTGTGGATGTGCTGCCAGGAAGGTGTGTGCAGCGAATTATGTGGGCTTTAGTTTGGTTTGGTCCAGTTTCTTCCTTGGGTTAGGGTTAGGTTTGGATGCAATAAACTATGTGCCCTTTGGTACAAAGACTACTGGAACATACATGATGTGCGCTGATGTTGTCTTTGTACCAGTCAAAATGATGTGGGTTGTCCAAAGCACTGCAACACTTTTTTGACAGTGATTCCTTTGTTGAATGTATGTTCCAGGCGGCAGCAGATCCTCTTCTGATGGCGTCGGAATAAATTCTCAGGTGAACCCAGATGGCCTTATGTTTGGAGGCGCTGAAAGAGGATGCCTAAATACGCGTGAATAAAGGCAAATGATAAATACATTTGTTTCATTTTCTGATCCCACTGATCATGTTAAGCAATGTGCCTATAACGACTACTGTATGCGATGAGTTTTTCTAAGCCGTGTTCCATCTCTTAGGCTTGATACATATGATTAGTGCCCATGTAAATCAGTCAAGACAGTGTGCATATTTTCTGGTTATTTGGATAGTGCTAAGATACTCGGGGAAATGCTTTTGAACTAGGAGCTCATTATAATTTATCTCTACTCCTAATGGACGAATTGGTTGAATAGTCCCACCACTTTCGACTGGTTTTTTTTCGTCCGTTTTTTTTCAACCGGTTTTTTTATGCCCCCGTCCCATCCACGCACGCTCCCCCCTCCCAAAAAAACCACCTCGCAGAAAGACCTCTCCTATCGATCCCCTCCATCCCTCGAGGAGACGCCGCCGTCGTCGTATGCACCTCGATCCTCGAACGCCTCACAAGACAGCCGCCCTCTCCTGTCTCCCCCACCCATAGCCGCTCTCTTCCTTGCCAAATGAGAGCCACCGCCAAGCCCTGTTCTTCCTCGGGAGGGCAGATCTGGAGTCCGTTTGGGGCTCCGGAGAGGGGGATCTTCATTCTTCATCAACACCAACCCTTCTCCATCACCAATTCTATGATGCTCCCCATCGGGAGTGAGTAATTCCTTCGTAGGCTCGCTGGTCGGTGAGGAGTTGGATGAGATTCATCATGTAATCGAGTTAGTTTTGTTAGGGCCCAATCCCTAGTATCCACTATGTCCTTAGATTAATGTTGCTATGACTTTGCTATGCTTAATTCTTGTCACTTTGGGCCCGGGTGCCATGAACTCAGGTCTGAACCGCTTATGAATTTATCATTATATCCATGTTTTAGATCCGATCTTACAACTTATAGTCACCTACTACGGTTATGATCCGACAACCCCGGAGTGACAACAACCGGGCCCACTCTTGGTGATGATCGTAGTTTGAGGAGTTCATGTATTCACTATGTGTTAATGATTTGTTCCGGTTCTCTATTAAAAGGAGGCCTTAATATCCCTTAGTTTCCAATATGGACCCCGCTGCCACGGGAGGGTAGGACAAAAGATGTCATGCACGTTCTTTTACTAAAGCACGTATGACTTTTTATGGAATACATGCCTACATTATATCAATGAACTGGAGCTAGTGCCGTATCGCCCTAGGTTATAACTGTCACATGATGAATATCATCCAACAAGTCACCGATCCAATGCCTACGAATTTATCTTATATTGTTTCTGCTAAGTTACTACTGCTATCATCACTGTTACACTTGCTACAAAAATACTGCTATCACTGTTACTGTTACCGTTACTGCTGTCACTATTATCAAAACTATCAAACTACTTTGCTACTGATTACTTGCTGCAGATAATTAATCTCCAGGTGTGGTTGAATTGACAACTCAGCTTCTAATACCTTCAAATATTCTTTGGCTCCCCTTGTGCCGAATCTATAAATTTGGGTTGAATACTCTACCCTCGAAAACTGTTGCGATCCCCTATACTTGTGGGTTATCAGGGACCTTTTCCTTCCTCTAATGGGTATACACATATTTTGGTTGCTGTTGATTATGTTACTAAATGGGTAGAAGCTATTCAAACCAGTAGTGTTGATCACAACACCTCTATTAAAATGCTTAAGGAAGTTATTTTCCCAAGGTTTGGAGTCCCTAGATATTTAATGACTGATGGTGGTTCACACTTTATTCATGGTGCTTTCCGTAAAATGCTTGCCACGTATGATGTTAACTATAGAATTGCATCACCTTAACATCCTCAGTCTAGTGGTCAAGTTGAACTTAGCAGTAGAGAAATAAAATTAATCTTGCAAAAGACTGTCAATAGGCCCCGGAAGAATTGGTCTAAGAAAATAGATGATGCACTTTGGGCTTATAGAACAACATATAAAAATCCTATGGGTATGTCTCCTTATAAAATGGTTTATGGAAAATCTTGTCATTTGCCTCTTGAGTTAGAACATAAAGCATATTGGGCAATCAAAGAACTCAATTATGATTTCAAACTTGCTGGTGAAAAGAGGTTATTTGATATTAGTTCATAGGATGAATGGAGAACCCAAGCTTATGAAATGCCAAGTTATTCAAAGAAAAGGTTAAAAGATGGCATGATAAAAGAATCCAAAAGCGTGAGTCAAAGTCGGAGAATATGTTCTTTTTTACAACTCATGTTTCAGATTCTTTGCAGGAGAACTCCTCTCAAAATGGGAAGGCCCATATGTTATCGAGGAGGTTTATCGATCTGGAGCTATCAAAATAAATAATGCCGAAGGTACTAACCCGAAGGTTGTTAATGGGCAACGAATAAAACATTATATATCAGGTACGCCCATTAATGTTGAAAGTAATATTACCCAAACTTTGACACCGGAAGAACATATAAAAGAGTCCTTCCGGAACACTCCAGAATCGTGAAAATAAGGAGGTACGTTATACGGTAAGTAAACGGGCTCCGAAAAAATCCGCAAAAATATTTTTTGTCAGTTTTGGAATATTTAGAAAATTAGGAAAATAAGAAATTTCCAGGAAGCGTACCATGGTGGGCACAAGACACCACGGCGTGCCTGGCTTGCCAGGCGCGCTCAGGTGGGTTGTGCCCACCTGGGACCAGACTTCATTTTTCTTCCGTTTGCTTTTCTCCCAAGATAAAAAATATTTATATACTCCCCGAACCTATTGACCACCGTATCGCGGAGAAATCTTCTGTTCTCTTTCCTTGCTGTTTTTTGACAGATCCAATCTACCATGGCCGCTCCACGCTCCTATAAGGACAAGTTCTTCGAGAACGTCATCAACCCATATCTGCGGGAGGTGATGCAACACCCTCAGGCTATCCAGATGCATGAGGAGGTTCTGCACATCCGCGATGTGCAAGGTCCCAAGAGGACGGGAACCGTGGAGGTCAGGCTTGAGGCTATGGAGCAGGAGGTCTTCCGGTGCAAGGGGATGGTGGAACGTGGACTCAATGCCAATCACCTCATGATCGCGGATTACAACCATGATCTCAAGGTGGATGGCAAGTCTATGAAGGACATCGTCTTCACCCTCAACGAGCAAATCAACTTCCTCCAGAGCCGGATCTATGATCTTCAAAACTCGGTCTTTGAATATGAGGCAAGGTTTGAAGGTATGAGTTTGGCTGCCAGTTGCAGGACCTGTGAGACTCACTCCTCCCCTTATAATGGTGAGCCTCTACCATGGAAACCCAAGGATAAGATATCTTCATCACCACCTCCTTCTTCTTCATCACCAAAAGAAAATTGAGTATCAAGTATGGGCACTCCCGTTGGCTTCCGCCAAGCTTGGGGGAGGTGCCCCGGTATCGTATCATCCCCATTATCTTTTTACCTTTACTTATTTTAGTTTGATCTTTGCTTTAGATGAATAAAAGTTCAGTTCGATCCTTTCTTTTTGAGAGTTTGCTTAGTGATCTATCCTTGTAATCGTGTGCAAGATATATAATAAAGTTTAGTTTGAGTTTTTGCTTTCTTTACTTTCTTGTTGCAATAAAAGGAAAAGATATAAATAAAAAGAAAGGAAATAAATCAAGAAGATCATATACTAATCTTGTGGTAGGTGATGGCACCACATAAGGAAAAGTATAAGTAGAAAATTTTATTAGAGATTGACAAACATAGCATTAGTCAATGATGCAACTCATGAAATAATTAATAAGGGAAGAGAAGCTTCACATATAAATATACTATCCTAGAAATATTTTGTGATTGTGCCCTCATCAAAATATTATATGCCAAAATTGTTGACGTTGCAGAAGGAAGACAACTTAATGATTTACGTTTGTTCATATTCACGTAGAAGTCATATTGTCATAGATCCTTTAACATGTGGTGCTTGCCCCTATCTTTGCTAGCCAAAAAATCCACACTAGGTAGAGATACTACTTGTGCATCCAAAAACCCTTAAGCCCAAATCTTATTTTCAAGTGTCCACCATACCTACCTAGGGATTGAGCAAGATCCCTCAAGTAAGTTGTCATCGGTGCAAAAGGCAACAAAAATTGCTTCTAAATATGTGAGATCATTTAGTGTAAGAGAAAATTGAGCGTTGCACGAACTTGTGATGGTGAAGAATAAAAGCGACAGACTGCATAATAAAGGTCGCTATCACAAGGGGCAATGCGACGTGATGTTCTTTTGCACCAAGGGGTTGAGCATACAAACAAATAAGCGCATGGAAACCTCTGCTTCCCTCTGCGAAGGGCCTATCTTTTACTTTTATGTATTTACTTTTATGCAAAGAGTCAAAGTTTTATCTCTATTCCTTTTAATATTCTCCTTTGGCAAGCATCATGTGGTGAGGAAAGACCTAGGCACATATGTCCAGTTGAATATGGGTAGCATGAGTTATTATTGTTGACATCACCCTTGAGGTGAATACGTTGGGAGGTGAAACTATAAGCCCCTATCTTCTTATGTGTCTGGTTGAAATATTTTGCTCATGTGTATGCAGTGAGTGTTAGCAATCATAGAAGACTATATGATGGTTGAGTATGTGGACTTGCCTAAAGGCTCCGATACGTGACCCTTCCTAGAAAGATGATGAATTGTAGTTGCAAAAAAAATTGGCTAAGAACATAGTTTGTTGGTTTCTAATAGAGTTTTCGTTTTATACTTCGATTGTGTGATGAACTGTTACTTATTCATGAGAAGTATATGATAAAAGCTCTATGATAAAAGCCTTATATTTAATTTTTTTGCTGTTATAATAATCTACATGATACTTCTATGTCTGTATTTTGTTTTTATCGACACCTCTTTCTCTAAGCATGTCGACATGTTTTTCAATTTTGGTTTTTGCTTGAGGACAAGCGAGGTCTAAGCTTGGGGGAGTTGATACATCCATTTTGCATCATGTTTTCCTACTGTTATTTATGATGTTTTTATCCATAATAATGCCTTTTGGAGTAATTCTAATGCCTTTTCTCTCATAATATGCAAGGTATACATAAAGAGGGAGAATTCACAATTTGGAAATCTGGACCTAGAAAAGCTACGTCAGGCCACCTATTCTGCACAACTCCAAACAAGCTGAAACTTCACGGAGATATTTTATCAAATATATGGTGAATATTGGAGCAAATAACTACCTAAGGGGGCCCACCACGTGGGCACAACCCACCTGGGTGCGCCAGGGAGCCCAGGCGTGCCCTGGTAGGTCAATATAGGTCATTTTGACCTAGGAAAAAAATAAGGAGAGGACTTTCGGGATGGTGCACCGCCATCTCGAGGCGGATCTTGGCTGGAGCACTTTTACCCTCCGGCGGAGCGATTCCGCCGGGGGACTTCCCTCCCGGAGGGGGAATCATAGTCATCATCATCACCAACAACTCTCCCATCTTGGGGAGGGCAATCTCCATCAACATCTTTCAATAGCACCATCTCATCTCAAACCCTAGTTCATCTCTTGTGTTCAATCTTGTTACCGGAACTATAAGTTGGTGCTTGTGCGTGACTAGTAGTGTTGATTACATCTTGTAGTTAATTACTATATGGTTTATTTGGTGGAAGATTATATGTTCAGATCCAATATGCTAGTTAATACCCCTCTGATCTTGAGCATGATTATCATTTGCGAGTAGTTACTTTTGTTCTTGTGGTCACGGGAGAAATCATGTTGCAAGTAATCATGTGAACTTGATATGTGTTAGATATTTTGATAGCATGTATGTTGTGATTCCCTTAGTGGTGTCATGTGAACGTCGAGTACATGAAACTTCACCATATTTGGGCCTAAGGGAATGAATTGTGGAGTAGCAATTAGATGATGGGTTGCGAGAGTGACAGAAGCTTAAACCCAAGTTTATGCGCTATTCCGTAAGGGACTGATTGGATCCAAAAGTTTAATGCTATGGTTAGAATTTATTATTAATACTTTTCTCGTAGTTACAGATGCTTGTGGGATGGTTAAGCATAAGTAGGAGGTTTGTTCAAGTAAGAACAACACCTAAGCACCGGTCCACCCACATATCAAATTATCAAAGTAGCGAACACAAATTGAACCGACATGGTGAAAGTGACTAGATGAAATTCTGGTGTACCCTCAAGAACGCTTTGCTTATCATAAGAGACCGTTTTGGCCCGTCCTTTGCCTCAAAAGGAGTGCGCTACCTTGCTGCACTTTTGCTACTAGTATTGTTACTTGCTCCTTACAAATTATCTTGCTATCAAACTACTCTGCTACTTACAATTTCAACATTGCAGACATTACCTTGCTGAATTCCACTTGTCATTTCCTTCTGCTCCTCATTGGGTTCGACACTCTTACTTATCGAAAAGAGCTACAATTGATACCATATACTTGTGGGTCATCATTACCATCTGGGACTTATCCGGCATCAAGCTAATATATTACGGCGACTTCTCAAAACCCTCTCTCAAGGGCCCGTCCGCCGATCACTATCTCCTCTAATGTGCATATCGGATTTTAGGCCGACACACACCTTGAGGGCTACTGGCTATATATCTCGTCAGTAAATAAATTGCATCAATCAGAAATAAAATCTGCAAACAATCAGCCCAAGCCTGAGATGGTGCATCACCTCGGAAGCAGTCCGACATAAAGGTCGGATGCAAGTGGCTGGCTCTATAGAGGGTATTTCTGGCATTAAGCTCGGCTAAAATCCTTCGACTTTTTTGAGCCAAGGTGATCTATGACACCTTGGATACAGTCTGGCGTTGGAGCATGGATACAGTCCGACTTTGGAGCCCGGATACAGCCTGGCTTTGGAGCTCGGATGCAGTCTAGAGTTGGAGCTCGGACGTAAGAGGACACCGCCGCACGGGAACAACTCCAAACCTAAGGTGTGGCGTAAAAATAACAAGGCATAGATAAGGGCCGAAGACTTAAAGGGCTCCTCGGATGCCAGACGCGTGAACACTTCGGATTCAGCTCGGCAAACCTCAAGATCGAAGTTGGGAAGATTTGTTGAACCCGTTTTCAAGACCTACGACCGAAGATAAACAATAGTTCGAAAGAATCGAGGAGCATCCCCAACTTGAAGACAGGTTCAGGGGGCTACTGACGGTGTCCTGGACTAGGGGGAACTCACCTTGTCGTCTCCCGACTAGCTGGATCGGGCCGAGGACCCCCATGCTGGTTCACTTATGGCCCACTTCAGGCAGCCCATGCCGCATACAAGGAGGATTCCACAAGACTTGGCGCCCAAGACGAGGACTCCTCTAAACCCTAGGCCTCTGGTGTACTATATAAACCGAGGCCAGGCTAGTCAATAGATGAACTCATATTCATGAGAACAATCTCGTGGTAGACACATGTTACTCTATACTATCCCCCATATGAATACAATCAAAAGCAGGACATAGGGTTTTACCTCTATCAAGAGGGCCCGAACCTGGGTAAAACCCGTGTCCGTGTTACCATCACTCCATGACGCCTAGCTTAGGACCCCTACTACGAGATATGCTGGATTGCACCCGAGCCTCGTGCCGTAAGTTTTGTAGTAGGCACCTACACTCGGCGTCGATAACACGTGCAGAGGCCTCCTCGTATCCCTCCTCACACCTGTAGAAGGTCTACAATCAAACGAGACAACATTGATTAGTACAATAACTAAGCTTATTCGAAGATTTATAATTGTGTAAAAGAGAAATTACGAGAAAACATTCTAATCACCATGTCGTCCCTCGTGTGGCACAAGGCACCGTCGATCATCTCCTCCAGCGGGGCTGGGGCAGCCAAGTAGTGCTCCCAGCTCAATCCTAGCTCTAGAAGCTAACCTTCACCGGACAACGTGACAAACCCCGGGAAGTTTTGCCGGCAAATCACACCAAGGACTTGGTTGGGATTGCGGACATCCTGAGCGTGGTCCTAACCCCTGCAGTATGACAAGGCCAATGTATTAGATATTTGAAGAAACATGATGGCAAAAGGTACAAAAAGAGTAAATGCACTTACCTCTGTCCATCAGGACAAATCAACCACCTCTGCCCACGGGTCGCCAGCAGGGACGGGAGTCGTGTTCTACCATGCTGGTAGACGGTGGCCCCCTCAACCACCTCGCCCTCGCTACTATCAGAAATCTGATGCCCGCCACCATCGGCATGGCCACTTGGCCCCTCAGGCGGATCCTGCCAGGTACGCCATCCAGATGTCTCCTGGGATGTAGCTTGGTCCGGAGTCACGTGGGCCCAAGTGTCCTGGCCTAAAGTCTCATGGGTCGAAGGCCCGTCAACCCAAGGCGCGTGGACCGGAGTCCGCGTAGCCTCCTCCTTAGACGTGCCCCCTAGCAGTCATGTGCTCGGGGTGACTCAGCTGGGGGTGGCAGCGAGGAAGGTGTAGGAGCCTGCCTACCTCTCCCGCGGCCACGTCCTGATCTACCTCCTCTCTTCTTCCCTCCTCGACCTCCTCTCTCGGTGGGCACTGACGCCGATAAAGAAGCGCCCGCCGGTGTCCCCAAACTGTCTAACAACGCTCTCTGGAGAGGTGCGGGTGGAATGGAAGAACCCCTCCCACCATGGTCTGGACTCGTGCCCACCATCTTTCAACACATGTCATGATAGAAGAGTAAACACAATTAGTACAACCTAAAAAATTGAATACTGACATGAATAATAAAATGAATATTCATTAGATAATAGGTAAATATAGGTCCATCAGCATGTATATTCATTAGTTAATCTAGTTTGTCACTTTTGAAACTTCAAACAACCAAACTGACTCATGACAAAAGATCCTCGACCATTGACCCCTCGACCCTCGACCCCTCGGTCCCTCGACCCCTCGATGATGAGGATAAAAAGCAAAGTTTTGAAACTTCAAACAACCAAACTGACAAAAAATTAGGGTGTAGAAAGAGAAACGAAAGACGAAATAGTACATAGTGAGAGGTTGTGCAACTAGGATGATTTTCTGTACCAGCCTTTTTAATGAATTGGAGAGGATGATGGCGAAGAAGTCGAAAGACACCAATGGCTTCCGAGTTCTTCACCACCATCCTCTCAAATTCGTTAAAAAAGTTGTTACAGAATATGATCCTAGTTGCACAGCCTCTCACTACGTATAGTTTCGTCTTTGATTTCTCTTTCTATGCTTTGATTTTTTGGCATGAGTCAGTTTGGGTGTTTAAAGTTTCAACACTTGGATTTTAATCCTTGGCGATCTTCGAACCCTCAACCCTCGACCCCTCGCCCATCGACCCCTCGACCCTCGACCCCTCGGCGGTCCTGCCGAACACCTTCACTGTGAGCATGGTGCGGCTGTTGTCATAGCTTAAGATGCGTACGTGCCCGAGCTGAAGGTCATCATCACGGGCTAACTGCTTCCATCCGTTTGTCGTGCACGGATGGAAGCAGTTCACCCATGCTCATGACCTTCAGCTCGGGGACGCCCTCATCTTAAGCTACGACACCGGTCGGTCAGCACTCGGACCAGAAGATCCTCGACCATCGACCCCTCGACCCTTGACCCCTCGGTAACCCTCGACCCCTGACCCCTCGGCAATCCTCAACCCTTGAACCTCGACCCATCGGCGGTCCTGTCGAACACCTTCACTGTGAGCATGGTGCGGCTGTTGTCATAGCTTAAGATGCGGACGTGCCCGAGCTGAAGGTCATCAGCGCGGGCGAACTGCTTCCATCCGTTCTTCGCGCACGGATGGAAGCAGTTCACCCACGCTCATGACCTTCAGCTCGGGGACGTCCTCATCTTAAGCTATGGCACCAGTCGGTCAGCACTAGACCGGAAGAACCTCGACCATCGACCCCTCGGTGACCAGCGATCCTCGACCCTCTGCCCCGACCCTCGACCCCTTGGGCCGACGATCCTTGACCCTGTTCCGTCAGCGCCGACATACCCCTAACCTCGACCTGGTTCCTTCGGCGCCGACTTCCCCTCACCTCTTCTTCTTCTTCTTCTTCTTCCTCCTCCTCCTCTTCTTCTTATTTTCTTTTTTTTCATCTTTCTTGTTTCTTTAACTAAACCTAAACTAAACTAAATATAATCCTAAATCTAAAAAACAGAAAAAATCTAAACTAAATCTAAATTAAACTAAATCAGAAACTAAACCTAAAAAAACAAAAACTAAACTAAACCTAAACTACACTAACTACACTAACTAAACTATACTAATTAACAGAGAAAAAAATGAAAACAAAAGAGAGGGGGAGGGGGCTCACCGGAGTGTGGGAGGTGGAGGAGGCCGACGCCGGCGGGTCGGGGCCGCGGGGACACAATCCTCTAACATTTGTAGCTAGCACTAACTTTCTCTCATGCATGCACACACCCTCTTCGACCCCCCTCCCTCAGCATTCTATCCATAGCGCACGTTCATTTTTGTTCTTTAGGTCGTTCTCCCATAGTCTCCACAACTCCTTTTCGACACACGCTGATTGATAAACCTCTCCAGCAATGTCTGCCTACAACATACACATGCACCTTCCATCTCCTGCTTTCCGTGTCCATGCCTCGTGTCTCTGATACGGTCCCACACACGTGTAAACTCTCGCCCCTCTTTTCATCGATCTCACAATCGCACACTCCTCCCCCTATCTAGCTAGTAGCTAGGCCTCTCGCACCACCTCCTAGCTCCATTATCTCTCTCTATCCGTCTTGTTGGGCCTTATTTGCCTCTAACAAATGGATGTAAACCGACCGATCTCCCGCTATACATATAGCTAGCTAGGTCGTTATAACTCGTTTTTCCCACACGTCGATCGATCTAGCTCATTAGTTATGTCTCTCCCTTCCTCAGAAAAACAACAATTGATCTACCGATCTAGTTAGGTTTGCTTACCAAACACATGGTCCCCCTTCATCATCCATGCATGCATCCCGACACATCTATCATGCACGCGCACACGCAGAAACACATCCCCACTCTTATTGATAATGTTGCAGTTCTACCCTCAGTTTGTCTAGTAGGCCTTTCCCACCATCTTCGAGAAGCAACTCCATCACCCATCCAGCACTCTACCCCTCTCCCTCGCTCCCTATCTCTCCTCTCTCTCTCTCTCTGTCCCAACCTATTTCCCTTCCTTCACTTATGTATGGATGTCGACCGATCTCCCTCAAGACATAGCTTGGTCTCTCCTTCTCAACACATATACGAGTTGTTCTACCTCTTTAGTTAGGTCTCTGCCTCCCCCCCCCCCCCCACACACACACCGATACATCGAGCGCTCTAGTCATGTCTCCCTGCCACACACAAACTTGCCCTGTGGCCTCTGACGTTCTGATAGGTCAGTCGCCCTATATATCTTTGACTTGCACACACACAATTTCGATGGCTCTCTTCATCGATCTCGCACCCACCCACTTGATCCTCTCTTTGATTCTATCGATATATATATGACCCCTCCCTCTCTTCTCGTGGATCGCCCCCTCTATATATATGATATAGATAGGCCTCTATTTCACACACATTGCATGTGTCAAATTTTTTTTTAGATATCATCGACACATATTCCCACAAATACATTCATGAAATCACCCCCCATAACAAAAAACACTCATGAATGCAGACGCCATCTATCTAGGTTTGTATCTATCTTACACACAACCACGTAGGCGGGGGACGTGCACGAAGAGAAGAGGTGCATGCACGGCGCATGTACTCCCGCCTCTTTCCCAACCACACCCGCTCGGGTACACGGTGGAGCTCATTTCTGTACGAAAAGGCAGCCCACGTGGTAATTTGACACGTGTACTGGTTGTCCACTTGATGGAGGATCGTGTACCACGGGTGAACAAACAAATTGCGACTTGACGCGTTATGTTAAAAAAGAGGCAAACCATGTGGGGTCTACCTTAGAGGCAAGGCTCTGTAGACTGGAGATGCTCTGTACGTATTACTTTTGATGTGTCCCGTCAACTCGCAGAACGAGGAGAAGCTTGCTTAGTACGCCGTCTCCCCCGCCCACGGGCGCGGTGGCTCGCAGGACGTGGTGAAGCTTGCTTACTACACCTTACGCCCGCTCACTCGCCCACGCGCGCGGTGGCTCGCAGGACGAGGAGAAAATTTTACTACTCCCTCCGTTTACTCCTCTTCCCTACCTTGGTTAGAGAGATTATCATATTGTTTGAAATATATGTCCTTTAGTCGATTTCAATATGAACTACTAGTACATACTCCAGACACTGATGTATATAGACGTATTTTAGAGTGTAGATTCACTCATTTTTCTCCGTATGTAGTCCATATTGAAATGGATGTAATAGTACGCACTCTCCCTCGCCCCTCACCCCTCGACCCTCGCTCGACCCTCGCCCACGTGGTGGACGTGCAGCAATTCATTCGGTCTCAGATAGCCAGAACGATATATACTGCAGTACCATTATTGCTCGACTTCCCGAAGAGGCGAAGAGCCAAGCGCAAGGTTATTATTTTGAAGATGCCAAGCACAAGGTTTATAGGAGAACAAGTAGTAGTAGTACTAGTAGTATGCGTACCGGTAATGCGTCTTGTATGAGGAAGAAGGCAACAAGATGTATGTTTTATGCGTGATGATCTCTTCTTACAGGACGTGCTAGACCTAGTGGACCTCATTGTTGCAATGGGAGTACTCCCTATCATAGATGGCACGATTCAGAGTGGTGGGCAGCAGGCATAATTCGGAGCTGCTTAGTATTAAACCCCATGAAGAAGTCCCACCGAAAGGAATAGCCATCCTCTACACGTGCTCCTATGTAAAATAAGTAAATGAGACAAAAAGAGAAAGAGACAAAGTAAAAAAAAATCACCAGCCTTATATCCATCCCTATTGTATCAGTGAATGATATTTCTACATCGTGATTGACATGGCTATATTATTAACCATGCTACGGAGGTAGAAGCGGATTTTATTTATTTGCGGAGGTTGCAGTGGATGGATATTCAACGGGGAGTGAAATGATGGCTGCTTCCTCGGTTAAACATAGAGAAAGGTGGGCTTCATGATTTGACGGCTTATGTCGGTGTACTAAAGTAGGGGCACTCCTTTGTACCCCTTACTTGTGCGCGGGCAGTCAGAGCCGCGGGCTGCAACCACACTTAGCAGGGCAAAAGGGAGGAGTTAAAGCCGCAAGATGGTCAAAGCGACGCCAAGACCAGAAACACCAAGAGCAAGCAGGCAAGGTGGGTTCCCCCGGCAAGACCATTGCTGAGGCGACCCCCACGGCCCCGGCAAGGACCTTGCCGGGGCAGCTTGCCCAATGCCAACGGAGCGAGCCACCCATGAGCCCATGAGTTCCAACCCAACTAACTACCTTGAACCCAGGGCTCGGGAGGCGCCTCTGAGATGGCATGCAGATCTTCATAAAGAGCATAAACATATGAGATCAGATGAGGATCAGAAGACGGCGACCCTTGGCGGGACCTTAGCCGAGGAAATCCACAAGACCCCCGGCAAGCGCCTTGCCGGGGACAACCATAGCACCACGGCAAGGCCCTTGCCGGGGGCACCGGCGGGGCCGCTGCCAGGCCCGCACCAACCAAGTTTCCACCGCCTTTTGCATGCAGTTGCCAGCCTGACCAGCTAGACAGGCACCTGCGTGGCAACATGCGGCCTCTAGGCCAACTCAGCAAGCGCCTTCGTGGCGACACGCGGATCTTTTTGAAGACCCTACCATCGCGCCACCTCAGCTGCCTGCCTGCCTACATGGCGCTGCATGCATTGCTGGCCAGGGCGCGTGTCGAAGTGAGGAGGAGCGGTGACGGACAGGACGGGCCTCATTCCCGTCTCCAATAAAGCAAAGGGACACCTAAGCATCGCATTAAATGCGTCTTGTCCTGTAATACGGGTGATAAGCCCGTGGTACTGTAGGCCTTTCCACCTCCTGTGTGCCACTGTGGCAGCCCCTTTCATCTATAAAAGGAGGCCCATTGCATACTGGAGAGGGATTCGGCTCCTTGGAACAACACAACCACTGTAGCTAGTTCAAGAGCCCAAGAACACTCAATACATCCACCAAAGCAGGACTAGGGTTTTACGCATCCACGCGGCCCGAACCTGGGTAAACGATCCTTGTGCTGACTGTTAATCCTACTCTCCTTGCAACCCCGTGCCCCGGCAACGGTAGTAGGGATTCTAGTGATCCCATAGGTGTCGTTTCCCACCGACATCTTTGGCGCGCCAGGTAGGGGGCACAGTTGTGCGGATCCGGTTTAGCAGCCGGCCTAGTGGTTTCTTGTGGCTACGGCCGCCGGAGGAGAAGGCGGCCGAGAGAGCGGCGCTGCCTGCAAGCGCGAAGGATGCCAGGGCGGCGACGAAAAAGCTAAGTCATGCAAAACTTTAAATATTTCCCTTTATTATAAGGTTATCATCCTCGGAGATTCCGCCTATGTATGGAAAACCTGTACGCAAAGGGGCCCTGCCGCAATTGGCAACACCCTTGTTCTGTTTTGAGTCCACTCAACAGCTCAAGCGGCCGCGTCGAGAACGGCAGGGTAGCCTTCCGCACTTAGCAACGCTCTCGATTCTGACTCGAGTCAAGCTTGACAGTTCGAGCGGCCGCTTTAAGAGCGGTAAGGTGGTTCGCCCGGCAGCAAGCACACCCGGCAGGCCAATGGGGATCCGTCCTCAAGACGCTGCCCTGGGTTTACGCGCCGACGAGCCTACCAAGTTAAAGTAGGGTGGACATACAAAGGAAAATCGAACATGAAAATAACATGCATAATGTCAAAAGTGCTGCAGAATTATATTACATCAAATTGTTGCTACAGTTCTAACTAAAGATAGCAATTGTCTTGGTCATGAACCTGCAGCGGCGATGAGAAACGGGGTGCCTAATCCCGGCGCTGGCCCTCCAACCTCTGGATTCCATCGATGCGTCTGATGATGGGCTTGATACGCTCCCTGAGCGCTGCGATGTCTGCATCCTCCGGCAAGGTCTCCAGTGCAGCTTCGAAGTCGAGGTCAGGATTCCAGTGCGCCACCTTGGCAAGCACCTTGGTCATGGCGCCCTGGCAAAGCATCCGGGACTCCTCGGCCAGGGAGGCCGCCCGGTTGGAGTGAAGCCGCTCCAGAGCACCGACAACCCTCTCAAAGAACAAGGTCAAGTTGGCGTTGGGGCTCAGGCTCGTCTCTGGGGCGTACCTCACATCCGACATCCCCATGGTGGCCAGCTGCATGGCGGCCGAGTTTGCGACGACGGCAAGGCGTTCGAGCCAGCGCTTCTCGCCCTCTACGTGGTCCTTGAGGTTGGCGGCCTCGTTCCTCCGCAGCAACTTCCCGGTCTCCAGTTTCTTGGTCAGGGTCCCCTCCCGGGCCTTGGCCTCCGACAGCATCTTCTCGAGACCCTCCAACTTCAGCCTGACGTCTCTGATGGAGTTGTTGGCCTTGGAGAGCTCTCCGGCCCTGCTGACGGCCGCGCCTTCCGCCTCAGCCAGGGCGTTGTTGAGCATGTCCTTTTCTTTGGACAGCTTCAGAGCTTGCTCCTTCAGCTCGTCCTGCTCCGCCTCCAGCTCCTTCACCTTGCCGGCGTGAACCAGAGCCTGAGCATCGAGTGCCTCCCTGTGCCTCTACTCTAGCTCTCGGGTCCGCTGTGCGACGAGCTTATCCACCTCTTCATCCTTGGCGCGGAGCGTTGCAGCAAGCTTCTCCTCGCGGGCGGCAAGGTCCTCCTCCTGGGAGTCCAGCGCAGCCTGGTGCTAGGTTCGAGTGGCCTCGGCTGCGGTGGCCAAGATCTCTGCCATCTCCTGGGCTTTCTCGACTTCAGCTCTTCGCGAGCCTGGTGGAACCAAGTCTGCACCTCGGCGACGCGGGCCTTGAGATCCACCTCCGCCTTGTCCACCGTTACCGCCCTGGGATTCACCTTATCCAAGCGGGCGCGGTGGAGTGCTTGGAGCTTTCGGAAGTTGGCGCCCATGGCCTAGAGAAGCCGCCCCTCCTAGGAACCATCGCCACCAGCGCTCGGCTCGTCAATGACCTCAAGCCCAGCGGTGGCAAGCACCTCATCATCAAACACCTCTCCCTCAATGGGAGCCCTGGTGCTCGACGTGCCTGGAAGGTGGACGAAGAGGTCGTCGCTCACCCTCAGGTACCTGCCAGAGCTGGAGGCGGCGGCGGAGGAAGGCTGGTCATCGACCACCTCCTCCTCGGCAGCGGCCTTGCCGGCCTCCTCGGCAGTGGTCTTGCCGGGCTCCCCAGCGGGCCCCTTGGCGGCGTCCTCAGCAGCGCCCTTGGCGCTCTCCTCGGTGGCGATCTTCTCGGCCTGCGCCGCGGCGTCCTTGGCGACATCCTCGATGATGGTGTCGACGTCCTATGGGTCCACCGAGGGGAAGTCTGGATGCCAAGAAGGGGATGAGGCAGGGCCAAGATCAAGGCTCAGTAAAAAGAGAGAAAAAACGCAAACAGAAACGGAAGGCGAGTGGCTTACCCGTGCCGCGCTGGGAAGCAGAAGTCCCCTCCCCGCCAAAGTTCGGCGCCGAGGCAAAGCCACCGGCGCCCGAGTCCTCCTCCTCCTCCTCCGTGTGCATGGGCTCGGTGCTTGGCGCCCTTGACGGGGACACCCCTCGGGGCGGTGTAGTCGATGGGGGCGGCGCGTTGGGAGTAGCCCTCTGTGGCTCCCCTTGCTGCTGCTCCCCTCCTGCATCCACGGCTGGGTCAGTACAAAGTATCATACCCCTGGCGCACGTTGACGAAGAGTGGGTGATGGACTCACGCTGGGGGCTGGGCTGGGGGCTGTTGTCTGGACTGCTCAACACCACCAGTGGCGTGCCGGAGGTGCCTGCCGGGGGCTGGCCACTCGTTGAAATCCTGGCCCTTTTCACCCTTTGGGCCAGCGTCTCAACGTCCCTGCGAGATGAAGATGATTCAGGATGGGTGGCTCTGTGTGAGGAAATGGAGAAGACAAAAAAGGGGAAAGCGGAGCTTACTCTTCCTCCTCCTCCTCCTCTGCTGCCTTCCTCTTCCTCCTCGGGCCGACGGATCCAAAGTCAAAGGTGATCCCTGTGCCAACATCTGCCGATGAAGGGGAAGGCAGTGGCATCTGGATGTGCTTAGACGATGAAGAAGCAGATGCCTTCCTCTTCGCCACCGCGTCCTTCATCGCCTTCTTCGCCGCCATGGCCCTCGTCTTGCACACGGACGTCTCCTGGGCCTGCCGCGGCTGCGCGGCCCGGCCGGGTCTGACCGGCTCACCGGAGGTGGCCCGCCGCAGGACTCGCTCTCTTCAGGTGACTGGAGGGTCGGCGGCCGCGGTCTCCTCCTCCTCGGCCTCCTCCTCCTCCGACTCGTCGACCATGTCCTCGACGAGAGGAGCCCCGGTGCCGGCGCTGCTGGCCTCCCCAGCGGCCGCCGCACACTGGGCGAGCTCTTTTTCCTCCGCTTCCATCGCGACCTTGTCCGCCACGCCGCCGGCGCTGCCGGCCTCCTTGGTGAGCTCCGCCTCCGCCGCCCTGGCGGCGATGTCGTCCAGCTCCACCTGGGAGGTGTCCTGGATGAGCCGCGGCTCGGCGGTGACGTACTCCTCGTGCAAGGCGTCGAAGAATTCCTGCACCTGGAGCTCATTTGGCTCGACCCAGCTTGGGTCAAGGCCATGCGCATTGAAGTCCGGCATCATGGCAATGATGTCGGACCGGCAAGAATTGTTGCACAGCTGGACTACTCCCGCCGTCAACCTGAACAAGGGTCCCTTGGCGACCTTGCCAGTCTTTGCGGTGGCCCTCGCAGCCTTGCCGGACCGCTCGACCTCGCCGTCACGGTTCACGTCAAGCTGGAAGAGCCGTTGGCAGAGATGGGAGTGCCTCATCACCGTTAGGTTGTGGTCAAGGCCGGGGCGGAGCCTCATGATGTCGGCAGCGTTCGTAAAAAGCCAGGCCGGCCTCCCCTTGTTGTGTAGAGGAGCAATTTGGCGGCGGATGAAGTCCGCCCCGATCATCTCGAGGGTGAGTCCGTCCTCAGTGAGCCGAAGGATCCTGGTGGTGGCGACCGTGAGCTTCTCGTCGTCGGCGTCGACGTCGCTCCAGTCGTTCCTGCGGACCGGCGGCGCCCGGCGAACTTCACAGAATGCTGGCGGATCCTTCTCTTCAATCTAGCACCACCGGCCCCGCCACTCTTCCCACCTCTCCTTCATGGCGCCCTCCAGGTACGTCCCCTTGGCCTTTGGGATCCAGGCGACGCAACCGGAGATGGCGCCCCCCGGTTGGATCTGAGGGAAGAAGTAGTAGCGGAAGAGCGCCGTGTTGGGGTGCACCCCGGCGAAGCCCTTGCAGAGGTGCGCGAAAAGAGCCATGCACGCCACGACATTCGGAGTAAAATTCAAAAGGTGGAAGCCGTAGGTATGCATGATGTCGTTGAAGAAATCAGAGAAGGGAGGACAGAGCCCGCAGGAGAAGTAGTCGACAAAGAAAGGGTACCGATTTGGGGCGGCCTCGACACAGTTGGCGGGGATGACGCGCGTGGCTGGATGCCCTGTTGTTTCTCCCCCCGTCTTCACCCCCCACAGAGGTTTGAAGGACTCCCGAAGCTCGAACACATCGACCGTCGAGGGGAAGTAGGCAAGCTGCGTTCGTCGCGCCACCTGCTGCTACCTCTTGAGCTTGCGTTGGATTTCCTTGAAGAGGAAAGGTGATGCAGCACAGTAGCGTAAGTATTTCCCTTAGTTTTTGAGAACCAAGGTATCAATCCAGTAGGAGGTAACACGCGAGTCCCTCGCACCTACACAAAGCAAATAGCTCCTCGCAACCAATGCGATTAGGGGTTGTCAATCCCTTTTGTATAGCCGCGTAGGCATACAAAAATTGCAAACGGTTACATCATCGCCGGTGTCATCAATCTTTACTTTGTTAAATTAATTCATTTGCTTCTTGGCCATCATTAGTAAGTACTTTTTTCTACCTAGATATTTGGTAAGTACTTGAAAAAATCATTTTGTATTTTTTAGGAGAAAACTATATATTACATAAAAACAGTATGCATACATACAAGATTAAAATAAAATAAAAATCCTATATTTTCTTCCTCAAAAATACATTTTCATGTATGTACTTCAGGAATCTCATAAATAGCTGAATTTTAGAGTAGTCATATTAGAACTCTTATTTGGACTAGGGCAAAGATGAACGGAGATATGGTTGAGTTGTCGATCATTGACGTATTTCACTATTATCGCATGCCCATAACAAACAATGGAAAACCTATGGATGAATTAAAATGTTCAATATATGCATTACATATCTTACCTAAGAGGAAAGGAAATAGCGATTCCAATATGCTACATGCGTGAGTGGTATCATAAAAAAGAATTAAAATGATGTTTTAGCTATGATGATACATGCTGAAATTAAGCAATATAAATGTCAAGAATGTTAATACTATGTCTTAGCTTATACTCACATGAGATTTGCTTAAATAAAACAAAAATACAATATACCGAAATACACGATATCTAAAAGGTTAAGTGAATTGAGGTTCATATTTTGTCAAATAGTACAGTTGCGGTACCACCATGTAGTCAATAATTCATTAAACAATTTGTAGGGAGTGGTTACTTTTTAGGTGACTTAAAAATACTATAACAAATATATTCAATTACTCCTTTTTTGGTATAATAGCTAACTATTTTTTGGCACGCCTTAAAAAATGAATTCCTCATACACAATCAAGTGACAATAATATAAGTTCTCTAAATATAAAAATGTATTAATTATAGATAAAAGTCTAGCCGCGCAAATGAGCGGGTAACACCGCTAGTTTCTCTATGATTCAAGGGGTTTTTAAGTTCCGATCAATGCCTATTTCAGTTTCCGTATCCGCTTTGTATTCGCTCCGTGTCCGTTTCCGGTAGTATCTATTTCCATATTCATTTCCGGGGTTTCTGTATTCGTTTTCGCTTCTGCAAAAAAATATGAAAACAAATACGATAGCACTCAGTTCCGTCCGTTTCCGCTCCGTTTTCATCCCTACTAGCAATGGTTTAAGGGAGAAAGTGCGTATAATCCATGGACTCAACATTAGTCATAAAGAACTCATATACTTATTGCAAAAATCTACAAGTTATCAAAGCAAAGTATTACGCGCATTCTCCTAGGGGGATAGATTGGTACCAAAAGACAATGGCTCGTCCCCGACTGCCAGTCATAAGGAAGACAATTAATAAATAAATCATGCTCCGACTTCATCACATAACGGTCACCATACTTGCATGCTACGGGAATCACAAACTTTAACACAAGTATTTCTCAAATTCACAACTACTCAACTAGCATGACTCTAATATCACCATCTTCATATCTCAAAACAATTATCAAGCATCAAACTTCTCTTTAGTATTCAACACACTCATAAGGAAACTTTACAAATCTTGAACACCAAGCATATTAGGATTATTTAAGCAAATTACCATGACATTTAAGACTCTCAAAATAATCTAAGTGAAGCATGAGAGATCAATAGTTTCTATAAAAAAAATCCACCACCGTGCTCTAAAAGATATAAGTGAAATACTAGAGCAAAACTATATAACTCAAAAGATATAAGTGAAGCACAAAGAGTATTCTAATAATTTCCAAATCATGAATGGCTCTCTCAAAAGGTGTGTACAGCAAGGATGATTGTGGTAAACTAAAAAGCAAAGACTCAAATCATACAAGACGCTCCAAGAAAAACACATATCATGTGGTGAATAAAAATATAGCTCCAAGTAAAGTTACCGACGGAAGTAGATTTAAAGAGGGATGCCTTCCGGGGCATCCCCAAGCTTTGGCCTTTTGGTGTCCTTAGATTATCTTGGGGGTGCCATGGGAATCCCCAAGCTTAGAATCTTGCCACTCCTTGTTCCATAATCCATCAAAAATATTTCATCCAAAACTTCAAAACTTTACAATACAAAACTCAACAGAAATCTCGTGAGCTCCGTTAGCGAAAAAAACAAAAGACCACTTCAAGGTACTGTAATGAACTTATTATTTATTTATATTGGTGTTAAACCTTCTGTATTCCAACTTCCATATGGTTTATAAACTATTTTACTAGCCATAGATTTATCAAAATAAGCAAACAACACGCGAAAAACAGAATCTGTCAAAAACAGAACAGTCTGTAGTAATCTGTAACTAACGAAAACTTCTGGAACTCCAAAAATTCAGCCAAAATAGAACGACCTAGGAAATATGTTTATTGATCAGAAGCAATTGGAATCAGTATTTTATCACGTTCTGGTGGTTTTTAATAATTGTTTTCGTGAACAGAAAGTTTCTGGAAATTACAGCAAGATCAAATAACTATCATCCAAGAAGATCCTATAGGTTTAACTTGGCAGAAACACTAATTAAAACATAAAAACAAATATAACCAGAGGCTAGAAAAAATATTTATTCCTAAACAGAAACAAAATAAAAAAAGCAAAAAATAAAATTGGGTTGCCTCCCAACAAGCGCTATCGTTTAATGCCCCTAGCTAGGCATAAAAGCAAGGATAGATCTAGGTATTGCCATCTTTGGTAGGCAATTCTACAATGAGACATCTACCATACTTAGGAATGTCTTTCTTTTTAGTAATTATCAAACTTTTAGGCACAAGATCGAAAAATTCATTCGTAGCAAATGGTTCCTTAATGATAGCAAAAAGATTGGGGTGAATACTTATAGATTTAATATCCGCAGTTTCCTTACTAGAGGATTCACCCTTATTTTTAGGAACATAAATAAGCTTGGCAATTTTAGTAGGAGGACTAGGAGTATTCTTTACGGAAGAAAAAACGGTTCCCAAATTGGTAATGATACCTTCAAGTTTATCGATTCTAGTGGAATCTTGATTTATTCTTTCATTAACTATGGGTTCCTTCTCCTTAATATTTTGCAAGGTGACTCCTACCTTAGATCCATATTGGGTAATTTAGTTATGGATCTTTTTATCCAGATTTTCAATTAACTCTACGGTAGCAATTTTATTTTCAACAATTTCAAGTCTTTGCATTACATGCTCCAAAGTTAACATAGTTACATTAACCAAAAGAGGTGGTGAGCCAAATAAATCTATCATAGCATTGTAAGAGTCAAAAGTATGGCTACCCAGGAAATTCCTCCGGTAATGGTATCGAGGATATATCTATACCAAGGATTAGCTGTTGGAGATATGCCCTAGAGGCAATCATGTGATAATGATATTTCCATATGTATACATGAGTCCTTTGTATTGTCCTTGAACATCATCAATGATATGTATCAATAAGTATGTGACTTGTTTGTGGAACTATATATTGTATGATGATTGTTTTAATGGTCCCTAGTTGATAAGGTTATGCGGACACATATCCTTGACTAGTATACGACTCGGTTGATGACTATGTTTCACAAGTCATGTGCATGGAGATGCTAAACCGATAGTATGGGCTCGGGGATGGAGATCACCGAGCCGGACAGACCCACTTTGAGACGCAGCGAGATATAGTCATCTGTTAGTCTCAAGTGCAATGTCTATGCCATGTCCTAGACCTGAGGTCCTCGCATGTTCTCGGGATGAGGATCGACTCACTTAGGGTCTATCAAACGCTAATCCGTAACTGGGTAGTTATAAAGGTAGCTTTCGGGTGAGTCGTGAGACATGCCGCGAGACATGGTTGACCAAGATGGAATTTGCCCCTCCTATTTGGAGAGATATTCTCTGGGCCCTCTCGAGTGATCAGATTCGGAAAGCATGGCCATGCGACTTGGGTTAAGTGTTAACCTAGTTCAGGAATCTGTATCATGGTTTCGAGAAGAGAGGTCGAGCTGACACAAGGGTGACAAGTACTCGCCTTGAGCTCGACAACAAATATCGTGAGGCAAAAGGAATGTTGCATATGCCACATTGTTGAGGTTCGTCAAACGACTTTATGCACACATGGGAGTTGGCACGTTCTTCTAGGAGCCGCTACCAACTATCGACTCTGGTCGTGTCCATGTGTACGTGAACCTATAGGGTCGCACACTTAAGGGGCTGCAGCCCATTCGGATTGGATCTGAGTGGAAAATGGATGTGGACTCCTAGTGGGCTCAAGTGTTGAGCCCACCTCGGAGGTCTATATAAAGGGGAGTGGGCGCACCACTTAGGGTTGATGGGATTGAACCCTGGTTAGCCACCGCCACTCCCCACGCCCATGCCACGCGACCGGACCTGCAGTCCGCCGCTGCTCCCCGTACGTGCGGATACCTTGGAGGCATCACATCTGCGGTGCTTGTACGAACCGTTCGAGGGAACCGCGAGGTGCCGTTCGCGGGAGATCACCGTTCACGGGTCTTCGCTGTTTGCGGGAGATCGGCAACGCAAGGTGGAGACGGCCCGGGAGATCGTCTACACGCATCACCAACTCTACTTCCGCTGCGGTGACTGCACGTCTAGTGGTAAACCCAATCCCGTGATCTATTTCCAGCAGCATGATCTTGGGTGCGCGGTAGAAAATTTTATTTTGCGCTAGTGTAGCGTACCGCGTGTTCCAACATTAGCACCTACATAAAAATTGCGGAGGAGAACTGAAGTAGATTGTTTCCTGGTAGATTTATTTTGAGCATTGCAAATTCTATACCAAGCATCTTTTAGATTTTCTCCCTCCCTTTGCTTAAAATTTAGAACTTCATTCTTGGGAGACAACGGAGAAGAAATAAAACTAGCCATAATGGCAAGCAAGCGAGAAAAAGGCAAACGGAAAAGAGAGGGTGAATAAAACGACAAGGGTGAAGTGGGGGAGAGGAAAACGAGAGGCAAATGGCAAATAATGTAATGCGGGAGATAAGGGATTGTGATGGGTACTTGGTATGTTGACTTTTGCGTAAGCCTCCCCGGCAACGGCGCCAGAAATTCTTCTTGCTACCTCTTGAGCTTGCGTTGGATTTCCTTGAAGAGGAAAGGTGATGTAGCACAATAGCGTAAGTATTTCCCTCAGTTTTTGAGAACCATTGTATCAATCCAGTAGGAGGTTACGCGCGAGTCCCTCGCACCTACACAAAGCAAATAGCTCCTCGCAACCAACGCGATTAGGGGTTGTCAATCGCTTCACGATCACTTACGAGAGTGAGATTTGATAGATATGATAGATAATATTTTTGGTATTTTTATGATAAAGATGCAAAGTAAAATAAAAAGCAAAGTAAAAGCAAAGGCAATAATAAAGTGATGGAAGATTAATATGGTGAAGATAGACCCGGGGGCCATAGATTTCACTAGTGGCTTCTCTCAAGAGCATAAGTATTATACGGTGGGTGAATGAATTACTGTTGAGCAATTGACAGAATTGAGCATGTTATGAGAATATCTAGGTATGATCATGTATATAGGCATCACGTCCGAGACAAGTAGATCGACTCCTGCCTGCATCTACTACTATTACTCCACTCATCGACCGCTATCCAGCATGCATCTAGAGTATTAAGTTCAAGAAAACAGAGTAACGCCTTAAGAAAGATGACATGATGTAGAGGGATAAATTCATGCAATATGATAAAAAAAACCCATCTTGTTATCCTCGATGGTAACAATACAATACGCGCTTTGCTGCCCATACTGTCACTGGGAAAGGACACCGCAAGATTGAACCCAAAGCTAAGCACTTCTCCCATTGTAAGAAAAACCAATCTAGTAGGCCAAACCAAACTGATAATTCAAAGAGACTTGCAAAGATAACCAATCATACATAAAAGAATCAGAGAAGATTCAAATATTGTTCATAGATAATCTTGATCATAAACCCACAATTCATCGGTCTCGACAAACACACTGCAAAAACAAGATTACATCGAATAGATCTCCACGAGAGAGGGGGAGAACATTGTATTGAGATCCAAAAAGAGAAAAGAAGCCATCTAGCTACTAACTATGGACACGAAGGTCGGAGGTAAACTACACACACTTCATCGGAGAGGCTATGGTGATGATGTAGAAGCCCTCCGTGATGGATGCCCCTCCCATGAGCTCCGGAACAGGCCCCAAGATGGGATCTCGTGGGTACAGAAGGTTGCGGGAATTAGGTTTTTGGCTCTGTATCTGATCGTTTGGGGGTTCGTAGGTATATATAGGAGGAAGGAGTACGTCGGTGGAGCTTCGTGGGGCCCATGAGGGTGGAGGGCGCGCCTGGGGGTGGGGGAGGGCGCGCCCCCTACCTCGTTTCTTTCTTGACGTAGGGTCCAAGTCTCCTGGGTCATATTCGGTGAGAAAATCACGTTCCCGAATGTTTCATTCCGTTTGGACTCCGTTTGATATTCTGTTTCTTCGAAACTCTGAAATAGTCACTTAAAACAGCAATTACAGGCTGGGCCTCCGGTTAATAGGTTAGTCCCAAAAATAATATAAAAGTGGAAAATAAAGCCCAATATAGTCCAAAACAGTAGATAATATAGCATGGAGCAATCAAAAATTATAGATACGTTGGAGACGTATTACCTGCTCACTCTCCGGCTGCTCCGTCGCCCCGGCATCTTTGGCCACTCCCTTGCCCTTGGTGGATTTGGGCGCCATGGCGGCTGCGAGAAGCAAGGGGGCGGATGATGGCGAAAGCCCAGCGACAACGGATGAAGGCGGGGGCTCGAGAAGGAGGAAGAAAGGGGGCGGCGGCTCTGAGATTGGAGAAGACGCAGGGAGGGGGTAAAGTGAGCAGCGCACCCGCGGTTATTCCTTTTTACGGGGAAGGCACGGGCCGCCTCCCTTCCCATTAATTGCGATGTGACGCATGCGTGCGGAAACTGCTCTGCGCATGCCCCCCACGTCACGCATGACCTCCCCCACGTCACACAGGTTGTGGGGAAGCGCAGCAGACGAAAAGTTACTGCGGTAAAAACCGCCCCGCCTGCCCGCGCACTGTTTTGGGCCTGGCCCAACAACACGTCGCGCCTATGTGTGGCCCAGGCCTGGGGGCTCCTATCGGTGTACTAAAGTAGGGGCACTCCTTTGTACCCCTTACTTGTGCGCGGGCAGTCAGAGCCGCGGGCCGCAACCACACTTAGCAGGGCAAAAGGGAGGAGTCAAAGCCGCAAGATGGTCAAAGCGACGCCAAGACAAGAAATCCCAAGAGCAAGCAGGCAAGGTGGGTTCCGCCGGCAAGACCCTTGCCGCGGCGACCCCCACGACCCCGGCAAGGACCTTGCTGGGGCAGCTTTCCCAATGCCAATGGAGCGAGCCACCCTTGAGCCCATGAGTTCCAACCCAACCAACTACCTTGAACCCAGGGCTCGGGAGGCGCCTCTGAGATGGCATGCAGATCTTCGTCAAGAGCATAAACATATGAGATCAGATGAGGATCAGAAGACGGCGACCCTTGGCGGGACCTTAGCCGAGGAAATCCACAAGACACCCGGCAAGCGCCTTGCCGGGGACAACCATAGCGGCACGGAAAGACCCTTGTCGGCCCCCCGGCAAGGCCCTTGCCGGGGGCACCTGCAGGGCCGCTGCCAGGCCCGCACCAGCCCAGTTTCCACCGCCTTTTGCATGCAGCTGCCAGCCCGACCAGCTAGGCAGGCACCTTTGTGGCAACATGCGGCCTCCAGGCCAACTCAGCTAGCGCCTTCGTGGTGGCACGCAAATCTTCATGAAGACCCTACCACCACGCCATCTCAGCTGCCTGCCTGCCTACATGGCGCTGCATGCATCGCTGGCCAGGGCGCGTGTCGAAGTGAGGAGGAGCGGTGACGGACGGGACGGGCCTCGTTCCCGTCCCCGATAAAGCAAAGGGACACCTAAGCATCGCATTAAATGCGTCTTGTCCTGTAATATGGGCGATATGCCCGTGGTACTATAGGTCTTTCCACCTCCTGTGTGCCACTGTGGCAGCCCCTTTCATCTATAAAAGGAGGCCCATGGCATACTGGAGAGAGATTCGGCTCCTTGGAACAGCACAGCCACCGTAGCTGGTTCAAGAGCCCAAGAACACTCAATACATCCACCAAAGCAGGACTAGGGTTTTACGCATCCACGTGGCCCGAACCTGGGTAAAAGATCCATGTGCTGACTGTTAATCCCGCTCTCCTCGCAACCCCGCGCCACGGCAAGCGTAGTAGGGATTATTGTGATCTCATAGGTGTCGTTTCCCACCGACAGCTTATTAGTCATTATTACTGCCTATACTCTTTGCCCATATATAATAACCACGTGGTACAGTAGTGGGATATACTTTAATAACCATGCTCGAAGAGAAGAGGTGCACACACCCACACACGTAGTACTAGTAGCACTCTTTGCGTCTTCCCCAACCACACACCTGACACGGCGAAGCTCATTTCTGTAAGATGATGCAGCCCACGTGATAATTTGACGCGTCTAGTAGTAGTTACTCACTTATAAATAATGGAGGGTCGGGAACCACGCATGAAATAAAGTTCTTTTTCTTAGTGGCATGTACGCAATATAAATAGGTTCATATGGAGAGAAAAGGAAACCCCTCCACTATATACATAACCAGGACGAGCCTACACGGTTGCTTGCTAGGGTTGCTCTCTCCACACTCTCTCGCACAAAACAACTGTGGCCACATCTCTAACATCCGGGCTGATCACGTCCGCTGGGGGAAGGGGTGGATGCTTTGTGTAGTTGCAGTCGCCGTCAGCGACTGCGAAAACCCATTGTCGGCACGTCCCGATCAGGGGTCCCCGCCGTTCTCTCTCACAATGCCGGTGAGGTTTCCTTCATCCCTTGCTCACTGCCATGATGTGGGCAGTTGCCGCCTCCCGTCGCCCTCCTC
Organism: Aegilops bicornis; assembly: GCA_021605145.1. Classification (NCBI taxonomy): domain Eukaryota; kingdom Viridiplantae; phylum Streptophyta; class Magnoliopsida; order Poales; family Poaceae; genus Aegilops; species Aegilops bicornis. The sequence goes on from CM038674.1 coordinate 682,914,747, forward strand.
TAGGTTGAGCTACGTCCCAACATCTCTCGGGTACAACTTCCTTACAGCCGGCCTGCACCACTGCCCCAGTTGCCCACATCGCTCCATGTCGATATTTCTCTACTTCTTTGCCCCGCACATACCTCTACTGGCTTCTACTGTATTTGTGCTGAGTTTATATCTCATCAACTAGTCCCATTAATCTTATTCTAATCACGCTTCTTAAAATTTCTTTGCCACAGGGATGCTCATCTCGATTTTGGTGAAACTGGACAAAATGATCCAATGGTTAAAGGTTTGCAAACTTCATTTCTTCGGAAGCTTCAACATTGCGAGCAAATTAAAGCCTGGTTAGGGTTTACGGTTCGAGGGCTAGGGACTGCATGGATCGCTTTTTTCTTTAGCTGTCTCTGTTCCAAAATAAGTGTCAACTTTAGTAGTAGTACAACTTTGTACTAAAGTTTGCATAAAGTTGAGACACTTATTTTGGAACGGAGGGGGTACATATTGTCTATGATCTGTCAATCATTGAGATGCAATAGCATGCATGTTAGTCTCCTTTGTATTTGATGAAATGTTGCAACGGGGCAACCTTGGATGCAAGATACATGAAACAGAAGCCGGAAGCTTCATAGCATTGTACAAATTTATCTTGCTGAGAAATTACAGCACGTACTATACTACTATGTAAAGAGTTAGGTGTCGCACGGTGTCCAGAAAATATGGTGATATTGTGAGGTGGGCCATGTAATCACTGAGCCTGCGTGTTTTCACTGCTTTCGCACTCCTCCGCTGTAAGAATGGAGAAAATTGTAATCTAGTACCTCCTTTCGCCGAAGCGTGGGACATCCAGCAGTCGTACCACCTCAGTAATAATGACCAATGAGCCGTCAAATCACATAGACAAAGCAGTAAGTTGGACTGACGAAGCAACCATCACTTCTGAATCCGCTTCTCTCTTCAACGCAGGCGCCAGTGACAGGTCGCTTCCGCTCTGCCCGGGCATGAATGCGGCACCGATTCTTTGGAGCAGCGCTGACCATTTCGCAGGGGGGGGGAGCGTGCGCGGGCGATGGAGGGGCTTTGGGTGGGCCAGGCTGGTCAGGAGCGGGTGTGGCAGCTGTCCCGACCGGATGCCCGGAAACGAGAGGATGAACTAACTCTCGCGGCTAAATCATACACTACACAACATCTCTCTGTAGGAGTAGGTCGATGTGTCGCTCTCTCTAACACACACACTGTTAAACACACACACGCGCACACACACACACACACACAGATTCATAGAATAGGAATATCGTGCGAGTGCGAAGCCATAGGAAATGATATACAAATGGAGTACGTACAAGAAGAGAAGAGGTGACGAATATTCCATCAAGCCTAGACCGAGGAGTAGTACTCCCTTCGTCTAGGTGTTAAGTCATCTTACAAAAAGCAGATATTCCCAAAATGTTTAGGCGTCGTCCATTAACTTCGCATCTCAATCCCCTCCTGGCCTCGTTGCTTGGGAGCGTTGTTACCTCCTCTGCCTTGTTATCTCCCCCTGAAACCCAATGCATGGAGCGCAACTACGCGTTGATCAGTCAAGAAATCAAAGTCGGCTTGCATGCGAGTTAATACTTGGCCCTGCATGGTAGCTAAAACGACATCTCTTAGTTGTTGTGATTAATTGTTGCGTTTAGAGACAGAAATCAGGGCTTTGATTGGAGGAAGACGGTCAAGTTTCTCCTTCTCCAATCTGCTTGTACCTTGGTGCCGCTGCACCTTCTAACGCGATTTACACCTAGACGGAGGGAGTAGTACGAGATACGGTGGCACACTGACTTAGGTCGAATACAAGTGCCCAAAATTATTGGAAGAGAGCAAAGTGTACAAACTAAATAATTAAAAGAGTAAAATGCACTGTTGGTCATTGAACTTATCGTATAAGTTCACTTTGGTCACAGTACTCAAGAATACGGTCGATACGGCCACTATATACGTGATGTTATAATAAGTATTCACTTAAAATAGTACGTGAGCGAACAGAGGGATCAATTGGACCGTGTTCACGAGTAGTAGCGAGATGTGTGAGGTAAGATACACCGCTGGCGTTTTTAAATTTTCTTATTAATTTGTTTGTTTCACCCTCTGACTGGTGGGACCCAACATACTACATGGAGAGAGGTAAGGTGACTAAGGCTGCATTATTTCTGTACTACCAACACTGCTTTAAATCCCAAAAGACCTTACCACCAAAGCCACATGACACGATTATGATTTAAATCCCAATGACTCCCACACAAAAAAACATGGCATGCTTGTCACACGAATGCAGGAATATATAAAAGGTTATTTTCCTCTCGTTAATCATAACGTGAGGGTGGTGTAGCTGGTTAGCATGTTCACTCATCAAACCTGAGGTCTCGGGTTCGATAACCGCACTTGAGCATAATTCTATTTTTGTTCGACTTCTTTCTTCCACCAAATGACGGGTAGGCCCCGCATGACAGAGAGAGAAAGTGATCTGGGGCGGTGCCAAGAGGATTCTTTGACTGGTCAAAATGGATGGATACGGAGCTATACGATCTTGCAGTGACCGTATAATCACCTCATCACATATATAGTGACCATATTCTTGAGTACAGTGACCAAAGTGAACTTAGCAATTACTCTCAATACGCCCTAGTTTCTTAGTACCCGCTGAAACTCTTAGTACATACGGTGGTACACTGACTTAGGCCGAATACAGGTGCCCAAAATATTTAAAATTGGAGGATGGTGCAGCCCACCTATCCGATATTTGACCGTGTGTGATTCAGTTGTTGTTCACTTCGGAGGGTCGTGTACCACACGTGAATGTTAGTATGCGCGAACGGGAGGCGTGCAACGTTAATTGCGAGTTGACTCCGTCGAGCGTTAAATTTTCTTCACGTATTATCATTGCCCCTAGTATTTTTATTCACTATGTTAAATAAATAGTTCTATTTCGTGCACAATTTAAAACAATTTTTATGGAGAGAAAAATAAAACCACTCCATCTATATACGCTGCAGCCTCGGCGCTTGTTTTCTAGGGTTTGCACTCTTCACACTCTCTCTCTCTCTCTCTCTCTCTCTCTCTCTCTATATATATATATATATATATATATATATATATATATATATATATATATACATACATATATATATATATATATATACGCTGGAGCCTTAGCGCTTGTAGTTGCTCTCTTCACACTATCTCACCCTCTCCAGATCTAATCAATACTTCGTTGGGCTCCCTCTCTCTCCCCTCACTGCTGGTCAAAGAGCCGCCAGGATCCGTCCGCTGGGAAGGGAATGAGGCTTAACCCTGTCGCCGTCGGCGAGGGAGGGAATCCACTACCGGCCCAGCTGTTCTCTTTCACCCAGCAGCGGCGCGGGAGGGCGTCCGACCCCTTCTTCCTTGCCGTGGTACATGGTGTGGGCAGATTGGCCTCTGGCCGCCCACTGAGCCACACTCCGAGAACCTTAAGGTATAATTTACTTATTCCACATGCATTGCTCTAGCTGCATGTGGGCTTTTTCTGCTTCTGCACTTGAATCTAGGTGTTGGATCAAACAGGAAAGTAGTGGAGAAAGTTGTATAGCATGAATATAGGACGTGGTTCAAAGAGGAAAGGAAGGGGAAAGTTGTATAGCATGAATCTAGGACGTGGTTCAAAGAGGAAAGGAAGGGGGAAAAGTAGTACAGACTAGCTATCCAGCACCTGCGTTGCTCGAAAAGGGAAAACAATGACAAACACAGTATGCACATCTGTAATGAACTGATCTTTTTATTTTGCGGGACAAGCTTGTAGAGTTTGACCAGGACTAGATTTGCTGCCCTCACATAGGGAAAGGTGTCTAAAGATAACAAAACCGGGACCAACACAAATATGCTCCTTGGTTGTTTGTTCTTTGTTGCAATAGACTGTGCATCACCCCTTTATACATTGGTAGATGCACATGGTGCTGGTGCGTCCACTGTCCCGTGCAACTCTTTAGCTGTTGTTAATCTAAGGCCTTGTTTGGTTAGAAAGTCCTAGGACTTTTTTTTGTCCCAACTAAAAAGTCCCTAGTCCCTACCTGCTTGGTTACACGGACTAAACATGGACTAGAGGTTATTAAATGACATGCTAAAAGACCATGTTACCCCTAGTAATGAACTAATAGAGATAAGGTGCGATGCGGGGCAGGGGCAACTGTTGGAAAAAGTCCCAAAAAGACTCTCCCTCAGGGTCTTCTTTCTTTAATCCCAGATGCCCACTTGTAGTCCCTAAAAGTCCCTCATGTTTGGTCTAGATGGGACTGAAAGGGACTTTTTTAGTCCCTACACCAAAAAATCCCTGTAAACAAACACCCTCTAACAATGCCGCCGGAAAATTGAAGCAATGCCACCGTTAAATGAAAATTACATGTTTAACAAATTTTATTGTTAATATAATCTCTCTGTTAATATGAATCAATGCCACCATTTTAGAAATGCTACTGTCTTGCTTTCTTTCCCATTTAGATAAGTTAGATGCTTCTTTTTGTTGGCTTCTGTGTCATCCACCGTTATTGACCACTATTTGTTTCCTTTGCACCTCTGTGTAAACACGGTTATCTACTTCACCTCGTTGCTATTGTGACCTTTTGTTGCACTGCACAAAACACTTTTGTTTTAAGAGTGTTTTGTGCAATTCAACCAAAATGTCACACCGACAATGTTGCTTGATTGCTTGATCTTAGTGGAACTGCACAAGAGGAGATCCGACTTCCTATCCGTGTTGGCAAATTTGGTTCAGATCTTCTTCTTGTGAGTTGTTTGAATTCCCCGTCATGAGAGGTCAGTACTAGCCTCCTTTCACATGATTGTGCAGTGTGCTTTCATACGTTGTGCTACTTATACGGTAATGTTGCTTGATTTTAGTGAACTGCACGAATGGAGACAGACTTCCAATCTGTATGTGCACCATAATATCCCATTGAGGTAAGATAAGAATATTTCACAACCGTTGGCCTGTATTTTGCCGCTTTCATCAGAAAATTAATGTCGTTGTTTAGTTATGTACTTGTGCTCCCTAATTGACACGCCAAATCTTACATTGAAGGCAAAGCTTGTCTGTTATTGAACCAAGTGATGAAGGGGAAGAACAAGCGGAAGAAAATCAAAAATCAACTCCCGGTGTTGTAATGAAGCACTGGAACTGTGATTACACAAGTAATGATATAGTTTTGCATCTTAATTTATTGCTATGGATGGAACGAGCAATTGTTTTGACACTGATTTGATGCCACTCTTAATGTAATATGTAATTATCTCTACTTGTTCAAACATGGATCTTCTTTGAAGATAACATATATTTTAGTGGAACTGCACAAGAAGATATTGGAAACATTAAACTAATCGAGGAGTATATAGTAAGCATGGCAACCACAGTAGATAACAATAGATGATTCCGGAGAAGTGCTTCATCTGTATGCTCTACCCAATAAGCCTCCTGACAAAGGTTGGTACTGGCCCACGGATTTCATCCATAAGATTGAGCTTTGTCATATCTATTGGTGTTGTGCTAATGTTTAGATACTGTCATGAGAAAGTGGTATTGTCCTTGAGAAGTGCTTCATCTGTGCTGTTTTAAATATTTCCTTTCCTTTTTTTCTAAGCAAACATGGATGCTAGCATTTAGTTGTCCTCTTGTCTTTGGACAACAGGATCATCCTCCTCTGAAGAAGAATATGGAGTAGGTGAAGTGCCTAGTTCCGATTATGCCAGGATAAAAAGCCAAGCCTCTCTTACTAAGAAGGGAGCAGCCGAGATGGTTACGTTATTGCCCACAAGAACAAACTAACTTTAGCTCAGAAGGACTCACAGATCTCCATCTTTGTTGCTATGATGGCCAATACAATGTCGTGTTAGGATTCTTCCGGTGAGTTCCATTTTTTTAAATGTGTACTCTGCATGGATCATGTAGGCTGCCTGTTTAAACTGTCAATCCATAGTACAGTTTGCTTTATACTAATCACTTTTTTGTATTTGTGCAAACAGTGGTGCTCAACTTGATTTCAATGGGAACTGCACAAAATGTTCATGAATACATCGAATCATTCATTTCCACCACAAGAAAGGAGGTGCCGATATGTTCAAGGAATTGCAACATATAAAGGCGAAATCATACAAGCTACGCACGAATTTGGTTGATTTTGGTGGAACTGCACAAAAAGAACAGCTAGTTTATTTAGCACGAGGTGCCATGTCAATGTCCGAACTGATGGCAAACCCTACCCATTCCACAATCGTAGGCATTTGATTGTCAGGAACCCGATTCCAAGTCACATCAATCTAGCTGGTAACACCTCATATCACTTTGCGGCCTCACGCACGGTATTCCCATGGGTGTCACCTTACCATGGCCCGGGACCGTTTGCGCCTTTTGGCTCACGTATATGATAGTGTCGCTAGCATCCATATGACAGAGAACCCGGGCCGACATGGCTAGTCGTGAACCCAAAGCGGTACTAACCCATGGGGACAGGCATACATGAATCAACCCGAGCATGTCGATTCGGCAGCGTGCGAATCCGGGCTGTAGCACTGGCTAACAGGACTCCGGTAACCCGGCTGTAGCAGGCTAGGCAGGACTCCGGATGTCACCAGCGTGACATTTCCCGAAGGACAGAACCACGAGGTGAAACACATGCCGGCCAGTCAAGCGTCCTGAGCAGTAGTGCTGGGCTAGCAGGACTCCGGTGAACCGGGCTGTAGCGGACTACTATGGCTCATGGAAGCACTAGACTACATTTCCCCATAAGAGAGGCTGCCAAGGATAAACAACTAGATTGTCGGATCCTACACATACCAAGCATTTCAATCATACACACAATATGCTCGATATGTGTAAATACAACATGGCATCACAACATAACTCTACGACTCAAAGTATCTATTCATTAGGCTCCGAGGAGCCAAGTATTACAAACATGGGTCTCATGACCCAACATTCAGAGCATACAAGTCAAAGCACACGCAGAAGCTTAACATGTCTGAGTACAGACATCTACAAATGAAAAAGGCTGAGAAGCCTGACTATCTACCAGATCCTGCCGAGGGCACAAGATCGTAGCTGAGGTATCAAGCTAAATGTCGAAGTCCACGCGGAACTACTAGCGAGACTGAAGTCTCTCTGCAAAACATAAATTAAGCAAACGTGAGTACAAATGTGCCCAGCAAGACTTACATCAGAACTAACTACATATGCATCGGTATCAATAAAGGGGGTGATGGAGTTTGACTGCAGCAAGCCAACTTTGACTCGGTGGCTATCCTGAACTACGACTACAAGTAACTCTTTTGGGGTGGCGCACACAAGTCCACATATTCACCATATCAATACACCACTATGGATCCGCTCCCGTCTTCCTACGAGAACTCCATCCATAGCACTCACGCTTATCTTGCGTATTTTAGAGTATCCACTTTCACTTGTCTATGAACTGTACAGGCAACCCAGAAGTCCTTTACCGCGGACACATCTATTCGAATAGATCATATTAACCCTGCAGGGGTGTACTTCTTCACACACGCTCTCACCACTTATCGCCGTTTACACGACATGTACTCGGCAACCTTCAAGCGGAAGCCCAGCGAGGGTGTCGGCCACGACCTGACTAATCACACAAGTCTCTCGTCCAGGTTTATCGCCTATTCGGGTTCCATCCGCAAGGAGATTCGGCCGGGGTGTCGCTCACGGCCCCAAACGATGTGAGTAGGGTTCCCTAGCCCACCTCGACGGGTGGATCTACGCTTGGTACACCGTGCCATGGTGCCTAGTCTGTCCCAAGCCCACCTGTACCAGGTGCCACTTGGTAGACTACTAACACTACCTACAAACACCAGAAACTAGTTGCAACTCCTGGACAGAGATCAAGTTGATTAATAAGTCGAGAGAGCTTGGAGCGCCCGGAGCCCAATGTGTGGTAGTAACTGTTCATGGATCACAAACACAGAACTCAGTTCCTGAGGACGGCTACAATGAGACAACCCACCATGTACTCCTACATGGCCTCTCACTGTTACCTTTACCAAATCGTGTTCACACACTTAGCTCACACACAGTAGGACATGTTCACACACCTCCAATTCATCCTTGATGAATCAGACCTGACACAACTCTAAGCAATAGCGGGCATGACAAACAAGCATGAATGAGTAGGCACATCAGGCCTCAAACAACTCCTACTCATGCTAGTGGGTTTCATCTATTTACTGTGGCAATGACAGGTCATGCAGAGGAAAGGGGTTCAAGTACCGCAGCATGTAACAGTTGAATCGTTGTTGTCCTAATGCAGTAAAAGAGAGCAGGAGCGAGAGAGTGGGATTGTATCGAAATGAACAAGGGGTTTTGCTTGCACAGCACTTCAAGATAATATAGTTCTTCATCAGTGTCATCGAATAATCGTCGGAACGTCGTCTACTGAGAGGGGACAGTCACCGGCAACAGAGAAAGAACACAATCAATGCAATGCACAATATGATGCATGAATGTGACATGGCAATAATATTATGATTTGTGCTAATGCATCTAGCAACAATTTAGATGAAGTCCATATGAACCAAGGGTTCATATGCAAACTCCATATTTAGCACTTTAAATGCCATTATCATGTTTTCACTTATACAGTGGGTATAAGTTGGTTTAACATGCATTAAAGTAACATAAATGGATAGAATGGATTTTTCTGATCATTTTCCATATATAAATTATTTCATTTGGAGTTACGGCTGATTTACTATGATTTTTAGAAGTTTTGGCTATTTTCTGGAATTTCCTATATAAGAATAAATCCAGAAAATAAGTTACTGCATCAGCATGACATAGGTGTGACCTCAGCAGGTCAACTGGGTCATCCAGGTCAAACCTGACCTGTGGGACCCATACGTCAGTGTCTCAGGCTGGTTTGGGTGTATGACAGGTGGGACCGGTCAACGTTGACTTGACTAAAGTCAAAGTCTGACACGTGGGGTCCACAGGTTAGCACTAATCTAAACAGAAAATTAAGTTAAACTAAACAGGCGTAGGGCCCACATGGCAGTGGCACTAGGGGTGGTTAGCGTGGCCATTAGCAGCTAATGACAAGGCCACGTCGGCTCGCCGGAGTTGAACGCCGACGAGGGCACAAACGCGGCGGCGTCCCTCGGGAACGCGCTACAGGCGGCAAGATCAAGCGCTGAGGGCACCAGGGCATAGCCCTTTCTCTGCCGCATCAAGGAACAGTGGAGTTGGACGCGGGGGTTGCCGTAATCAACACCGACGACGAGGTTTGCGGCTGCCGTGGTTCGGTTGGCGGTGGTTTCGTAGCTACAACGTGCGGATCGACTAGCTAACGGCATACGCATGACGTACGCGTGCCCACGAATCCGTTGGACACGGTGGTGTGACCAAAAGGTCGCGGAATAGCACCGGCGACGAGCTCGGGCGGAGGCAAGCTTCGGTCATGGTTGGGGATGAGGCTAGCGGCCGCAAACGAGAGAGGAAGAAGAGGGGTCCGGAGCAGAATCTCACATCGGGGTCGAGGAGCAGGTCAGCAGCTCGGGGGAGGCGTCGGAGCGAGCGGGGTGACGAGAGCGATCTCGGCGACCGAGAGGTTGAAGACAGCGCAGGGACGGCGATGCGGTGCTTCCCCGGTTGCTTGGCTTGGCATGGACGAAGAGGACGACGATGCAGAGCTCGGGGACGCGTCGGAGAGGCGAGGGGGGTGCGGTAGCCGTGGCGGCAGCGAACGGCAGTGACGGCTCCGCTTGGCTTCGAGAGAGAGAGAGCGAAAGAGGCGAGGCAGGGAGAGAGGGGAGCGGTCGAGGGGGTCCAGGGGGGCTGCGTGGCGTCCAAAGCGACGTCGGGGAGGCGGCGGAAAGCAGGAGGTGGCCGGGGCACGTGGCCGCGCGCGCGGGGCACACGCCCGGTGTCCTTCTGTCCCAAGGAGGAGGACGTCTGGCAGCTGGGCTGCATAGCACTGGGCCGTCCAGGGGCTGGGCCGGTTGGTGGCGCCAGGTAGGTAAGGGTCCAGGTGAGTCTCTTTTCTTTTCTATTTTCTTTGTTTCTGTTTTCTAATTCTTCTGCAACTTTAGGGCTTTTATTAAAATACTAAAACTAACTCAAAAATCATGAAACTGCTCAAGGCTACTGTTTGGAATATTTCCAACAGTAAAGATTTTAGTTCATGATTATTTGAGCATTTAAAATATTTTATAGCATTTAAATGCCCAAATGCAAATAATGAATGATTTAATCCAGTGACCCTCTGTTGTCCTAGAAAAGTGTGCACCATTTTTGTCAGAGGTTCTAGACCAAGGCAAAGATGATGAACATTTTAGAAGGGCATTTTGGGTTCATTGAAAATGATTTTAGTAAACCCTAGTTGGTTTAAGGGGGGTGCTGGGGGTTCTGTCATCCCCATTTCAAGTTTCTTTAAATTTAAACATGTTGCATGAATGCTTATGCAGAGTCAAGCAAGGACTAAGCTAGGGCTGTGACAACTCACCCCCACTAAACAAGAATCTCGTCCCGAGATTCAGGACGTGAGGTAAGAAGACAGAGGAGGCACAAGCTAACACGGACTTCACGATCCAGGTTGCACTTCATAAGAACGTTGACACGATCACCATCTTTGTCTCGATGTCATGCTCTGAGTACTCCAACTAACATGACAATGAGAGGAAAGGGAAAACTCCAGAAGGATCGATCTCCTCGAAGATCGAACAACTCAGGATCAACTCATCGAGTGAGACATTGAACATCTCTCGAGCTGAGACACGAAACATACACCCAGAGGGATGGAGTGTAACGGATGATGAAGGTTCACTAGGTAGACAACAATTCCACACTTAAGAGGGTGGTGAACGGTTGTCAACGCAGCGAGGAGTTGAGTTGCCATGATATCATAACGAGACATCTTAAGGAAGGTGACCCGCAGAAATATTCCCTCAAGTGGCAAAAAGAATTAATTTTGATTCAGAGTTCATTGAAAGTCTTTAAACCGGCCTAAGGCAATCACAATCGATCATTTGAAGGAGTTCAAAAGAATGACATACTCGGACTAGGATGGATGATGTGGACTACCTTGTTGAAGACAAAGCAATGGATTCCGGATATGGATGGGACCCATGACAAGTCCACTTTTAAAGATGATCTTGGACAACTACTACTGAGAAGGGCAGCCCATGGGAAATTGGCACAATGGCGGTGCAAGCTGGGAACAAAATGCAACTGTTGGGAATGTTCCAACCATCATATCTCCCTGAGCTTCAGATCCGATTGGCGATAGGATACTTCAGACTCAACATGTCTGAAAGAAAGTTTGCAAGACGATTCGACGAGATGGCGTTGTGAGATTCTCGGGAAATGAACTACGATAGCAAGCTCCAAAACATGAGCTGGTTCTGCTACACACCTGTGAACACACTGTCCTAGACAAGCATGACCACATGGTAGTCTTACAATAAAACACTACCGAGTTCTGATTAGGAACCATCATTGCGGAGAGCGAAGTCCTGCGCATGTACCTTTGGGTCCTTAAGGATTAGCACTTAAGAACTTCTTTTCCTTGAACAAATCAACCAGTGGGTTGGGGTGCTAGGGATGCATATAGAATGAAGGTTGCAAGTATCCAGACCACAGAATACTTCGCACATATGCATGAATGACTTGGGATGATTCCAGAGGAAGCAAAACTAACTTTCTCGGATTCACGGCGGCAACTTACACCAATTGCACGTGAACCAGAGGTAGTCACTTCCTTCATCCAAACATATGATTCATGAACGAAACACGAAGAAATGCTTACACAAGTTTCCAACACTAGCTTGATGTCCAACAAAATCATGAAGAATATAAAGATGTTGTCGATGGGCTCAACAATAATTCATCGAGATCTCCATAAAATGGAATTCCATGACTATGTGAACAAGGTGATAGCATTGGTCAGACCCAAAGATATAATGGTGTATGCTCGAGAAAACAACTACGAGTAAGACAACATTACGAATATCATTGGTTCTGATTTGATTTGACGTTAGCCCATACTCAAATCAAAGATTGGTTACGACAATAGCACCAACAATTCATCACGAGGATCAATCGATGAAAATGTCATCTTTCTTCAACACACACACACACAGAAGATATCCCTTAGAGATGAACTAAGTTAAGCAAAGCTTTTACTTTCCAACTCTCCAAGTTGTTGTCTAGCTCAACCAACTAGCTCAGGGATATCCAACACAGGTTCTTGGAGAAAGAGTGGTTTATAGGAAAACCATTTGATCACGAGCTCAACATAGCGGTCAGGTGACAACCTGGTGATAATTCCGAGAAGATATTCGGAAAATCACGAACCACAGATATGTTATTAAGCTCGAGAACAATCTTGCTTTTCAGGGCAAGACGATATGATCAAGGAGTGAGGGATTGTCACAATCCTAACTCCTTGGTCGATGAGTGCACCCAGAAATATGGACTAGGTAGCAAGATCAATCTTAGGATGATGATTCAATAACCAACACGCTAAGAATGAGAGTATTGTCCATTAACTACCAAGCAACGGAGTTGCTAGGAGTTTTGATTTTACACATCATGATTCACTTGTCGACATTCCGGTTGCAACAACACGGGGACTGAGGAATGAATAATGATGGCGAGAAGTATCAGTACGTCAAGAATTCACAAGAGCTGGTGCAATTCTTATGACACTCTTGTCATAAAGATGGTAATACTTCAGGGTAGAACAGAACAAAAGCTGGATTGGCATTTTGGTCTGCGGAACACAATTGCTTTGACCCAATCCTAGATATGGATGAGGTTCTGTAGTTTGTTTCTCCTATTCATTCTGAAATCGAACGGCTTGACGGAGCACAAGGATAGTACGCATCGAAGAACGCGAATGCACGACCTAAACTTGACTACCATCTGATAGACGAAGGTCAGAAGACAACTAAAGAGGGACAACTCAAAGGAACATATGTTTTTTTGAGTTGTGGATGCATGGATTAGTATGCCGAACAAATTCAACAGGTTTCTTCCGGATAACCCATGCTGAAGAGGAAGGACTGGCAGATTCACAACTATGAATGAAGGACTCATCAAGAGTACTCTGGTTGCGATCTTTTGGTTCAAAGAACTTCCGCCAAGGTTGGTTCATGGGATTTGGAAGAATGATATACCACGGACCTCGAGGACTATCACAACTATTACTAACATCCTAAAGGAACTAGCAAGCACTATCAACATGAAGTAGGTAGGGTGAATCTCGGGTCAAGAACCCAGGAATAGAATACCTACTACTAAATGGCATCACGGGATGCTTTCGAGAATGGTGGCTTAATCATCACACCGAACACAAAACATTTCTAGATTTCTAGGGGACTCCCTAAAACTCCTAGGGTCATAATAAAAGCTCCAACATATATGTCGAGGCAATAGGGTACCTCAACTCCCCGATTAGTGTGGTTGATCTGGCCCAAAGGAACATCTGTAACAGGAAGAAGGAATTTGCAAGTGCATCAGACTAGTTAGAAACCTGGGATGACTCGGACAGCATAACAGCTGTAAATGCTCAAAAAAGATTGGAGACATCATGCAAAATGGTGGCATATCCACTTAACATCACAATATTAAGGTTCTGAGGCCAGCTATGACCATACAGAGTAATACAAACTGAACTGAGACTTGAATCCATCAATCCTACATGTCTACGGATTAGTAACACGTGATCCTGATAGAAAGATGAGAAGCCTAGTTCTTAATCCCCGTAGAAGAGAAGGGGGTGACTCAGATCAGAAGGGCATAAGGTATAAGGAGTAAAAAGAGCCTTACGTTCCCTTCCACAATCAATCCCCTTATATAACTAAAGCATTTCTAGACTCAACTTCGACCAGTTTGGCTTGGTAATCCTACAGGCAGTCAGGCTCTGATACCAAAGCTGTCAGGACCCCGATTCCAAGTCACATCGATCTAGCTGGTAACACCTCATATCACTTTGCGGCCTCACACATGGTATTTCCACAGGTGTCGCCTTACCATGGCCCGGGACCTTTTAGCCTTTTGGCTCACGTATATGATAGTGTCGCTAGCATCCATATGACAGAGAACCCGGGCCGACATGGCTAGTCGTGAACCCAAAGCGGTACTAACCCATGGGGACAGGCATACATGAATCAACTTCGAGCATGTCGGTCAGCAGCGTGCGAATCCGGGCTGTAGCACTGGGCTAACAGGACTCCGGTAACCCGGGGTGTAGCAGGCTTGGGAGGACTCCGGATGTCAGCGCGTGACATTTCCCCAAAGGGACAGACACAGGAACGAAGTGAAACACATGCCGGCCAGTCAAGTGTCCTGAGCAGTAGTGCTAGGCTAGCAGGACTCCGGTGAACCGGGCTATAGCGGACTACTAGGGCTCATGGAAGCACTAGACTACATTTCCCCATAAGAGAGGCTGCCAAGGATAAACAACTAGATTGTCGGATCCTACCCACACCAAGCATTTCAATCATACACACAATATGCTCGATATGTGTAAATACAACATGGCATCACATCATAACTCTACGACTCAAAGTATCTATTCATTAGGCTCCGAGGAGCCAAGTATTACAAACATGGGTCTCATGACCCAACATTCAGAGCATACAAGTCAAAGCACACGCGGAAGCTTAACATGTCTGAGTACAGACATCTACAAATGAAAAAGGCTGAGGAGCCTGACTATCCACCAGATCCTGCCGAGGGCACAAGATCGTAGCTGAGGTATCAAGCTAAACATCGAAGTCCACGCGGAACTACGAGCGAGACTGAAGTCTCTCTGCAAAGCATAAATTAAGCAAACGTGAGTACAAATGTACCCAGCAAGACTTACATCAGAACTAACTACATATGCATTGGTATCAACAAAGGGGGTGGTGGAGTTTGACTGCAGCAAGCCATCCTTGACTCGGTGGCTATCCTGAACTACGACTCCAAGTAACTCTTTTGGGGTGGCGCACACGAGTCCACATATTCACCATATCAATACACCACTATGGATCTGATCCCGTCTTCCTACGAGAACGCCATCCATAGCACTCACGCTTATCTTGCGTATTTTAGAGTATCCACTTTCACTTGTCTATGAACTGCGAGCAACCCAAGTCCTTTACATGGACACGACTATTCGAATAGATCATATTAACCCTGCAGGGGTGTACTTCTTCACAAACGCTCTCACCACTTATCGCCGTTTACACGACATGTACTCGGCAACCTTCAAGCGGAAGCCCAGCGAGGGTGTCGGCCATGACCTGACTAATCACAGGAGTCTCTCGTCCAGGTTTATTGCCTATTCGGGTTCCATCCGCAAGGAGATCCGGCCGAGGTGTCGCTCACGGCCCCAAACGATGTGAGCAGGGTTCCCAAGCCCACCTCGACGGGTGGATCTACGCTTGGTACACCGTGCCATGGTGCCTAGTCTGTCCCAAGCCCACATGTACCTGGTGCCACTTGGTAGACTACAAAACTACCTACAAACACCGAAACTAGTTGCAACTCCTGGGACGAGATCAAGTTGATTAATAAGTCGAGAGAGCTTGGGCGCCCGGAGCCCAATGTGTGGTAGTAACTGTTCATGGATCACAAACACGTAACGCAGTTCACGAGGGCCAGTGCAATGAGAAAACCCACCATGTACTCCTACATGGCCTCTCACCGTTACCTTTACCAAATCGTGTTCACACACTTAGCTCACACACAGTAGGACATGTTCACACACCTCCAATTCATCCTTGATGAATCAGACCTGACACAACTCTAAGCAATAGCAGGAATGACAAACAAGCATGAATGAGTAGGCACATCAGGGCTCAAACAACTCCTACTCATGCTAGTGGGTTTCATCTATTTACTGTGGCAATGACAGGTCATGCAAAGGAAAGGGGTCCAACTACCGCAGCATGTAACAGTTGAATCGTTGTTGTCCTAATGCAGTAAAAGAGAGCAGGAGCGAGAGAGTGGGATTGTATCGGAATGAACAAGGGGGTTTTGCTTGCACAGCACTTCGAAGATAATATAGTTCTTCATCGGTGTCATCGAATAATCGTCGAACATAAATCTCTTGAGAGGGGACAACACCGCAACAGAGAAAGAACACAATCAATGCAATGCACAATATGATGCATGAACGTGACATGGAAATAATATTATGATCTGTGCTAATGCATCTAGCAACAATTTAGATGAAGTCCATATGAACCAAGGGTTCATATGCAAACTCCATATTTAGCACTTTAAATGCCATTATCATGTTTTCACTTATACAGTGGGTATAAGTTGGTTTAACATGCATTAAAGTAACATAAATGGATAGAATGGATTTTTCTGATCATTTTCCATATATAAATTATTTCATTTGGAGTTACGGTTGATTTTCTATGATTTTTAGAAGTTTTGGCTATTTTCTGGAATTTCCTATATAAGAATAAATCCAGAAAATAAGTTACTGCATCAGCATGACATAGGTGTGACCTCAGCAGGTCAACTGGGTCATCCAGGTCAAACCTGACCTGTGGGACTCATACGTCAGTGTCTCAGGTTGGTTTGGGTGTATGACAGGTGGGACAGGTCAACATTGACTTGACCAAAGTCAAAGTCTGACACGTGGGGTCCACAGGTTAGCACTAATCTAAATAGAAAATGAAGTTAAACTAAACAGGCGCAGGGCCCACATGGCAGTGGCACTAGGGGTGGTTAGCGCGGCCATTAGCAGCTAATGACAAGGCCACGTCGGCTCGCCGGAGTTGAACGCCGGCGAGCACTCAAACGCGACGGCGTCCCTCGGGAACGCGCTACAGGCTACAAGATCAAGCGCTGAGGGCACCAGGGCATAGCCCTTTATCTGCCGCATCAAGGAGCAACGGAGTTGGACGCGGGGGTCGCCGTAATTGACACCGGCGACGAGGTTTGCGGCTGCCGTGGTTCGGTTGGCGGCGGTTTCGTAGCTACATCGTGCGGATCGACTAGCTAACGGCATACGCACGACGTACGCGTGCCCACGAATCCGTTGGACACGGTGGTGTGACCAAAAGGTCGCCGAAATAGTGCCGACGACGAGCTCGGGCGCAGGCGAGCTTCGGTCATGGTTGGGGATGAGTCTAGCGGCCGCAAACGAGAGAGGGAGAAGAGGGGTCCGGAGCAGAATCTCACAGCAGGGTCGAGGAGCAGGTCAGCAGCTCGGGGGAGGCGTCAGAGCGAGTGGGGCGACGAGAGCGATCTCGGCGACCGAGAGGTTGAAGACGGCGCAGGGACGGCGATGCGGTGCTTCCCTGGTTGCTTGGCTCGGCGTGGATGAAGAGGACGATGATGCGGAGCTCGGGGACGCGTCGGAGAGGCGAGGGGGGTGCGGTAGCCGTGGCAGCAGCGAACAGCGGCGACGGCTCCGCTCGGCTTCGAGAGAGAGAGCGAAATAGGCGAGGCAGGGAGAGAGGGGAGCGGTCGAGGGGGTCCACGGGGGCTGCGTGGCGTCCAAAGCGACGTCGGGGAGGCGGCGGAAAGCAGGAGGTGGCCGGGGCGCGTGGCCGCGCGTGCAGGGCACACGCCCGGCGTCCTTCTATCCCAAGGAGGAGGACGACTGGCAGCTGGGCTGCACAGCACTAGGCCGTCCAAGGGCTGGGCCGGTTGGTGGCGCTAGGTAGGTAAGGGTCCAGGTGAGTCTCTGTTCTTTTCTATTTTCTTTGTTTCTGTTTTCTAATTCTTCTGCAACTTTAGGGCTTTTATTAAAATACTAAAACTAACTCAAAAATCATGAAACTGCTCAAGGCTACTGTTTGGAATATTTCCAACAGTAAAGATTTTAGTTCATGATTATTTGAGCATTTAAAATATTTTATAGCATTTAAATGCCCAAATGCAAATAACTAATGATTTAATCCAGTGACCCTCTGTTGTCCTAGAAAAGTGTGCACCATTTTTGTCAGAGGTTCTAGACCAAGGCAAAGATGATGATCATTTTAGAAGGGCATTTTGGGTTCATTGAAAATTATTTTGGTAAACCCTAGTTGGTTTAAGGGGGGTGCTGGGGGTTCTGTCATCCCCATTTCAAGTTTCTTTAAATTTAAACATGTTGCATGAATGCTTATGCAGAGTCGGGCAAGGACTAAGCTAGGGCTGTGACATTGATATTTTGGAATGGGAAAACCTTGTCAAAGTTTGCTCATTGATGTACGCAAAACAACAGGCATTTGACATTTTGGAATGGGACAACCTTGTCAAATTTTGCTCATTGATGTTAGCAAGAAGACATGTTTGATATTTTTCGAATGGGGACGCCGTTGCTGTCGTCAAAGATCGATAGATTTATCTTTATTCTTTAATTGTGAAGAAAATATTGGCTTTGACATGTGAATCGTTGAGATGCATAATCATCGATTGTTTTGAATGTTCCCTATGAATTGCCAGGCCTGTGTGTTTGATTGCAATGTACAGGAATGCTAAAAAGCTGCTTAAACTCTTTGTACTCCCTATGTTCCTTTTTACTTCGCATATTAGATTTCTTTCAAGTCAGTTGATTTTACATTGTGAATGTTCATACTTTTTTCTATAAGATTGGTCAAAGTAGATATAATTTGACTTCAGACAAAACTTATATGCAGACTAAAAAGGACCGGAGGGAGTACATGTGAAACTGCTGCAAATGAGGTGATCACTTGGGAATAATGCTAGTACGTATTGTTTTGCATGTTCATCAAATGCCAGTGATACAAGAATTCGAACTAATCGAATTAAATTCATTCATACACGGACGGTTTTCATATAAACACGCCGGATTTTATTACATTTCATACATTCTTCAACTAAAAAGGGGTGCGCTGGAGGTATAATTAATTAACCGAAGCTACCCACCCGTGTCCCGCTGAGCCGAATAGAAGCTTCTTCTCCAGTGCAGCTCCCTGACTCCATGTCGCTGCCAAGAAGCTAATCGGCCGTCAATGGTCAACCCGCCTAGCTTGGCTTCAACCGGAGGGTAGCAGCGGTGGCCTTACTTGGACCCGAGCTACGACGACCTATCGTGTTCTACTTTTCCTCGTTTTCTGTTTGGCGCGGCCTCGTTAGCAGCGGGGCGGGGCCTCAACGGAGCAGGCGATGTCCTCTATCTCCTTACTGATGGGGTGGCACCTCGGCGGAGCGGTGGAAATCCTCCCCCTTGTTGCCGGCAGGGCGGGGCATCGGCTGAGTCGACAATGTCCTCGGCCTCGTTGTTGGCGGGGTGGGGCCTTGGCGGAGTAGGGCCTTGTCAAAGCCGGCAAGGTCCTCTGCCTCGGTGCCGGCGGGGCGGGGCCTCGGCGGAGCCGGCGATGTCCTCTGCCTCGTTGTTTGCGCGGTGTGATAACCCACAAGTATAGGGGATCACAACAATTTTCGAGGGTAGACTATTCAACCCAAATTTATTGATTTGACACAAGGGGAGCCAAAGAATATTCTCAAGTATTATCAGTTGAGTTGTCAATTCAACCACACCTGGATAACTTAGTATCTTTAGCAAAG
Source organism: Aegilops bicornis (assembly GCA_021605145.1). Lineage (NCBI taxonomy): Eukaryota > Viridiplantae > Streptophyta > Magnoliopsida > Poales > Poaceae > Aegilops > Aegilops bicornis. The sequence goes on from CM038674.1 coordinate 682,934,269, forward strand.
TATTTAGTTGCAATGTAGTATGGAAGTAACAGTAACAGTGGCAAAAGTAACAATAGTAGTTTTGTAGTAATTGTAATAGTGGCAACGGAAAAGTAACTAAGTAAAGAGCAATATGTGAAAATCTCGTAGGCATTGGATTGGTGATGGAGAATTATGTCGGATGCGATTCCTCATGCAATAGTTATAACATAGGGTGACAGAGAACTAGCTCCAATTCATCAATGTGATGTAGGCATGTATTGCGAATATAGTCATACGTGCTTATGGAAAAGAACTTGCATGACAACTTTTGTCCTACCCTCCCGTGGCAGTGGGGTCCTATTGGAAACTAAGGGATATTAAGGCCTCCTTTTAATAGAGTATACCGGACCAAAGCATTAACACTTAGTGAACACATGAACTCTTGAAACTATGGTCATCACCGGGAGTGGTCCCGATTATTGTCAATTCGGGGTTGCCTGATCATAACACATAGTAGCACTACTAGGGAAAAGCCTATACACAGAATCTTATCAACAGCGCGCTTTAAAATAAAGCGCTGCTGCTAATTAGCAGTAGCGAGGTCAAACTTAACTCGCTGCTGAAATAAATATAGCAGTAGCGCGCCTGCCAAAAGACGCGCTACTGCTATAATTCCCATGAGGCCGCCGCGAGGCTAGTTATAGCAGCAACGCGTTATAACGACAAGCGCTACTGCTACGGAGCATAGTAGCAGCGCATTTCTCCAATAAGCGCTACTGCTAAGCCATTCCATCTCCCACCCCCCTCTCCTCTATCCGATTCACTCACAGTCACACACTCACTGGATCCCCTCTCAATCCCCTGTGCCGGTCCTCCCCCGTCGCCCCTCCTCCCTCTGCGCCATCGTCACCTCCTCCTCCTTGCTGGACTCGGTACCGACCTCCTCCTCCATCTTCCCTCCACTCGCCGCTGGCCGGCCCCTCCTCGCTCTGCCTTCCTCCTACGTCCTCCCTCCACTGGCCGCCGGCCGGCCCCTCCTCGCTCCGCCTTCCTCCTCCGTCCTCCCTCAACTGGCCGCCGGTCGGCCCCTCCTTGCTCCGCCTTCCTCCTCCGTATACTCTCTTCTCCCTCCTTGAGTCGCCCCTACTTCTCCCTCCTGTCTGCTACATTTTGATTTAGTAGGCTAGTTCATATGCAACATTTTGATTGAGTTGATATGATTTAGTTGATTTAGTAGGCTAGTTGATTTAGTTGATTTAGAACATTTTGATTTAGTTGATTTAGTAGGCTAGTTCATTTAGTTGATTTAGTATGCACCATTTTATTGTTATTTTTTTCGGTACATGGATAGGTACGTAGTTGCTTTTGTTTTTTTAATAAGTTACTTTTTGGCAAAATGTAGGTGGTACCTTGTCATCTAATATGTTACTAGATCTTAGGATTATAATTGTCCATCAAATTGCTTCTCGCGGAAGAACCAAAAATATCACATGCTACTGTTTTTCTTTCCTGTGAAGTGGATCGTTAATCCTTTGCTCATATTTCTTTAGGAAAAATGGCGCCACCACCACTATGTCGACTGTGCAAGTCAAGGTGCGCTAGCAGCCTTGCAACTGGCAAGCTGTTCGGCATCTACTTCCAGCCGAGTTTTCATCATGCGGCGGTAAGAAATTAGATGAAATGTAATAACTATTTTATTTTTAGTGTTGGCATTACTGCATTATGTCATTTTGCTTATTTTACACAGATCGTCCCATGCAATGTGAGGTTGAAATTCAACAAGCTGGCGGGAGATACTGTGACATTTGAGGCTCCTGGGGGGCCGTACACTATGGAGGTCGAGAAAGGATGCAATATGTCGCAGATTGGAGGAGATGGATGGGCCCGTTTCATCGCTCGCATGCGTCTTACTGGTGGTGAGTTGATCAGCTTCTCCTTCAAATCAGAAAGACCCAAGCTGTCTGTCATTTATCTCAACCTGGTGGAAGATGACGAAGATGATGAAGATAATGAGGACCTACTCGATGAAGATGATGAGGACCCACTTCATGAAGCCATCGTAGCTCAAAGAACAAGGCTGAGCGAGGAGGAGGTGTCCAACCTGTGGGACATAATTCCGCCACTTGCTGACTTTGTCAGGGTGCCATTCATGACCCGCCTGACAAATACCATGGTTGATCGACATGATATGGTATGTTATACTTACAAATGCAAATTATCCGATGAAATACTTAGTGTACAGTCCAATGATATGGTATGTTGTGTGGAATCTAGTCGATGATATGTTTTAGTGTAGAGTTCGATCACATGCTTATTAGTGTAGAATCTAAGGAAACTATTAATAGTGTAGATAATTCATATGTACTTATTTACGAGGATATTTATTAATTGATATGTTTTTCTTATTCAGAAATTGGCAAAGAGTATATCTGTTAGTTATGGTATCGAGCCTGATGAAGAAGGCTCAGCTGGACTACGCTTTACTACAAGGGGCTCCGTCACAACCTGTACTTATCGCGTGGACACGGACGGTCGCACACACTTAAACTCGGTTGGGTGGAAGAAATTCCTCGATGGCAAGAATCTTTGTGTTGGACAGGCCATCCTAATTACTATCAGGAACACCAAGCGCCCAGGCTTGAGGATGATGATTGTCTTTGATATCATCTAGAACTACATATGTGTGTGTGGCTATATCATCTAAAACTACATATGTGTGTGTGGCTATATCATCTAGAACTACATATGATGATTGTCGTCGATATCATCTAGAACTACATATGACGATCGTCGTTGATATGACCTTGTACTGCCTGAGGATGCATGTTGACTATGCATGAAATTGTAATCTAGTACTCCCTTCGTTCCAAATTACTCATCGTGGTTTGAACTAAAACCACGACGAGTAATTTGGAACGAAGGGAGTACTACCCAGTAATGGTTTATGAATTTGATATCTAGTAGCAGTATCTAGTATCTAGTATCTGAAAGGGAAACTGAAAGGGAAAGGGGTACGGGGGAAAATGATGAAAGATATAGCAGTAGCGAGGGACTGCGAAATCGCTACAACTAAGTAATAGTAGCGCGTTCGGAAAAAGCGCTGCTGATATCGTCATCAGTAGTAGCGGGGGTATGAATTGCTCTACTACTACAAGTTAGCTGCAGCACCTTATTAGTAGCACGGCCACCTGCGCTGCTGCTAGACTGAAAACCCGCGCTACTACTAGGGTTTTCCCTAGTAGTGTAGGTGTCTATGGACTTGCAAGATAGGATCAAGAACTCACATATATTCATGAAAACATAATAGGTTCAGATTTGAAATCATGACACTCGGGCCCTAGTGACAAGCATTAAGCATAGCAAAATCTGGCAACATCAATCTCAGAACATAGTGGGTACTAGGGATCAAACCCTAGCAAAACTAACTCGATTACAGGGTAAATCTCATCCAACCCATCACCGTCCAGCAAGCCTACGATGGAATTACTCACGCATGGCGGTGAGCATCATGAAAATGGTGATGGAGGATGGTTGATGATGATGAAGGCGACGAATTCCCCTATCAGGAGCCCTGAACGGACTCCAGACCAGCCCTCCCGAGAGAGATTTGGGCTTGGCAGCGGCTCCATATCGTAAAACATGATGAATCCTTCTCTCGGATTTTTTTCTCCCCGAACGTGAATATATATAGTTGAAGTTGAGGTCGGTGGAGCAACAGGGGGCCCACAAGGTAGGGGGCACGACCAGGGGGTAGGCGCGCCCCCATCCTCATGGACAGGGTGTGGGCCCCTTGGCATTGATTCTTTTGCCAGTATTTTTTATTAATTCCCAAAATATTCTCCGTGAAGTTCCAGGTCATTCCAAGAACTTTCATTTCTTCACAAAAATAACACCATGGCAATTCTGCTGAAAACAGCGTCAGTCCGGGTTAGTTCCATTCAAATCATGCAAGTTAGAGTCCAAAACAAGGGCAAAAGTGTTTGGAAAAGTAGATACGATGGAGAAGTATCAACTGCCCCAAGCTTAAACCTTTGGTTGTCCTCAAGCAATTCAGTTGATAAACTGAAAGTGATAAAGAAAAACTTTTACAAACTCTGCTTGCTCTTGTTGTTGTAAATATGTAAAGCCATCATTCAATTTTTCAACAAAGATTATGAACTAACCATATTCACAATAACATTTAGGTCTCATGTTTACGCATATCAATGGCATAATCAACTAGCGAGCAATAATAATAAATCTCGGATGACAACACTTTCTCAAAACAATCATAATATGATATGACAAGATGGTATCTCGCTAGCCCTTTCTGAGACCGCAAAACATAAATGCAGAGCACCTCTGAAGATCAAGGACTGATGTCGGGGGTTGGGTGCGACATATGCCAAAGGATGGCTTGTCATGGTGGAGGCGAGTAGAACGTCGCCGGTGCCTGGAAGTAGGATGAGGCATAGACATGCACGCCGGCGGATCTTACCCAGCTTCGGGGCTCTCCGAGGAGATAACACCCCTACTGCTGCTCCGCGGGGTCTCCGCATGATCACTAAAGCAAAGTGAGTACAAGGTTGCTCGTTGAGCAGTATTCTGGAGGTAGGAGAAGGCAAGGCTAGCTCTCTCCTTCCTATATGATTTTGTTTAGTGCTAATGGATTCGAACCCTTTACATGGGTGCCCTGGGGGGTTTATATAGGCCTACCCCCCAGGGGTACAACGGTAATCCGGCTGGGCGCGGGTCCCAGCCATCTGTCTCTCAGGCCGCCGTCTTCTCCGCCGACTGCTGGGGCTCGCCGACTGGCCTGGTGCGGGGCCTACGGCCCTTGTCCGCCGCGGGCGGGTCTTGTCGGCTGCGGATTACTATAGCCGTTCTTCTTAGTGACGCCGGCTTGGTCATGGGGTTATGGCTACAGTGCCGCCGCCTGGCGGGCGATCACTGTTGCCATTCCCCGTCTTGTCTCGGTTAATGCGCGTGGGGCCCGTGGGAGAGGCCAGCCGACTCCCGGAGGCAGACTCCCAACGGGTCCATCTTGTGGCGCCCGTGCCGCCTTCTGTATTCCCGCCGATGGGTGGGACCCGCCGTCTCTGGGTTGTACAGACAGGCCGTCGTGGGCATAGGGCTTTGCCCGTGGGGGCTGGCGTCAGGGCGGGCATGGCAACAGTGCCGCGCCGGATGGAGATCTCCATTGGTATGCAGCGCCTTTGTGGCCATGCTCGCCCTCGATAAGCAAGGAAGGAAGCGGCTGCGGCAGCCGTTCCGCGTCCGTCCATTATTGCAAAATGCAGGCGGTTGGAGTCGCGGGCCGACTCCCGAGCCGGCTTCTCCGGAAAGTCGCCACCGAGTCGGCTCATCTTAAAATCGCCCGGGACTCGGCGCGAGGGCAGTCGGCAGCGTTGCCGCCGACTCTCGGAAGGCGGCTCATCGTCTTGGGGCTTTGAGGGGCGCAGCCTGCCCCGATGTCTTGAAAAGGTTCTGGGACTCGGGTTAGCCTACCCGTGGCCCATTACTCCGAGAGTAGTCCCCGAAGCTGGTGAGGTCCCGAGGTTGATATGTCGAGAAGCCTCAACAGTTTCTTCCTTCTAGCGGGGGGATCAAGGCCTTGCTCGCCGTCTTCCTCTGGGCCGACTAGTTGGAGCCGGACTCGTAGAGGGCCGTCTTGCCCTTCGATGAATTTGAAGGCCGTGGCGGGATCCAGGCGGCGTGCCTGATTCGCTTCCACACGGCCGGCCGTTGCGGAACCGTCACGCGGCGCCACGCGGCAGGGACAGTCTGCCCACCCACGCGCGCGATGGGACAGGCCGTCAGGCGGGGCCCGCCATTACCGCGCCTCGGCACGCGAACGGATCCGTTGCGGCCGGGCGGACGGTTGGGGCTCCCACGACGTTACTGCATGCAGTAACTTCGTGGGGTAAATCATGGGAGGCATGGGGTCCCACGCGAAGTTAATCCCACGCCCGCCCCATCGGCTTCTCACCCTATGGGGCTATAAGTAGGCGAGAGGAGGGGGGCGGCGAAGCACGCGCGCCCATCTTCCCTTCTCCCCTCGCCTCCTCTAGCTTCTTCTTCTTCCTCTCGACGCCGTTGCGCTGAACCTTGCCGCGCCCGCACGATGAGCTCCTCCTCTTCCGCCGTTCCTTCCGTCGTGCGCTCCGGCGTGTGGGATGGGTCCCAGGTGGACGACGACCTCATCGAGCTTCTTCGCAAGACGCGTCGGCTCCCCGGCGCGAACTTAGTGCAGGCCCGCGCCGCGCCGGAGAGGGAGATATCGCCGGCGCCGAGGGAGGGCGAGCGGGTCATATTCCGCTCACACCTCATGCGCGGCCTGGGGTTGCCGGCGAGCGCCTTCTTCCGCTCCTTCATGGAGTTCCACTCGCTCCAGCCACACCACCATACGCCGAACACGGTGGTGCTGCTGGCCGCCTTCGCCACTCTGTGCGAAGGCTTCCTCGGCGTTCTCCCCACCATCGAGCTGTGGGGGGAATTCTTCCAATCCAAGCTCGGCAGCATGTCGCCGGTGTGCCGGCCCAGTGCGGCTCCTTCATCGCGATGCGGAGATCGACAGCCGACAACCCGTTTCCCCCATCCCACTGATCAAGTCGGTGAAGATGTGGCAAAAGTCATATTTTTATGTGAAGAACGTCGCCCCAGAAGGCGACTGGGTTAATCTGCCGCCCTACGAAGCCGGCGCGCCGGCTGGGAGGCTCCCCAGCTGGTCCCACCGGGCCAGGACGCTGACTCCCGCTGGTGCCGCCGCCGTCGCCCGACTCCGAGTGCTGACGCAGTCGGAGGGCCTGACTGGGGCCGACTTGCTGGCCGCCTTCGTGGCGCGCCGAGTCCTCCCACTCCAAGGCCGACCTCATCTAATCAGCCAGATGAGCGACCACCGGGACCCGAGTCAGATGTGCACCAAGGACATGCCCCACGTGGAGGTGGCCAACATGGTAAACTACATCGCGAACTGCAATCCCGCGGAGGATTGGCAGTTCGGCAAGGAGCCGTACTCGCGTGCCAACCCCCCGCCTGTGGTAAGTCGTCTTTCTTGTTCTTCTGTTTCCTTTTGCAGCCGAATCCGACCTCTGATCTTCCTTTTAGTTTCTTCTTCGAGTCAGAACCCCCTCATGCATCCCGCAGCCGGCGCCACGGGACCACCCCGCGAGTTCGTCCCCGACCGCGCGGAGAGCGACGTCGACGACCCTGATCTGGGGGTGGCGGCGATGGAGGCCGACGCTGAAGGAGGGAAAGGAGGAGCTGGCGACTTTAGGCCCTCGGCCACCTTTGCCGACTGGCCTGACGATGATGCCGAGGGGGAAGTCGCCCCCAGCCGAAGGTCGGTCAGCCGGGCTCGAGCTCCTCCGCCGGCTTGGATGGTCAGGGTGGCGTGAAGAAACGCCGGGCCGGGCCGAGCTTGCTCGGCAGCCGATCGAAGAAGTTCAAGGGGGCGGCCGCCGCGACCAAGCGGGAGGAGGCGGTCACGAAGGCCAACCGCTTCCGCAAGGAAGTGAAAAAGCCGCCACTGGTCTCTGCGTAAGTGCTCCATCTTTGCCTTGTTTTCTTTTGGTGAATCCTGTCCAAATCTTTTTTCATTTCTATCTCGCTTCGGGGCTCCCCTTACTTTTGAGAGAGTCGCCGCCCCCTCCATCATGGGGTCGGCCGAGACGTCCGCCAATACTCCGCGGATCGACCCCGCCACCGACCTCCGGGAGGCGACGGAGCAAAACACGTGGGAGAAGCGCGACGAGGAGGAGGCCGACCGCTTGGAGAAGGCGGAGGCCGGGAAGGCGGCGGCTTCTGCCCAGAAGAAGCTGGAAGAGGCCGAAGCCGCCATCGCGGCACAGCAGCGAGCCAAGGAGGCCGCGCGCCTCCAGTCGGCGTTGATCGTCACCCCGCTGAGCTCCGCGCCGCCACTCCCGGAGTTCATGGGGCAGACTGCCGAAGCCGGCGGTGAGAACCCCGTCATGGAGAGGGAGAGCAGCGAGGCCTCCATGTCGGACACAGCCGATCCGCCACCGCCGCCTCCGCCGCCGTCTGGGAGCGAGAAGGGAATACAGCCGGTGGACCCGTTGGTGCCGCCGACTGAAGACGAGGCCGTGGCGAAGCTGCTCCTACAAGTTGCCTCACCCGCGCGTCGCCGCCTTGAGAAGGCAACTTCTGCGCCACGCCCCTTGGGAACCGGCGGCGCCAGCTCGGCCATCCCAGACGCCAAGGCGACAAGCGCCGCGCCCGTAGGATGGGTACGGGGAGGCGGCAACGGCCCGCTGAATACTGCGCTTCTGGACGTCCAGGCGAAACTGCGAGCTGAGGGCGACGCCATCCAGAACTGCACCAAGGCGCATCTGGCGTTGCGAGCAGCCATCAGGGTACGCTTCCTTCTTTTGACTCTATTTTTCTTGCTCTTCTCTGTGGGGGCGCGCCAGCGCACCCACTATGTGTAGTCCCCGAGTTTCAGGCCGGCTGCTGAGCAGGCGGCTCGGAACTCCATCTGTGAGTTCCAAATACTTACTTCTGCCTAAAATACTTGTTGCAGGAGTATCACAACCTCCGCGTCACTGCCTTCAACCGCAATGTTGAGGAGCTGGGCAAGCGGACTGCCGACTTGTCGGAGAGCCGGAGTGAGTCCTTCTTCTTCTTCGCGGGGGCGCGCTGGCGCACCCGCGGGCTGTAGTCCCCGAGATTTAGGCCAACTGATGAGCAGTCGGGCCGGATTTCCCCGGCGATCTTCTTTGTTGATGACATAACGTCCTTTTTTTCTTTTTATGTTCTTCAGAGGCCAATGCCGCTCTTTAGGAATAGCTGGGCGAGGCCAACACTGCCTTGCGCGCCAAGGGGGCAGAGTGCAACAAACTCGCCGCGGAGCACGACCTGCTGACTGCGCAGCTGGCAGAGCAGAAGGGGTTGCTTAAGAAGGCGCAGGACGAGGCGGAGAAGAAGGAGACTGCCCTCCTAGCCGAGTTCGAAAGCGAGTGCTCCTCTAGACCGACAAGGAGGCACTGCTGACCTCCGGCTTCCATGAGATTGAGGATATCATCGACGGTGAGTTTCTTTATTTTCTTTCTTTGAGCCGCCGACTATGGGTCAGGCCGACTCCTGATCCTTTGTCTTGCTTCTTCTTCGTCTTGGCAGACTTCTTCCCTGGCCACTCGCAGGCGGCCATTCAAGCTATCGAGGCTGATTGCGAGGCGCGGAGGGCGAGTGGTGTGGAGATTGCCGCCAACGCCCCCGGTCCCTTGACGAGCAGCTTCTAAGCATCGAGGCTCGTCTGCGGCCGGCCCTTCGGATGCTGCGCCGGCTTCAGCGTGTCGGCGCCCAGGCGATTGCCGCCCTGTGGCCAGACATGGCGGTTCTGCGCACTCCCAGTCAGATTGCCGACTGGCTGGAGGTCGCGGCTGGCCATCTTGAGGCTTGGAAGGGTTCCTCGGCCCGGGCTGGAGCGCGCCGGGACTTGGAATTCGTCAAGGCGTGGTATCCGGGGCTGGATCTGGACCGGCTGGCCAAATTCCGGTCAGAGGCCCAGGCGGAGCTGGTGGCTGTGGAAGACGCCCTCGTCGAGCGTGTGGCGGCGATCGCCGACTACACCGAGGCCAGCGTCTTCGTCCCTGAGCGGGCTGCAGACGGCGGGGTGGTGCCGCCAGAGTGGTTCGGGATGAACCCGGAGTATGACGAGGACTCGGCGGAGGTGATTGGCTCTAGCGCCGAGGAGGAAGGCGAGGCGGAGGATGGAGGCGAGATGGAGGCGCCAGAAGACGGAGCGGGCGACCAGCCTCAGCTCGACCGTGCCTCCAGCAACGAGCCACGTCCGACCAAGCCGGCTGCCACTGGAGACGACCAAGCCGAGACCGCTCAGCCGACCGCCCCGGCGCCTGACACCGCCGTCTCCTCCGACCCTCCGAACCCGTCTGCCGCTTCTTAGGCTGTCGTCTTGCCTTTACTTTATCTGCTTTTCAATAGTCTCTGAAGAACTTGTTAATTCGCACAATTCCACCAACGGGGTGTATTTTGAACCTCTGCTCGAAGATTCAGCCAAGGGCCTATGCTATGTAAATATTTATCCGATTTCTACCTTTCCTCGTTCATTGCTCTTTTGGCTTTTTCCTTTGCCGCCTTCCCTTAGTCGCCACCTTGCCAGTCGAACAGCCGCTCTGCGGATTGCCGCTGGATCAAGTGCTTGGCTACCTTGGGGAGGCAAGTAATTGGCCATTTTTAGAGTCTTTTAACAAGTTGGATAGAAAGCGGCAAGCCGACTACTCACGAGTCGGCTTTGCGAAGAGAGGCTGGAAGCCGGCTTAATCTATGTTAACGCTTTATGTCCTTAGCCATTTTTTCGTGTGAGCGCCCATTCTTCCTTACTCCTGCCCACCAAACAGTCGCTCTGCGAGCTGCGGCTTCTGACAGGAGACGGCCTAGGCGCCGCACACTACTTGTCCGACCACAGGAAGCATTTCATAGTGTAAGGCGGCGAGTCCCCGGGCCGACTAGTCGAACCCGGTGCCAAGCGGCGTAACAAAAAGTAGCATACTCGAAGGCATAATTCTTATCATACAGATAACAAAAGAGGGCAGTCCCCGAGCTCGTCTCGGGGGGCCCGAAGTCTTGGTACTTTAATACAAAGGGTAGCGTGGTACATACTGCATCAACTGTAAAATCTTCGGAGAAGATTTGCATTCCATGGCCGTTCCGACTCTTTGCCGGAGTCGTCTCTCTTGCGTGCTCGGGGCTTCTGAGCATCGATCAGGTAGTAGGAGCCGTTGCCCAGCACTTTGCTGATAATGAAGGGGCCCTCCCAAGGCGCCGACAACTTGTGCTGGCCGACTGTTCGCTGGATCAGTCGGAGCACAAGGTCACCCTCTTGTAAAGTTCTTGGCCTGACTTTCCTGTTGTATTATCGGCGCAAGCTTTGCTGGTAAATGCTGGACCGGCTGAGTGCCAACAGCCGGCCCTCTTCCGGCAGATCGATGCCATCTTGGCGTGCTTCTTCTGCTTCCTCCTCGGCATACATGGTGACTCGCGGAGAGTCGAACTCTATATCCGTTGGGATGACGGCTTCAGCACCGTAGACGAGGAAGAAAGGCGTGAAGCCGGTTGACTTGTTTGGAGTCGTGCGCAGACTCCAGAGGATGGCTGGCAACTCCTCAAGCCAACAGCCGGCCGAGCGCTCCAGTGGCTCGACCAGTCGGGGCTTGATGCCAGACAGGATGAGGCCGTTTGCTCGCTCTACTTGGCCGTTTGACTGCGGATGGGCAACGGACGCTAAGTCCAGTCGGATGCCCTGCGTCGCGCAGAAACGGGCCAAGGCGCCTTTGGCAAAATTCGTGCCATTGTCGGTGATGATGCTATGTGGTATGCCGTACCGAACTGTGATGTCGGTGATGAAAGTCACTGCAGTCGGACCATTCAACTTCTGGATGGGCTTCACTTCTATCCACTTGGTGAACTGGTCCACCGCGACAAGTAGATGAGTTAGGCCGCCTCGTGCCGTCTTGAATGGTCCCACCATGTCCAGGCCCCAAACCGCAAAGGGCCAGGCGATGGGGATAGTCTTGAGTGCGGAAGCCGGCTGAAGTGGCTTGGAGCGGAACTTCTGGCACCCCTTGCATTTTTGGACTAATTCCTTGGCCTCTTCTAGGACAGTTGGCCAGAAGAAACCGTGTCGAAAGGCTTTGGCGACGAGTGCTCTTGAGGCCGCATGGTGGCCGCACTCGCCTTGATGGATGTCTTTGAGAATTGCTTGCCCTTGCTCTGGCTCGACGCAACGCTGGTAGACACCAGTGACACTGCGTCGGACCAGCTCTCTATTGATTATAGTGTAGGCTGCCGCTCGGCGCTGCACTTGCCGAGCCGAGATTTCATCGGTTGGCAGCTCTTTATTTACTAGGAACTTGAGGATGGGATGGGCCCATGAGGGTGCTGCTATTTCTTCAATTGCCGCTACTGCGACTTGGACGAGGGCGGCTGGGCTGGGAGGCAGCGGGCTGGAGTCCACCGCCGCTTGCTGAGTTGCTGAAGTCCCCGGACCGACTGGCGCAGTCCACGGGCCGAGTTCTGGAGTCTTCAGGCTGGTCGCCGCAATTCCCGGGCTGGGTTCTGAAGTCCCCGGGCCGGCTTCGACTGCGGTGTTCTTGGAGCTCTTCGTAAGGATCCTTGTGCCGTCTGCTGGGGCTTTTGGGCTGGATCCGACTTCTTCGGGGGGAGTTGGCACAAAGACGGAGTCTGATTTTGGTGAAGGCTTGATAGACGGCTTGAGGAGGCGCTGAAGGGCGACGCCGGTTGGTATTGCTTGACGGGTGGAGCCGATTCGTGCCAGGGTGTCTTCTTGGTCGTTGTCGTTTCTTGGTACGTGAAGGAGCTCGCACCCCTCAAAATATCAGCTGAGCTGCTGTACCAGGAAGCGTAGCTTGCCATGTTTGCATCTTTAGCGTCCCAATCGCCGGATGACTGCTGGACCACCAAATCGGAGTCACCATAACACGTGATTCTGCGAATGCCAAGTTCTTTGGCAAGCCGGAGCCCGTGAACGAGTGCCTCATATTCGGCGACGTTGTTGGAGGTGGCAAAATGGATCTGCAGCGCATATTTGAGCTTGTCGCCTTTGGGGGAAGTGAGGACGACGCCGGCTCCCAAGCCGGTGCGCATCTTGGAGCCATCGAAATGCATCCGCCAATGGGTGGAGTCAGGCGCTGGCGGCAGGTACTGGGTCTCGGCCCAGTCGACGAGGAAGTCGGCCAGTGCTTGCGACTTGATGGTGGTGCGGGGCTGATAGTAGATGGTGTAGGGGACCAAATCTATGGCCCATTTGGCCACTCGGCCCGAAGAATCTCGGCTCCCAATGATCTCGGCCAGTGGAGCTGCACAGACCACAGTGATTGTATGCTCTTGAAAGTAGGGCTTCAATTTTTTGGCGGCAAAGTGCACGCCGTAGCACATCTTCTGGTAGTGGGGGTAGTTCTGCTTGGAGGTCGACAGCACTTCGCTCAGGTAATATACCGGTCTCTGGACAGGTAGCGCCTTGCCTTCCTCCTTGCGCTCGACTACGATGACTGTGCTGACTACCCGGCTGGTGGCGGCAATGTACAGGAGCATGGGCTCTTTGGGAGTCGGAGCCGCCAGCACAGGGGGAGTAGTCAACATCTTCTTCAACTGGAGAAATGCTTCGTCCGCCTTGTGGTTCCACTCGAAAAAGGTGGTCTTCTTCATCAGCTGGTACAAGGGGAGAGCTTTCTCGCCCAGCCGACTGATGAATCGGCTGATGGACGCCAGGCAGCCGGTGAACTTTTGCACATCTAGCAGTCGGCTGGGTACTTCCATCCTCTCAATGGCCTTGATCTTTACAGGGTTGCACTCTATGCCGCGTTCAGAGACTAGGAAGCCAAGGAGTTGGCTAGCTGGTACTCCAAAAATGCACTTTCCAGGGTTAAGCTTGATCTGGAATCGGCGCAGGTTCTCAAAGGTTTCCTTGAGGTCTTCCAACAGCGTTCCGTGCTTTTCCGTCTTCACTACCACCTCGTCCACGTAGACGTGGCCGTTTCTGGTGAGTTGCTTGAGGAGACACTTCTGCATGCAACGCTGAAAGGTGGCGCCGGCATTCCTCAAGCCGAACGTCATGGTCAGGTAGCAGAAGGCTCCAAACGGCGTGATGCAGGCGGTCTTCAGTCTGTCAGCCGGGTTCAGCTTGATCTGGTGATATCCTGAATAGGCGTCTAAGAAGCTCAAAAGCTCGCATCCGGCTGTGGAGTCTATCACCTGATCAATTCTCGGCAGAGCAAACGGGTCCTTGGGGCAAGCTTTGTTGAGGCTTGTGTAGTCAATACACATTCACCACTGCTTGTTCTTCTTCAGCACCAGGACTGGGTTTGCTAACCATTCTGGGAAAAACACCTCCATAATGAAGCCGGCTGCCAGGAGCCGGGCTATCTCCTCTCCAAGAACTCTTCTTTTCTCTTCTGACAGGCGGCACAAGGGCTGCCTGACGGGCTTCACATCAGGTCGGACATGTAACTTGTGCTCGGCGAATTCCGTCGGTACACCTGGCATGTCTTTATGGGACCATGCAAAGATGTCTCGATTCTCACGGAGGAAATCGATGAGCTCTCCTTCCTATTTGCTGTCAAGGTTTGCACCCATGACAGCGTACCTCTTGGGGTGCTCCGGGTCCAAAGTGTCGGGGATATACCCCGCGGCGTAAACCGGCCGGAAGTTAACCCGGCCGGACTTGGCGGTTTATTTGAGGTTCCGCTGGCACTTGGCGGTTCACTGGCGACCCGGCGGTTTACGGTTCATTGGTAATCCGGCAGCGGGTCAGAGGCGACAAGACCGGTGGCCCGGGCGGTTCATGAAGGCGGTTCATACTATGGTGGGCGGTTTAAGAGGAAAGGCGTGAGGAATATTTGTCTTACAAGGAGCTAAGACCTGGACTTGTATCCGGTTTGTATTAGAGATAGACTAGTTCTAATCCTAATAGGACTCCACATGTAACCCGCCCCTTCAACATATATAAGGAGGGGCAGGGCTCCCCAAAGAGGGACAAGCAAGAAGAAACAGTCTCTAGGGCTAGACACAAAGAGGAGAGCCGGTTTACGGCGACTCCCTCATGATCATAATGAGACCTAGCCTCAAACAGCATGTAGGGCTATTACCGGATGATGTTTCCCGGGGCCCGAAGCTGTCTAAACCCTTGTCTTGTGTTGCGTCTCTCGATTCCGCTCAACCCCTCTCAAGCTACCACATAGATGCGTTGGCCTCGCGACTAAGTCCTTTCATGAGGACATCTGTCGTGACAAAACCACGACAGTTGGCGCCCACCGTGGGGCTCGCGCACGGTGGTGTTGAGTTCTTGGAGGGAGCTCTTCAGGGATCGAGAAACTCGCGTTTGGCCGGATGACGAAGAACCGGCATGAGATAGTCACATAAGGTTTACTTTGGATCAGGATGTCCAAGACTTGAGTTGAAGGGAAATTAGGGTTGCAGGAGGCGCGCCACTATGATTAGACGATTCGTCGAAACCGGATCAATTTTTACTGGGTTGCCGAGACGGACAGAAGTTTTTTCGCTGCAATACCTCGTGCTCGGCGCCGAATTGCTTCAAGACAGATCCTCGTTGTTTTAAAGGAAATTATGCGTGGAGTAAATCGCATCTAGGGTCGCTGATGTGAGCAAAAGCAATCAATGCTGAAGCTGATCGTGATGGCCACGAGAAGGACCAGAGTAATAGCCCTCGTTTTGGATTACGCGGGGTTCAAAAAAAAAGGGGGAACAAAAAACACCCACGATGGAAGTGGATAAGGCCACGGACTTAATCTACGCCTCCTTCCGTCTTCGTCTTCAAGCCGCCGCCCTTTGGGCGTGCTTCCGACTACTACAGTCGCGGTCCCACCGTGTCGATGCCGTTCCAGCCCTTGCCACGGCTGCAGCTGCACACGGGTCGCCGCCTCTCCTCGGCTTCGCGTCGCTTCTCCCGTGTAACGCAGCTGCGCCTGGCCGGTTGCCGCTTCCCCTCGCAGCCGGTGTCGCGTTTCCCTGTGCCTGCTGCTCCACCCGTGTTGCGCGCGGCCTCTGCTCCGGGTTGCTCTGTGCTA
This sequence comes from Aegilops bicornis, assembly GCA_021605145.1. Classification (NCBI taxonomy): domain Eukaryota; kingdom Viridiplantae; phylum Streptophyta; class Magnoliopsida; order Poales; family Poaceae; genus Aegilops; species Aegilops bicornis. The sequence continues at coordinate 682,949,790 of CM038674.1, forward strand.
AACCGCCGCGGACGACGCCTGTCTTCAAACTGCCGGGCGCCGACCCACTGTTCGACCTACTGCGTTAATCCACCGCATCCGCGTTCAAACCCGGCAGTTTTGCGCGCGTATTGGCTGGGTCTCGTCTCCACCGTGGCACTCCAACTCACCGCGGCAGCGGACGTACTTCGTCGACCGCGGAGTGCCCTCGATGTGGCTGCCGCCTCCAGCGCCCGAGACGCGCCTCCGACCCACCTACGGCTCGCCACGGCCAAGCTTCGGTCCTGCGGCTTCAAAACCGGGTCCCGGGTTACGCCCGTAAACTGGCTCCGCTTCGGACGCCTCCTCTGCCTGCTGCGTGTCGACCACCCACGCATCAAACCGACGTCGCCTGAGTTACCGGCCCTCTTCCACATCACGGCTCTGCTTCAAACAGCCAGATGTTGCAAGTCCCCAGCTGCGTTTCCATCGTAGACTCACCTCCGCGGCGAGACACCACGCCGGCCTTGCCTGGTTACCTCCGTCTCCGCCGTGGCGCGGTGAGCCGCCCCTGCCGGCGCGGACCTCCAAGCCGGCAACCCCGAGCCGCCGAGGCCATCACCGCTGCAAGTTGTAGCACTGCTGCCGTCCACCAGAGATGCCGGCGCCAAACTCAAAGACTGTAGCACTGAGGAGGAAACGCAGGCCGGTTGAGTAGCAGCAGGTTGAACCGGCGAGGAGAGGTAGCTGGGATAGCCTGTAGCTGTGGAGAAAGGCGTGAACGGTTTACATTGACCCGTCAGACGCTAAAAAGGAAGTCGATGGACAGCCTGCGTGGGATGTTAGGCACGCCATCTCCATTTTCTCAAAAGAAGACACATGCAAAGTCGACTAGCACTTACATACAACCGCTTATGCGGTGAGGGAGTTCTACTACTAGTAGTAGTAACCCATCCAGACTAAAATACTAGCACATGCACAGTGCTATTGGACCCAATTAAATTCTAGCCTGGGCGCAGATCATCTGTCGTCAAAATACATCAGGTGAAATCTATCCGGTTTATTTTTATTTATATATTTTTATTCCTATGAGAACAATTACTCTGGCCTATATCTTTTTATACAGGACATGTGCTCACTATAAAAGTGATGCTCTACCACGGACGGCGTGCGCGCTAGCTGTTCTACACCGGCATCTGCGTATATCACACTGATAAATCGGAACACAAACCGCCGCCCCTGCAGTCCGGTTTACATCAACGCACCGGCCAACTCGCCCGTCCTTACTACCTTACAACACCACGGACGTCTCGCCCGTCCGCCCTGACCACCGGTTCATGCATCCACGCCGGTTTACAACACGGAGGACAACTTGCTCGTCCGCACCAGTTTATAAAACTGCGGCCAGTTCTCCCGTGAATGATTTCAGTTTCACCATAAGATGTCATAAATTCCATGGCAGATTATTTCCAGCCTAACATATCAGGTGATATCCATCTATGATTATTTTATTAGCGCATATTGTTTTTTGTCAAAAAACAATTACTTTGGTATGTACACCTTTATGTGCAGGACAACGATTCATCATAAAGATTGTGTAATACCATATTCATGGAGTGTGCGGTAGCATAATCATGCAACGACATCGGCGACCGCTTACTGTTCAACAGGTGGGTGCAAGCCGCCGCCCCTGCGGTCCGATCTACATCAACGCGCCAGCCGATTCACACGTCTGTGCCGGCTTACAATGTGACGGGCGACTTACCCGTCCACCCCCGTGGCCGACTCGGCGTCCGAGTGGCTTACTGCTCCTGCGGTTGACTTTCTCGACCGCACCGGCTTACGACGCCACGGCCGGTTCACCCGTGATTAATTTCAGCTTCACCGCGGTGATCATCAACTCCGCGGTGGATAACTACTGGCCTGACGCATCAGGTGATATCCATCCAAGTTGTTTTATATTATATATTGCTTTCTTTAAAGAGCAATTACTCCGCTTACAAGTTCTCCAGTGCAGGACAAGTTATGTCACTGAGATGTTGAATGACTCATACCGGTTTATATCATGGTCAAATATGGAGAGTCTCAAGCTAACTCCTAGAGTCGTCTTAAAACTCGGGGGCTACAGTGACATGATTCGGGAGCTCCGGGTCATTGAAGGGAAAGATAACCCGGCCCTGGAGGCTACTGCTTTCTTGGCAAATATTTAAAGGCCATCAGAAAAATATCCGGTTCAAAATGAAGATTCCGGTTTAAAATACAGCTCAAGATACATCTTTCTCCTGCAAAGCTTTGAAGCTCTCAAAACCGTTTCAACATCCGGATCAAGGTAAATTTGTCCCTTACAAAGCTTTGAGGATCTCAATATCCGGTTTAAGAATTTCCGGTTCAAAAAGAATTAATCTCTCGCAAGTTCGAGATCTCGGACAAATTAATGGTTACCAAAGAGAACTTGCTGCCATGAGGCGCGGTTCAAACATGGGTATCATGCCTTATTGGCTTATCATATTATTGATCACTTGGGGGCTTGGTCATGTCTGAACCATAGTCACACCTCTTGATTGAAGGAAATATGCCCTAGAGGCAATAATAAAGTTATTATTTATTTCCTTATATCATGATAAATGTTTATTATTCATGCTAGAATTGTATTAACAGGAAACATAATACATGTGTGAATATATAGACAAACAGAGTGTCACTAGTATGCCTCTACTTGACTAGCTTGTTAATCAAAGATGGTTATGTTTCCTAACCATAGACAAAGGAGTTGTCATTTGATTAACAAGGTCACATCATTGGTTGAATGATCTGATTGACATGACCCATTCCATTAGCTTAGCACCCGATCGTTTAGTATGTTGCTATTGCTTTTATCCATGACTTATGCATGTTCCTATAACTATGAGAATATGCAACTCCGTTTACCGGAGGAACACTTTGGGTACTACCAAACGTCACAACGTAATCGGGTGATTATAAAGGAGTACTACAGGTGTCTCCAAAGGCAGATGTTGGGTTGGCGTATTTGAGATTAGGTTTTGTCACTCCGATTGTCGGAGAGGTATCTCTGGGCCCTCTCGGTAATGCACATCATTATAAGCCTTGCAAGCAATGTGACCAATGAGTTGGTTACGGGATGATGCATTACAGAACGAGTAAAGAGACTTGCCGGTGACGAGATTGAACTAGGTATTGGATACCGACGATCGAATCTTGGGCAAGTAACATACCGATGACAAAGGGAACAACGTATGTTGTTATGCGGTTTGACCGATAAAGATCTTCGTAGAATATGTAGGAGCCAATATGGGCATCCAGGTCCCGCTATTGGTTATTGACCGAGAATAGTTCTAGGTCATGTCTACATAGTTCTCGAACCCGTAGGGTCCGCATGCAACAAGGTTTCGATGACAGTTATATTATGAGTTTATGAGTTTTGATGTACCGAAGGAGTTCGGAGTCCCAGATGAGATCGGGAACATGACGAGGAGTCTCGAAATGGTCGAGACGTAAAGATCGATATATTGGACGACTATATTCGGAGTTCAGAAAGGTTCCGAATGATTCGGGTATTTTTCGGAGTACCGGCGAGTAACGGAATTCGCCGGGGAGAAGTATTGGGCCTTATTGGGCCCTGCGGGAAAGAGAGAGGGGCTGCCTAGGGCAGGCCGCCGCTTCCATGGCCTAGTCCGAATTGGACTAGGGGAGGGGCCGCACCCCTCCTTCCTTCCTTCTCTCTTCCCTTCCTTCTCTCCTACTCCTACTACATGGAAGGTTTCCTAGTTGGACTAGGAAGGGGAATCCTACTCGGTGGGAGTAGGACTCCCCTAGGGCGCGCCATAGAGAGGGCCGCCCTCCCTCCTCCACTCCTTTATATCTGGGGCAGGGGGCACCCATGGACACACAAGTTGATCTACGGATCGTTCCTTAGCCGTGTGCGGTGCCCCCTCCACCATATTCCACTTGGTCATATCGTCAGCGGAGCTTAGGCGAAGCCCTGCGCCGGAAAAAGTCATATCGTCAGCGGAGCTTAAGCGAAGCCCTGCGTCGGTGGAGCATCATCATCGTCATCACGCCGTCGTCTTGTGGAACTCATCCCGACACTTTGCTGGATCGGAGTCCGGGATCGTCATCGAGCTGAGCGTGTGCGAGAACTCGGAGGTGCCGTACGTTCGGTACTTGGATCGGTCGGATCGTGAAGACGTCTGACTACATCAACAGCGTTGTTATAACGCTTCGCTTCTGGTCTCACGAGTACGTGGACATACACTCTCCCCTCTCGTTGCTATGCATCACCATGATCCTTGCGTGTGCGTAGGAATTTTTTTGAAATTACTATGTTCCCCAACAGTGGCATCCGAGCCTAGGTTTTTATGGTTTGATGTTTTGCACGAGTAGAACACAAGTGAGTTTTGGGCGATACAAGTCATACTGCCTACCAGCATGTCATACTTTGGTTCAGCGGTATTGTGAGATGAAGCGGCCCAGACCGACATTACGCGTACGCTTACGCGAGACTGGTTTCACCGTTACGAGCACTCGTGCTTAAAGGTGGCTGGCGGGTGTCTGTCTCTCTCACTTTAGTTGAACCGAGTGTGGCTACGCCCGGTCCTTGCGAAGGTTAAACCGGAGTCTTTTTGTCATACTATCCTTGTGGTTTTGATGCGTAGGTGTGAACGGTTCTTGCTAAGCCCGTAGCAGCCACGTAAAATTTGCAACAACAAAGTAGAGGCGTCTAACTTGTTTTTGCAGGGCATGTTGTGATGTGATATGGTCAAGACGTGATGAGATATAAGTTGTTGTATAAGATGATCATGTTTTGTTGAAGTTATCGGCAACTGGCGAAGCCCTATGGTTGTCTCTTTGTTGCATAAGATGCAAGTGCCAAATAATTGCTTTACTTTATCGCTGTCGATAGCAATAGTTGCAAGAGCAATAGTTGGTGAGACAACCATGTGATGACACATTGATATAGATCAAGATGATGAAGATCATGGTGTCGTGCGGTGACGATAGAGATCATGACAGTACTTTGGAGATGGAGATCAAAGGCGCCAAGATGATCATGGCCATATCATGTCACATATTTTGATTGCATGTGATGTTTATCTATTATACATCTTATTCTTGCTTTGATTGACGGTAGCATTTTAAGATGATCTCTCACTAATTATCAAGAAGTGTTCTCCCGAGTATGCACCGTTGCCAAAGTTCGCCGTGCCCGGACAACACGTGATGATCGGGTGTGATAAGCTCTACGTCCATCTACAACGGGTGCAAGCCAGTTTTGCACACGCGGAATACTCAGGTTAAACTTGGACGAGCCTAGCATATGCAGATATGGCCTCGAACACGGAGACCGAAAGGTCGGCGTGAATCATATAGTAGATATGATCAACATAGTGATGTTCACCATTGAAAACTACTCCATTTCACGTGATGATCGGTTATGGTTTAGTTGATTTGGATCACGTGATCACTTAGATGACTAGAGAGATGTCTGTCTAAGTGGGAGTTCTTAAGTAATATGATTAATTGAACTTAAATTTATCATGAACTTAGTCCCGTAGTATTTTGCAAATTATGTTGTAGATCAATAGCTCGCGTTGTTGCTTTCATATGTTTATTTTCATATGTTCCTAGAGAAAATTGTGTTGAAAAATGTTAGTAGCAATGATGCGGATTGGATCCGCGATTTGAGGTTTATCCTCAATGCTGCACAGAAGAATTATGTCCTTAATGCACCGCTAGGTGACAGACGTATTGCAGGAGCAGATGCAGGCGTTATGAGCGTTTGGCTAGCTCAATATGATGACTACTTGATAGTTTAGTGCACCATACTTAACGGCTTAGAATCGGGACTTCAAAGGCGTTTTGAACGTTATGGACCATATGAGATGTTCCAGGAATTGAAGTTAATATTTCAAGCAAATACCGAGTTGAGAGATATGAAGTCTCCAACAAGTTCTATAGCTAAAAGATGGAGGAGAATCGCTCAACTAGTGAGCATGTGCTCAGATTGTCTGAATACTTCAACCGCTTGAATCAAGTGGGAGTTAATCTTCCGGATAAGATAGTGATTGACAGAATTCTCTAGTCACCATCACTAAGTTACTAGAACTTCGTGATGAACTATAGTATGCAGGGGATGACGAAAACGATTCCCGAGCTCTTCGTGATGTTGAAATCAACGAAGGTAGAAATCAAGAAAGAGCATCAAGTGTTGATGATTGACAAGACCACTAGTCTCAAGGAAAAGGGCAAAGGGAAGAAGGGGAACTTCAAAAGGAACGGCAAGCAAGTTGCTGCTCGAGTGAAGAAGCCCAAGTCTGGACCTAAGCACGAGACTAAGTACTTTTGCTGCAATGGAACTGGTCACCGGAAGCGGAACTACCCCTGAATATTTGGTGGATAAGAAGGATGGCAAAGTGAACAAAGGTATATTTGATATACAGATTATTGATGTGTATTTTACTAGTGTTCATAGCAACCCCTCGGTATTTGATACTGGTATAGTTGCTAAGAGTAGTAACTTGAAAAGGGAGTTACAGAATGAACAGAAACTAGTTGAAGGGGAAGTGACGATGAGTGTTGGAAGTAGTTCCAAGATTGATATGATCATCATCGCACACTCCCTATACTTTCGGGATTAGTGTGGAACCTAAATAAGTGTTATTTGGTGTTGAGCATAAATATGATTTGATCATGTTTATTGCAATACGGTTATTCATTTAAGTAAGAGAATAAATTGTTGTTCTGTTTACATGAATAAAACCTTATATGGTTACACACCCAATGAAAATGGTTCATTGGATCTCGATCATAGTGATACACATATTCATAATATTGAAACCAAAAGATGCAAAGTTAATAATGATAGTGCAACTTATTTGTGGCACTGCCGTTTAGGTCATATTGGTGTAAAGCGCTTGAAGAAAAACTCCATGCTGATGGACTTTTGGAATCACTTGACTATGAATCATTTGATGCTTGCGAACCGTGCCTTTTGGGCAAGATGACTAAAACTCCGTTCTCGGAACAATGGAACAAGCTCTTGACTTATTGGAAATAATACATACCGATGTATGCGATTCAATGAGTGTTGATGCTCGTGGCAAGTATCGTTATTTTCTCGACCTTCACAAAATGATTTGAGCAGATATGGGTATATCTACTTGATGAAACATAAGTCTGAAATAATTGAGAAGTTCAAAGAATTTCAGAGTGAAGTGGAAAATCATCGTAACAAGAAAATAAAGTTTCTGCGATCTGATCGTGGAGATAAATATTTGAGTTACGAGTTTTGTCTTCATTTGAAACAATGTGAAATAGTTTCGCAACTCACGCCATATGGAACACCACAACATAATGGTGTGTCCGAAAGTCGTAACCGCACTTTATTGGATATGGTGCGATCTATGATGTCTCTTATCAATTTACCACTATCGTTTTGGGGTTATGCATTAGAGACAGCTGCATTCACGTTTAATAGGGCACCGTCTAAATCCGTTGAGGCGACACCGTATGAACTATGGTTTAACAGTAGAAACCTAAGTATGCGTTTCTTAAAGTTTGGAAGTTGTGATGCTTATGTGAAAAAGTTTCATCCTGATAAGCTCAAACCCAAATCGGAGAAGTGCGTCTTCATAGAATACCCAAAGGAAATTGTTGGGTATACCTTCTATCACAGATCCGAAGGCAAAAACATTCGTTGCTTATAAATGGATCCTTTCTAGAGAAGGAGTTTCTCTCGAAAGAAGTGAGTGGGAGGAAAGTGGAGCTTGATAAGGTAATTTGTACCTTCTCCCGAATTGGAAAGTATTTCATCACGGAAATCAGTTCCTGATTCCTACACCAATTAGTGAGGAAGCTAATGATGATGATCATGTAACTTCATATCAAGTCACTACCGAATCCCGTAGGTAAACCAGAGTGAGATCCGCACCAAAGTGGTACGGCAATCCTGTTACGGAAGTCATGCTACTAGATCATGACGAACCTACAAACTATGAAGAAGCGATGGTGAGCCCAGATTCCGCTAAATGGCTAGAAGCCATGAAATCTGAGATGGGATCCATGTATGAAAACAAAGTGTGGACTTTGGTTGACTTGCCCGAGGGTCGGCAAGCAATAGAAAATAAATGGATCTTCAAGAGGAAGACGGACGTTGATAGTAGTGTTACTATCTACAAAGCTCGACTTGTCGCAAAAAGGTTTTGACAAGTTCAAGGTGTTAACTACAATGAGATTTTCTCAACTGTAGCGATGCTTAAGTCTGTCCGAATCATGTTAGCAATTGCCACAATTTATGAAATTTGGCAAATGGATGTAAAAACTGCATTCCTGAATGGGTTTCTGGAGGAAGAGTTGTATATGATGCAACCAGAAGGTTTTATCGATCCAAAGGGAGCTAACAAAGTGTGCAAGCTCCAGCGATCCATCTATGGACTGGTGCAAGCATCTCGGAGTTGGAATATACGCTTTGATAAGTTGATCAAAGCATATAGTTTATACAGACTTACAAAGGAAGCCTGTATTTACTAGAAAGTGAGTGGGAGCACTACAACATTTCTGATAAGTATATGTGAATGACATATTGTAGATCGGAAATAATGTAGAATTATTCTGCAAAGCATAAAGGAGTGTTTGAAAGGAGTTTTTCAAACAAAGACCTCGGTGAAGCTGCTTACATATTGAGCATCAAGATCTATAGAGATAGATCAAGACGCTTGATAAGTTTTTCAATGAGTACATACCTTGACAAGATTTTGAAGTAGTTCAAAATGGAACAGTCAAAGAAAGAGTTCTTGCCTGTGTTACAAGGTGTCAAATTGAGTAAGACTCAAAACCCGACCACGGCAGAAGATAGAAAGAGAATGAAAGTCATTCCCTATGCCTTGGCCATAGGTTCTATAAAGTATGCCATGCTGTGTACCAGATCTATTGTATACCCTACACTGAGTTTGGCAAGGAGTACAATAGTGATCTAGGAGTAGATCAACTGGACAGCGGTCAAAATTATCCTTAGTGGAATAAGGATATGTTTCTCGATTATGGAAGTGACAAAAGGTTAAATGCGTAAAGGGTTACGTCGATGCAAGTTTTGACACCGATCTGGATGACTCTAAGTCTCGATCTAGATACATATTGAAAGTGGGAGCAATTAGCTAGAATAGCTCCTTGCGAACATTGTTGACATAGAAATTCACAAAATACTTACGGATCTGAATGTGACAGACCCGTTGACTAAAAATATCTCATAAGCAAAACATGATCACACCTTAGTACTCTTTGGGTGTTAATCACATAGCGATGTGAACTAGATTACTGACTCTAGTAAACCCTTTGGGTGTTGATCACATATCGATGTGAACTATGGGTGTTAATCACATGGTGATGTGAACTATTGTTGTTAAATCACATGGCGATGTGAACTAGATTATTGACTCTAGTGCAAGTGGGAGACTGAAGGAAATATGCCCTAGAGGCAATAATAAAGTTATTATTTATTTCCTTATATCATGATAAATGTTTATTATTCATGCTAGAATTGTATTAACAGGAAACATAATACATGTGTGAATATATAGACAAACAGCAGTGTCACTAGTATGCCTCTACTTGACTAGCTTGTTAATCAAAGATGGTTATGTTTCCTAACCATAGACAAAGGAGTTGTCATTTGATTAACAAGGTCACATCATTGGTTGAATGATCTGATTGACATGACCCATTCCATTAGCTTAGCACCCGATCGTTTAGTATGTTGCTATTGCTTTTATCCATGACTTATGCATGTTCCTATAACTATGAGAATATGCAACTCCCGTTTACCGGAGGAACACTTTGGGTACTACCAAACGTCACAACGTAACTGGGTGATTATAAAGGAGTACTACAGGTGTCTCCAAAGGCAGATGTTGGGTTGGCGTATTTGAGATTAGGTTTTGTCACTCCGATTGTCGGAGAGGTATCTCTGAGCCCTCTCGGTAATGCACATCATTATAAGCCTTGCAAGCAATGTGACCAATGAGTTGGTTACGGGATGATGCATTACTGAGCGAGTAAAGAGACTTGCGGTGACGAGATTGAACTAGGTATTGGATACCGACGATCGAATCTCGGGCAAGTAACATACCGATGACAAAGGGAACAACGTATGTTGTTATGCGGTTTGACCGATAAAGATCTTCGTAGAATATGTAGGAGCCAATATGGGCATCCAGGTCCCGCTATTGGTTATTGACCGAGAATAGTTCTAGGTCATGTCTACATAGTTCTCGAACCCGTAGGGTCCGCACGCTTAAGGTTTCGATGGCGATGCTTATATTATGAGTTTATGAGTTTTGATGTACCGAAGGAGTTCGGAGTCCCAGATGAGATCGGGAACATGACGAGGAGTCTCGAAATGGTCGAGACGTAAAGATCGATATATTGGACGACTATATTCGGAGTTCGGAAAGGTTCCGAATGATTCGGGTATTTTTCGGAGTACCGGAGAGTTACGGAACTCGCCGGGGAGAAGTATTGGGCCTTATTGGGCCCTGCGGGAAAGAGAGAGGGGCTGCCTAGGGCAGGCCGCGCGCCCCCCCCCATGGCCTAGTCCGAATTGGACTAGGGGGAGGGGCCGCACCCCCTCCTTCCTTCCCTTCTCTCTTCCCCTTCCTTCTCTCCTACTCCTACTACATGGAAGGTTTCCTAGTTGGACTAGGAAAGGGGGAATCCTACTCCCGGTGGGAGTAGGACTCCCCTAGGGCGCGCCATAGAGAGGGCCGGCCCTCCCCTCCTCCACTCCTTTATATACGGGGGCAGGGGGCACCCCATGGACACACAAGTTGATCTACGGATCGTTCCTTAGCCGTGTGAGGTGCCCCCCTCCACCATATTCCACTTCGGTCATATCGTCGCGGAGCTTAGGCGAAGCCCTGCGCCGAAAAGTCATATCGTCAGCGGAGCTTAGGCGAAGCCCTGCGTCGGTGGAGCATCATCATCGTCATCACGCCGTCGTCTTGTGGAACTCATCCCGACACTTTGCTGGATCGAGTCCGGGATCGCCATCGAGCTGAACGTGTGCAGAACTTCGGAGGTGCCGTGACGTTCGGTACTTGGATCGGTCGGATCGTGAAGACGTGCGACTACATCAACAGCGTTGTTATAACGCTTCCGCTTACGGTCTACGAGGGTACGTGGACATACACTCTCCCCTCTCGTTGCTATGCATCACCATGATCCTTGCGTGTGCGTAGGAAATTTTTTGAAATTACTACGTTCCCCAACATTGATCGGCTCAATGCCACAGCATCACTTGGGGGCTTGGTCGTATCCGAACCATAGCCACGCCTCTTGATCGGCCTAGTGCCACAATATCACTTGGGGGCTTGGTCGTGTCCGAACCAATGCAACACCTTTTGATAGGCGAAAGCCACCAGATCACTTGGGGACATGGTCAAGTCTGAACCAGTCACGCCTCTTGATCGGCCTAAGGCCATAGAGTCCCTTGGGGGCTTGGTCGAACCCGAACCATTGCCACGCCACTTGATCGGCATAATGCCACGGTTTCAGTTGGGGAACTGGTTGACTTGAACCATGGCTACACCTTATTGGGAGCTTGGTCGTGTCCGACCATGGTAACACCATCTGATTGGCTCAGTAAAGCCTCATTTGCAATGGTTTTATTTTGCCTTTGCTTGAATTCTGTTCTTTTTTGCTAAAGAACTTTTACTTCTGTTGCGTTTTTAAACCGACATTGTTAATCCAGTTCAAACTGTCAATTACAAATTGGCGGAACACGGTCAAATCCTAATCCGGAGACTATCTGCCCGGTTTGATGTTACCATCTTATTATGGAGTAAACCGGTGTTCGTTAACCCGGCTTGACTTTGAATTACAAATTGTCGGTACATGATCAAATCATAATCCGGAGACTATCCGCCCGGTCTGGTTTGACTACGAGTCGCCAGTATTATATATGGTTAAACCGGTGTTTATCACAACCCGGTACGGTTTTATCATAAACCGACACAGTATGAAAGGAGTTATCATTACTCAAGATTGGGGTCATCACCCTTACTACAAAAATTGGTAAAGCAATGATGTGATTCAATGTCACAGGTATGATATATTTCATGGATTATTCTTAAAGTGCAGCCTTGGTTATAAACCTGGGTTATATGTTGGGCATTATGACCCGTCCGGTGGTAAACCGCCAGACACTTTAAACTTGTTGTATGCAGAGACAGGTTGAATAAAGCATGATGATAAATTATCCGGTGTTTATTAAACCGGCCGGGCTTTAAGACGATAAGTCGCCAAGATATGATGAGAAATTATCCGGTGTTTGTTAACCCGGCCTGGTTTTGGACTATAAGTCGCCAATACATATTTGGATTGCGACATTGGAATCATGCGCTTATAAATCATTGGGTTATATTATTCAACTAGCCAAACTTGGCTGAATTTTCATTATGATATTAAATGAATAAGGTTTTTCATACCGGATTATATTATCTTGAATAGCCAACATGGCTGGATTTCTATTGTGATTATCAACAACCAGTATTATGATTGAGGTTTTCAAAGTCGCTTTAGCGCAACGGCTATTATTTTTATCAATGGGCATGATTTATTTTACAATGGAGGAAATAGTCCCGAGTCGCTGCAGGCTTATGACCCGGCACTTGGGGGCTACATTGTTCGAATCGAGATTACATTGAATATACAAGTCCCATGTCACTGCCAAAGATGCACCATAGCACTTGGGGGCTAATGCAAAGTCATTTTTTTCTCAACTTATTGAAGACCCGACTCATCACATTATAATGAGCCGGCCCTTGGGGGCTACCAATTGCTCCTGTCAAAAATTCAAGGTACACAAATTTTCATCTATTATAGAAGGATCCACTGCCCAGTTGGTAAAGCACAAAGCTCTCAACCTTGTGGACGTGGGTTCAAGCCCCATGATGGGAATTACATAATATAATGTTTGAAATATATATAAAGTCCCAGCTCAATATTATCTTACTAAGCCGGCCCTTGGGGGCTACACGTTCTTTATTAAAGTCTACATGATCATATTTTCAAGTCCCTTCTTATTATTGGCATAATGACCCGGCCCTTGGGGGGCTATACTGGTTGAAGTTTTTATGAGCATCAGGCAATTACAAGTTCCAGGTTGCTGCAAGCATGACAACCCGGCACTTGGGGGCTACATATGTGGAATACTCGATTCTGACTAGTGATTGAGAGGAACAACATGGATTTATTCAAGATTGTGATATTTATATTGAAGCAAGTCTAAAGCTGTTGCTATGCTACCTTCTTAAGACTTGGGGGCTACAAGTGATAGGTATATAAGAGGTATATTTTCAAGCTGGATGTTAACTACAAGTATGACCCGGTACCATCAATATTTATAAACCGTGATCTCGGCAATGATAAACCGGCAAGTTCTACGTCCTTAAACCGGTGAAGATCGGATGAGTATTTCAAGGACCAATATTGTTTTTAAGCATTGGGAGCTGAATCAAAGGAGTTATTCTTCACAATATATTTTCTATGAGAAACCAATGTCAACAAGTTGATTATGAAGCTGGCCTATTAAACCGGATTTTCTAGAAGGAGGAAATGACAAGGATTTAAGAATGATCAGATGCCGGTTTACAAGAATTCTTAGCCCGGAGCATAATCTGTCAAGTTTGTTCTTGTGTTTATTTCACAGGATCAGTTTAACATGGATAAATCCAAATTAAACTGGGGGCTAATGTCGGGGATATACCCCGCGGCGTAAACCGGCCGGAAGTTAACCCGGCCGGACTTGGCGGTTTATTTGAGGTTCCGCTGGCACTTGGCGGTTCACTGGCGACCCGGCGGTTTACGGTTCATTGGTAATCCGGCAGGCGGGTCAGAGGAGCGACAAGACCCGGTGGCCCGACTGGCGGTTCATGAAGGCCGGTTCATACTATGGTGGGCCGGTTTAAGAGGAAAAGGCGTGAGGAATATTTATCTTACAAGGAGCTAAGACCTGGACTTGTATCCGGTTTGTATTAGAGATAGACTAGTCCTAATCCTAATAGGACTCCACATGTAACCCGCCCCTTCAACATATATAAGGAGGGGCAGGGCTCGCCAAAGAGGGACAAGCAAGAAGAAACAGTCTCTAGGGCTAGACACAAAGAGGAGAGCCGGTTTACGGCGACTCCCTCATGATCATAATGAGACCTAGCCTCAAACAGCATGTAGGGCTATTATCGGATGATGTTTCCCGGGGCCCGGCTGTCTAAACCCTTGTCTTGTGTAGCGTCTCTCGATTCCGCTCAACCCCTCTCAAGCTACCACATAGATGCGTTGGCCTCGCGACTAAGTCCTTTCATGAGGACATCTGCCGTGACAAAACCACGACACAAAGGTATCTTCTTTGTCTCTTTAGCCGGCTTGAACGAACCCTCAGCTTCCGATTCCTTGGGGTCAGGCGACATCTTAGGCTGCTTGCTGGCCATCGCCACAACCCAATCAAGAAGCCGCTTCTCGGCTGCGATCACCATGGACTCGGCCAGCCGACTGCTCTCAGCCGCGCAAGCGGACGACTTTCTGTAGTCGCCGGTTACGGTCAGAGTCCCCTTGGAACTCGGCATCTTCATCTTGAGGTAGGCGTAGTGGGGGATCGCCATAAACTTGGCCAAGGCAGGTCGGCCAAGCAATGCATGGTACGGGCTCTCGAGGTCCACCACTTCAAACCAAACTAGCTCTCAGCGGAAATGATCTTTGTCCCCGAAGAGGACGTCTATCAGGATCTTGCCGATGGGTGAGCAGGAAAGGCCGGGTACAATGCCGTGGAACACAGTCTGGCTGCTCTGGAGCTGTCTTTTCTTGATTCCTAACTTCTCCATGGTATCCTTGTACAGGATGTTGATGCTACTGCCTCCATCTATCAACCCTTGCGAGAAACGGGTGGCCCGCCTATCTGTGGCTAAAGTGGCGCCTAAGGCCAAAGCATAGGAGCCTGGATTCGGCATCACCTCTGGGTGATCAGCTCTGCTCCAACTGATAGGCTTCTCGAACCAGTGCATAAACTCTGGGGCATCTTATGCTACCGCATTCACTTCTTGTTGCTGCAGCCGCCTGCCGCGTCGATCATCAGCCATACTGGTGAACACCACGTATGCTCCGTGCTCCTCTGGGTACTCGTCTTTTACTGCGCCGACTGGCCTGACAGCCGGCTGCTGGGGCGGCGGTGGAGGCGGCGGCCCGGCAGGAGGCCTTCTCCCTTGGGGATTCTGGTGAGCCAGTGGCACTTCCGGGTGTCTGGTTTGACGGCTTCGCGCCGCTGTGGAACTTGCAGGGACCATCTAGAGTCTGCTCGTAGGAGAAGGCCGGCAACCAGTTGGACTTGCCGCCTTTCTGTCGCTTGGTCGGAGGCTGCCCCTCCGGCTGTTGGTCTTCGACTGTCGCAACTTGCCGGCTGCTGGAAGCCGGCTGTGGGGCCTTGCGCTTGTGGTCATTCTGTTGTTGTCGCCGACTGGCGTCTCCAGCTGGAGTTCTGGGAGCCTGAGGGGCCGCTTTGCCAGTTGCACTAACTTGAATCTCCGCCTTCATGGAGGAGTCGGCCGTGGCGTATTTGTCGGCAATGATCAGCAGCTCGTCGAGGGTCTCCGGCTCGTCGCAGAGGAGTTTGTGCTTGAGGAGGGTGCCTTCTCTGCACCCTGCGGTGAAGTATTCGATAGCCTACACCTCGTGCACGCCCTCGCAGGAGTTCCGAAGTTCGTCCCAGCGCGTGAGGTAGTCGCGAGTTGACTCGTCGGGGCCTTTCACACACAATGAAAGTTGGCGAGGCTTGGGAGGTTGCTTGTACGTGCTTGTGAAGTTGCGGATGAAGGCTTCGGTGATGTCAACCCAGCTGTTGATGCTGCGGGGCTTCAGGCTGTTCAACCATGTCAGGGCCGTGCCACAGAGCATGAGGAGCGTGCTTCCACGGCAACACGCTTGTTGCCGTTCGCTATGTTGACGGCCGTGGAGTAGTCAACTAGCCAGTCTTCCGGCTTCACGGAGCCGGTGTACTTGGGCGTATCTCGGGGGAGCGTGAACCCTTTGGGAAAGGGCTTGTCTCGGATGCGAGGTCCGAAACAGGGCGGACCCAGTTCGTCTTCTTCTTCCAGCGCCAGGGATCGGTGGAGTCGGTCGATCCGGTGGCGGGCATCATTCTCTCCGACTCCCTCTCGGCGGCCAAGGCGGTCGCCGAGAGTCGGATGCTCAACGGGTGGCGGGGAGACTCGCCTCTCTCTGCGAGGAGGAGGAGGCAGATAGTCGTCCCGCCGCTCTACTGCTCTTGGGCGGCCGTCTTGGTCGCGCTCGATGGTGAGGTGAGTCCGACTGTGGCTGACAGCCGGATCCTTGTTTCTTCTTCCGCGGACACCGCCAGTCGGCGTCCGAGACGTCGCGCCTTGATCTCGGCGGGGAGGCAGGTCGTCGTTTCGCCGCTGCGGCGCCTCCGTGTGGCAGCCGGCTTTGTTCTGCGCGACAGCCGCATCGAGGAGCTGCTGGACTCGCTCCGTCATCAGGCGGCGCTCTTCACCCTCGAAATTGTCGAGCTCGTCCGCCGCCGCCTGGGCGGCGCGGATGTCTCCGCGGGCGTGGCATACACGGGGCGATTGGCCCCGAACAGGTTGGCGATGGCCACGCCGCGCTGCTGGACCGCGCCTAGGCGACTAGGCCCAGTCGGAGCCGGCGAGCCGCCCACGGCGCGATCCATCTCACGCCGGTAGGCTTCTGTCAAGCGTCTCATGCTTAACAGCTTCTTCGCGGCTTCGACGATCTGTAGGCGGCGTGCCTCCAGCGTCTCGGCGTCTGTGTCTTCCGGGATAGGCGCAGTTAGGTCTCGTAGAGCCGCGTCGAGCGGGTCGTGAGCTCCCTCACCGGAAGGCTCGCCATGAGTGATGACGAGCACCTCCGTGAAGGCGCTTCCGCCGCTCTCCTCGTGAGGGAGCGGCTCGTCGTAGACCACCATGTTGGTGGGGAACGCGTCGAGCAACGCGGTGTCGAAGTCGACCAGCATCGGGTCGGTGGAGCCTACGGACTCCAAGTCCACGGCCGGCTCGCCGGTGACGTGGATTTGGTCGAGGAGGCCCGCGAGGAGGCTCTTGGGGCCGCTCGTGCCTGCGTCGGATGCAGGCTCGTCGGAGAGGCGAACCTCACCGACAAGTTCGGCGAGGCAGTTGGCCGCGCAGGCGACCTCATCGCCGTGCAGTGCGTCGACGCAGACTCCGTCGGGCGTGCCTGGCAGGCTGCGCTCGCCAGGGAGGAAAAGGGTTCCCGTCCAGAACAGGTGTCCGGACGATGGTGCACCTAGCCCCATGGTGGGCGCCAAATGTCGGGGGTTGGGTGCGACATATGCCAAAGGATGGCTTGTCATGGTGGGGGTGAGTAGAACATCGCCGGTGCCTGGAAGCGGGATGAGGCGTAGACATGCACGCCGGCAGATCTTACCCAGCTTCGGGGCTCTCCGAGGAGATAACACCCCTACTGCTGCTCCACGGGGTCTCCGCATGATCACTAAGGCAAAGTGAGTACAAGGTTGCTCCTTGAGCTGTATTCTGGAGGTAGGAGAAGGCAAGGCTAGCTCTCTCCTTCCTATATGATTTTCTCTAGTGCTAATGGATTCGAACCCTTTGCATGGGTGCCCTGGGGGGTTTATATAGGCCTACTCCCAGCGATACAACGGTAATCCGGCTGGGCGCGGGTCCCAGCCGTTTGTCTCTCAGGCCGCCGTCTTCTCCGTCGACTGCTGGGGCCCGCCGACTGGCCTGGTGCGGGGCCTACGGCCCTTGTCCGCCGCGGGCGGGTCTTGTCGGCTGCGGATTACTACAGCCGTGCTTCTTAATGACGCCGGCTTGGTCATGGGGTTATGGCTACATTGCCGCCGCCTGGCGGGCGATCACTGTTGCCATTCCCCGTCTTGTCTCGGTTAATTCGCGTGGGGCCCGTGGGAGAGGCCAGCCGACTCCCGGAGGCCGACTCCCAATGGGTCCGTCTTGTGGCGCCCGTGCCGCCTTCTGTATTCCCGCCGACGGGTGGGACCTGCCGTCTCTGGGTTGTACAGACAGGCCGTCATGGGCACAGGGCTTTGCCCATGGGGGCTGGCGTCAGGGCGGGCATGGCAACAGTGCCGCGCCGGATGGAGATCTCCATTGGTACGGCGCACTGTGGCCATGCCTGCCCTCGATAAACGGGAAGGAAACGGCTGCGCGGCAGCCGTTCCACGTCCCGTCCATTATTGCAAAGGTACGGGGCGGTTGGAGTCGCGGGCCGACTCCCCAGAGCCGGCTTCTCCAGAAGTCGCCAGCTGGGAGTCG
Source organism: Aegilops bicornis (assembly GCA_021605145.1). Lineage (NCBI taxonomy): Eukaryota > Viridiplantae > Streptophyta > Magnoliopsida > Poales > Poaceae > Aegilops > Aegilops bicornis. The sequence continues at coordinate 682,968,095 of CM038674.1, forward strand.
GCTCATCTTAAAGTCGCCCCGGGGACTCAGCCGCGAGGGGCAGTCGGCAGCGTTGCCGCCGACTCTCGGAAGGCGGCTCATCGTCTTGGGGCTTTGAGGGGCGCAGCCTGCCCCGATGTCTTGAAAAGGTTCTGGGACTCGGGTTAGCCTACCTGTGGCCCATTACTCCGACAACTGACTAAGCATTGTAAGTCATGGTAAAAGAGATCCAGTCATAGTCATACCCAATATAAACTAATAGTAATGCATGCAAATGAAAGCGGTGCTCTCCAGCTGGTGCTTTTTAATAAGAGGGTGATGACTCAACATAAAAGTAAATAGATAGGCCCTTCACAGATGGAAGCAGGGATTTGTAGAGGTGCCAGAGCTTGATTTCAAAGTAGAGATAAATAATATTTTGAGCGGCATACTTTCATTGTCAACATAACAACTGAGAGATCTCGATATCTTCCATACTACACACATTATAGGCGGTTCCCAAGCAGAATGGTAAAGCTTATACTCCCCCACCATCAACAAGCATCAATCCATGGCTTTCTCGAAACAACGAGTGCCTCCAACTAGCAACAGCCATAGGGGAGTTCTTTTTTTTGCAATTATTTTGATTTGATTTGCTTAGAGCATGGGACTGGGCATCCCGGTGACTAGCCATTTTCTCATGAGCGAGGAGCGGAGTCCACTCCTCTTGAGAATAACCCGCCTAGCACGGAAGATACAGATAGCCCTAGTTGATACATGAGCTATTCGAGCATACAAAACAGAATTTCATTTGAAGGTTTAGAGTTTGGCACATACAAATTTACTTGGAAAGGCAGGTAGATACCGCATATATAGGAAGGTATAGTGGACTCATACGGAATAACTTTGGGGTTTATGGAAGTTGATGCACAAGCAATATTCCCGCTTAGTACAAGTGAAGGCTAGAAAGAGACTGGGAAGCGACCAACTAGAGAGCGACAACAGTCATGAACATGCATTAAAATTAATAAACATTGAGTGCAAGCATGAGTAGGATATAATCCACCATGAACATAAATATCATGGAGGCTATGTTGATTTTGTTTCAACTATATGTGTGAACATGTCCCAAGTCAAGTCACTCGAATCATTCAAAGGAGGATACCACCCTATCATACCACATCACAACCATTTAATAGCATGTTGGCACGCAAGGTAAACCATTATAAACTCCTAGCTAATTAAACATGGCATAATCAACTATAATCTCTAATTTTCATTGTAAACATGTTTCATTCATAATAGGCTGAATCAGGAACGATGAACTAATCATATTTACAAAAACATGAGAGGTCGAGTTCATATCAGCTTCTCTGACCTCAATCAGTCCATCATATATCGCCATTATTGCCTTTCACTTGCACGACCGAACGGTTTGGATAATAATAATAGTGCGCGTGCATTGGACTAAGGTGGAATCTACAAGCATTTAATACAAAGGAGAAGACAAGGTAATATGGGCTCTTTGTTAAATCAACAATAATGCATATAAGAGCCACTTAACATTTTCATTATGGTCTTCTCCTCTCGACCCCTAAAGAAAAGAAATAAAATAAAACTATTTACACGTGAAAGCTCCCAACAAGTAAAAGAAGAACAAGAAATCTTTTGGGGTTTTCTTTTTAATTATTACTACTCCAGGCATGGAAAGTAAACTAGCTAAAAGCTACAACTAATTTTTTTGTTTTTCTTAAGGTTTTTCAAACACACAAGAAGAAGACTAGAAAAAGTAAATAAACTAGCATGGATAGTACAATGAAAAAGTATGAGCACCGACAACTGGAATGATTGTGTGAACATGAATGTAATGTTGGTGAGAAATACGTACTCCCCCAAGCTTAGGCTTTTGGCCTAAGTTGGTCTAGGGCCACGGCTGGCCTGGCGGATATCCAAAGTTGTAGCTGGGGTCGTACTGAGATGCAGCAGCTATTGCCTCATGAGCTGCTGCTTGGAGGCGGGCTGCCTCCGTCCGCCTCTTATACTTGTTCGCCTCCTCCCTGGTTATAATATACCTCCCTTTTGCCTGAAAGTCAAAGAAAGTAGGAGCAGGGAGAGCAACATGGAAAGTGCGGCGCCTGTCAAACATTAGTCGGTACTGGAGAGGCTGTTCATTCCTCTCAATAAACTGATGGCGAACCATAGCATCATAATCTAGATAAGCGGGAGGCAATTCCATATCATTTTCATGTATGGGTATCTCAAGAAAATTAGCCACACGGGTTGCATAAATCCCACCAAACAAGTCTCCGCTTAAACCATTATTATGCAACCTTCGTGCAACAATGGCTCCCAAGTTGTATTGTTTATCTCCTAATACGGCACTCTTGAGAACACTAAGGTCAGGAACACACATGTGACATGCTTCATCCTTACCGTTTATGCATCTACCAATAAAGAGAGCAAAATAATGTATAGCAGGAAAATGAATGCTCCCTATGGTAGCTTGTGTTATTTCTCTAGATTCCCCCACAGTGATACTAGCAAGAAAATCTTCAAACTCATATTTGTGAGGTTCACTAGCACTACCCCATTGCGGAAGCTTACAAGCAGTATTAAAATCTTCTAAGTCCATGGTATAAGATTTATTATAAAGATCAAATAGGACAGTGTGAGAATTGCGTGAAGATGTAAATTTGAACCTTATCACAAAGGAATTAGTTAGGTAATAATACTGGGGGCACTTATCTAGCATGAAGCCCTCAAGTTCAGCATTACACACATATGCGTCAAATTCCTCCTTAATTCCTGCTCGAACCATGAAATCTTCTGACGACCATTCACAAGGCCGCACTTGAGCTTCTCTTGGTGGTTCATGGTCCGACTCACGTATTGCGGGCCTGGGTCCTTGCTTCCTTGAAGAACCACCTTGGCAAATTTTCCTAAACATATTTCTTCCTCTAATTTTTTTTTGAAATTTTTAGTAACTTAAAATAAAAGTGACCAAACTCAACAAAATTGATAGCAACTACTCCCACAAGTGCCTAGAGACTATATCATGCATTAGAACTACTTGGGACCATATAAATTTGACATGCAAGCTCAAGAACAGGGTCACCTAGGCAGCAAAAATTTGCAATTGATAAAGCAGTAGAACAAAAACTAATTGGACCATTGGAGGAGTCACATACCGAAGAACAATCTCCCAAAGCAGTTTTGTGAGTGGAGCTTTGAACAAGGTGATCAAAAATCGCGGCAAGATGAGCTAGAACTCGTGCTTGAGCTGGATGGTGCTTTTTTGGGAGGAAGGAGTGTGTGGGTGCAGGAATAAGTGGAGGGGGGCCACCAGGGGCCCACAAGTCTGGGGGCGCGCCCTGGACCCTCGTGGCCAGGTGCTTGCTCACCTTGATGTGTTCTCAATGCCAAATACTCAAATATTCTAGAAAAAACATATTTCATTTTCAGGGCATTTGGAAAACTTTTATTTCGGGGTATTTTTTAATGCACGGATAATTCAGAAAACAGACAGAATAATACTATTTTTGATTTATTTAATATAAATATCAGAGAGTAAAAGAAGGGTACAGAGAGTTGTGCTTTCTAACTTCATCCATCTCATGCTCATCAAAAGGAATCCACTAACAAGGTTGATCAAGTCTTGTTAACAAACTCATTATGAATCACATGAAACCGGAGAATTTTCGAATAGCACTAGGTTACCTCAACGGGGATATGCACGTCCCCAACAATAAGAATATCATATTTCTTCTTGACAGTAGGAAGAGGAAATTCAAAACCTCCGGTAGTAATTGTTGCAGTTTTTCCAATAGAATTGATACTGTGGACTTGAGGTTTTTTCCTCGGAAAGTGTATCGTCTGCTCATTACCATTTACATGAAAAGTTACATTGCCTTTGTTGCAATCAATAACAGCCCCTGCAGTATTCAAAAAGGGTCTACAAAGGATAATCGACATACTATCATCCTCGGGAATATCAAGAATAACAAAGTCCGTTAAAATAATAACGTCTGCAACCACAACAGGCACATCCTCACAAATACCGACAGGTATAGTAGTTGATTTATCAGCCATTTGCAAAGATATTTCAGTAGGTTTCAACTTATTCAAATCAAGTCTATGATATAACACTAACACCGGCTCCAAGATCACATAAAGCAGTTCTAACATAGTTTCTTTTAATGGAGCATGGTATAGTTGGTACTCCTGGATCTCCTAGTTTCTTTGGTATTCCACCCTTAAAAGTATAATTAGCAAGCATGGTGGAATTTTCAGCTTCCGGTATCTTTCTTTTATTTGTAACAATATCTTTCATATACTTAGCATAAGGATTCATTTTAAGCATATCAAGAAAAGCATACGCATAAAAGATAGGTCTAATCATTTCAAATAAGCGCTCAAAATCCTCATCATCCTTTTTCTTGGATGGTTTGGGAGGAAAAGGCATGGGTTTTTGAACCCATGGTTCTCTTTCTTTACCGTGCTTCCTAGCAACAAAGTCTCTCTTATCATAACGTTAATTCTTTGATTGTGGGTTATCAAGATTAACATCAGGTTCAATTTCTACATCATTGTCATTACTAGGTTGAGCATCAACATGAACATTATCATTAACATTATCACTAGGTTCATTTTCATTACCAGATTGTGTTTCAGCATCAGAAATAGAAATATCGTTGGGATTCTCAGGTGTGTCTAAAACAGGTTCACTAGAAGCATGCAAAGTCCTATCATTTTTCTCTTTCTTCTTCTTAGAAGGACTAGGTGCATCAACATTAGTTCTTTGAGAATCCTGCTCAATTCTCTTAGGGTGGCCCTCAGGATACAAAGGTTCCTGAGTCATTTTACCCCCTCTAGTCATAACTCTAACAGCATTATCATTTTTCTTATTATTTAATCCATTGAGCAAATCATTTTGAGCTTTCAGCACTTGTTCTACTTGAGTGGTAACCATAGAAGCTTTTTTACTAATCAGTTTAAGTTCACCTTTAACGCTAGACTTATAATTACTCAAGTATTCAATCATATAAGCATTTCGTTTCAATTGTCTTCCAACATAAGCATTGAAGTTTTCTTGTTTAACAGTAAAATTATCAAACTCATCTAAGGATTGGCTAGCAGACTTATAACGAGGAATATAACTTTCGGGGATTTACCCCGCGGTATAAACCGCCGGATGTATGACCCGGCTAGAGTTTGGCGATTCACTGGCGACCCACTTGGACATGGCGGTTTACGGTTCATTGGTAATCCGGTAGGCGGGTCAGAGGAGAGACAAGACCCGGTGGCCCAACGGGCGGTTTATGGAAGGCCGGATCACGCTATGGTGGGCCGGTTTAAGAGAAAAGGCATGAGGAATATTTACCTTACAAGGAGTTAAGACCTGGACTTGTATCTGGTTTGTATTAGAGATAGACTAGTCCTAATCCTAATAGGATTCCACATGTAACCCGCCCCTTCAACATATATAAGGAGGGGCAGGGCTCCCCAAAGAGGCAACAAGCAAGAAACAATCTTAGGGCTAGACACAAGGAGGAGAGCCGGTTTACGGCGACTCCCTCGTGATGATAATGAGATCTAGCCTCAAACAACATGTAGGGTTTTTACCGGATGATGTTTCCCGGGGCCCGAAGCTGTCTAAATCCCTGTCTTGTGTTGCGTCTCTCGATTCCGCTCAATCCCTCTCAAGCTACCACATAGATGCGTTGGCCTCGCGACTAAGTCCTCACACTAAGGACATCTGACGTGTTAAATCCATGACAGTTGGCGCCCACCGTGGGGCTCGCGCACGGTGGTGAGGAGTTCTTGGAGGGATCTCTTCTAGGGATCGAGAAATTCGCAATTTTCTGGAGGAGAAAGTTCCCATTTGGAAGGATTTGCGCTAGCTTCAAATTCATCGGTCTAAATTTGCAATCTTTGAGATTTGAGGTCAAGAGAAAATTAGGGTTACGCGTGATCAACGTGACCCGACGATCCGTCGAATCTGAAGATGAATCGATATCGGTTATAGTGGCCGCCACGAGAGCCGGGACAAACTTCTATTCGGGCGAGTCACCAGTATCTTAATATCCGGACGTGGATTGTCCAAAAGCTGCTAGATCACGGAGGTCAATATTCGCTTGTGCTGCTTATTGCGGGTCATTGCGACAGACAAGAATCTTGCGGCAGCCGCCGAAAATCGCCATAAACCGGAGGTTGAACCGCCGAAAGCTGCCCTGCCGGATCACGACTTGATCTCGTGTTTATATTATTCAAATCAATATTACAATCGGATCAGTCGAAACCGGAATCAACAACCGTAACCCGGTCTCCTCTGAAGCTACGGCCGCTGTTTCATTGACTCGGCTCCCGTTTTTTTTCCTTCGGGCCGCTAACTTCGCAACCTCTCCACGACCACTATCAACGCTTCTGCGACCGACCGCACGTTGAACCGCCGGACTCCATTGCCGCAAGCTCCGATTCACTCGCAGTCGCAGACTTGCTAAAACGCCCTGCCGGCTTGACGCCTCGGCCACGACCGTCCGATTCCGACTCATCCTCGCCCGTCCTCTTCTCCGGTTGTAGCCCCCCTCGCTGGAGCCTCAGTCGCCATCCGCTCGCCTAGCCGGCTACGGTCCTGCCTTGCGATGGGTCGGGCTAAACCGACGCAGCCTCCGCGCAACACCGTCTCCGCGCACTTGGCCGCTGCCGCGCGGCCTCCCCATTACCTGGCTGACTCCCGCCCCCGCAACAATCACCATAGAACCGGTCCAATTTGAACCGGCTCCGGCCGCCGCCGGCCTCCGGGCTGCCCTGCGACCCTGCCGGAGCAGGTTTGAACCCTGCCGCCCGCTGTTTAAATCAGCTGCGTGCCGCCCCGGTTTGACACCTCAATCGACCAGCCGCTCCACTCCGCTGTGATCTCAAATCGCCGGTCTCCGTCAAGTCTTCTCCGTGGCCTTAATTTGCCTCGGTCTAAAGGGCCCTTTTTCTCCACCACTGTGGTCTCCGTCGGAGCTGGTTGTTCGTCTCTGTGGTTGAGCCACCTCTGCTACGGTGCCGCCTTGAACCGTTTGGCGTCGACCCGCCGACCAGCCGGCTGCACACCGCTGCTGCTGCAGCCCCCACATGGCTGGCGACAAGCCGCCGTCTCCGCTGGCGGCCTGGCCGTCACAGCCTTGTCAAAATTAACATGGACCTGCCGTGGTTACTACCCGCTTCTGCGTCAACGAGCCTCGCCATCAAGTTGTTACAAGCCGCCGTCGTAATTCAGGGCCATAACCCGCTTCTGTGGCCTTAACTCGTCGGTGCTTTTCGAGTCGCCAACCTTGCTTATGTTGGTTTACGCCGCCACGAGCCACCGTCGTTCTCGTGCCACCTCTCGCTCGGTTTCGCGCCAAGCCACTGGTCGCCGTTAGCCGAGGCCGCGGACGCCGCGGTACTGCTTGATGCGCCTTGTGCTCTGTCGTGTACAACAAGTGCGAGCAATAAAATCTTCAGATGCCTACATTTGCAATCCTTGCACATCCGTTACCAAGCAGTGAAAATGGCATCGGCAAATCGTGGTTCAAGAAAGCAAAACTACTGGTCTATTAGGTGATTATGGATATAATTGCTATTCGTACAATTCTCAAGTGATTTGACAAGGGCATGATTCGGTTAGTGGTAGATGCAAGCTGAGCACACTAAATGGTTATTCTGCTCTTGATCGATGGTCAATAATTATTCAGCCGACCGGTGTGAAAATTCCTTGAAGACAAGCAGCTCGGAATTGGGTGGAACAATTGGTGTACCGGCAAGCTCACGTATACCAGTATATTTTTGAGCACGAAGCCGTGTTGAACATCAATAAGTGAAGGATGGAAGGGTAACCTGTGCTGGATTTTTGCCCTGGTCTCAATAAAGTCACCGTGGATTATGCCGACACTTGAAAAATACAGAGAAAAAAAACATTGTTGTGATACGACATAATTTCAAGGATTTTTGAAGATCGTTTAGCGGAAAGCACACCTTAATAGGAATGTCCAAGATATCAATCTTGTTGGTGGCAGCATCCTAGGAGTTTCTCATAACAGGCAAAGGTTTTGACAAAGATCAATTCAGGCAGGAGTTTTGACATGCTCTTGACACTTGATGGAAGTGGGGCTCATGATGGGGCTGATGTGATACATGCCAAATGACAAAGGAGAAAATTGAAAGTGCCGATTATTGGTCTCTCAAAACACGGTGGATAATAACATGCTACTGATAAACAAGACATTTGGATTTGATACTACAGTGGAGACAATATAAAGGAGTTATCAATTCTGCATATATTGAGGAACATTCTGAATTTCAAGGCATCAGATAAGTGGAGCTGATGGGAAGAAGCAGTGGATTTCTCACAGTGCATGCTCCCCTGTTAAACGAACAAGTTGATATTTGTTTAGTACCTGAGAATTGCTAGGTTACCCGCGGGCAGTATATAAGGATCATCAGTCGTCCGCACAAATCAGGTGATATCTGTCTAAATCAATTTTATTAGCATAATATTATTTTCGTCAAAGAAACAATTACTGTGGCCTATATCTTTTTATACAGGACAAGTGCTCATTATAAAAGTGATTCCCTCATCGCGGACGGTAGCGCTAGCTGTTTTACACCGGCATCTGTGCATCACACTGATGAACCGGAACACAAACCGCCGCCCCTGCAGTCCGGACTACATCAACAATGCCGCGGCGGACTCTCTTGTACGTCCTGGCTTATAACCCCGTGGTGGATATTAACTGGCCTGACATATCAGGTGAAGTCCATCCATTATATTTTTATATTATATATTGCTTTCTTTAAAAGAGCAATTACTCCGGTTTGCAAAGTTGTCTAATGCAGGACCCTAAACCGCCATATTGGTGCAAATTTAAAGGCCGTTAGAAAATTTCCGGTTTAAAAAGAAGGATTCCGGTTTAATATCCGGCTCAAGGGGAAGATGTCTCCCATAAAGCTTTGAAGCTCTCAATATCCGGTTCAAAGCTTTGAAGCTCTCAATATCCGGTTCAAAGCTTTGAAGCTCTCAATATCCGGTTCAAGATCCCGGCTCAAGAAGAATTTATCTCTTGCAAAAAGTTAGAAATTGTCGAAGAGGACCTGCTGCCATGACGCGCGGTTCAAACATGGGTATCCTGCCTTATTGGCCTGACATATTATTGATCACATGGGGGCTTCTGCTTCATAAAGCGGGGTCTCTGTTCTTTTTACATCATGCGTGGTTACACGGAGGTTCAGTCTTAAAGCGGCCTCCGGTTTACCCCGAGTTAGCTTTTCAAAAGCTTTATATCATATCACTTGGGGGCTTGGTCGTGTCCGAACCAATGCAACACCTTTTGATAGGCGAAAGCCACCAGATCATTTGGGGACATGGTCAAGTCTGAACCAGTCACGCCTCTTGGTCGGCCTAAGGCCACAAAATCACTTGGGGGCTTTGGTCGAACCCGAACCATCGTCACCCCTCTTGATCGGCGTAATGCCAATGCATCACTTGGGGACTTGTGGTCACGTCTGAACCATAGTCACGCCTCTTGATCGGCCTAAGGCCACAGAGTCACTTGGGGGCTTGGTCGAACCCGAACCATTGCCACGCCACTTGATCGGCATAATGCCACGGTTTCAGTTGGGGACCTGGCTGACTTGAACCATAGCTACACCTTATTGGGAGCTTGGTCGTGCCCGACCATGGTAACACCATCTGATCGGCTCAGTAAAGCCTCTTTTTGCAAATGGTCTTATCATTGCCTTTGCTTCCATATTTTTTTATTATTTTTTCATAACTGTTATTTGATTTTTGTTGCGTTTTTAAACCGACATTATTAATCCGTTTCAAATTGTCAATTACAAATTGGCGGAACACGGTCAAATCCTAATCCGGAGACTATCTGCCCGGTTTGATTTTATGTTACCATCTTATTATGGAGTAAACCGGTGTTCATTAACCCGGCTTGACTTTCAATTACAAATTGTCAGTACATGATCAAATCATAATCCAGAGACTATCCGCCCGGTCTGGTTTGACTACGAGTCGCCAGTATTATATATGGTTAAACCGGTGTTTATCACAACCCGGTACGGTTTATCATAAACCGACACAGTATGAAAGGAGTTATCACCGTTACTACAAAAAGTTGGTAAACCAATGATGTGATTCAATGTCACAGGTATGATATATTTCATTGATTATTCTTAAGTGCAGCCTTGGTTATAAACCTGGGTTATATGTTGGGCATTATGACCCGTCCGTGATAAACCGCCGGGACACTTTAAACTTGTTGTATGCAGAGACAGGTTGAATAAATCATGATGATAAATTGTCCGGTGTTTATTAAACCGGCCTGGCTTTAAGATGATAAGTCGCCAAGATATGATGAGAAATTATCCGGTGTTTGTTAACCCGGCACGGCTTTGGACTATAAGTCGCCAGTACATATTTGGATTGCGCCATCGGAATCATGCGCTTATAAATCATTGGGTTATATTATTCAAATAGCCAAACTTGGCTGGATTTTCATTATGATATTGAATGAATAAGGTTTTCCATACCAGATTATGTTATCTTTAATAGCCAACACGGCTAGATTTTTATTATGGTTATCAATAACCAATATTATGATTAAGGTTTTCAAAGTCGCTTCAGCGCAATGGCTATTATTTCATCAATGGGTATGATTTATTCTACAATGGAGGGAATAGTCCCGAGTCGCTGCAGGCTTACGACCCGGCACTTGGGGGCTACATTATTTAAGTTGAGATTATATCAAATATGCAAGTCTCATGTCGCTGCGAGCATGCACCATGACACTTGGGGGCTAATGCAAAGTCATTTTTTGCTCATCTTATTGAAGACCTGACTCATCACGTTATAATGAGTCGGCCCTTGGGGGCTACCAATTGCTCCTGACAACAGTTGAAGGTACAAAGCTTTTTTTTGAAGGGTCCACTGCTCAGTTGGTAAAGCATAAGGCTCTTAACCTTGTGGACGTAGATTCAAGTCCCATGATGAGGGTTACATCATATGATGTTATTTTCATTGAATTATATATCAAGTCCCAGGTCAATATTATCTTCATTGAGCGGCCCTTGGGGCTACACATCATTGCTCAAATCTATATGATTATACCTACAAAGTCCCTGCTTAATATTGCATAATGACCCGGCACTTGGGGGCTACATAATATGGAGTATTCAGTTTTTACTAAGTGACTGGGATGAACAACATGGATTTCTTCTTAAGTGGCAATATTTATGTTGAAGCAAGTCTTAAGCCATCACTTTGTTCTACTCAAGACTTGGGGGCTACAGAAGGAAGAAATGACAAGGATTCAAGGATGATCAAGTGCCGGTCTACAAGAATATTTAAACCGGAGCACAACCCGACAAATTTGTTCTTGTATTTATGTTGCAGATCAGTTTAACATGGATGAATCCAAATTAAACTGGGGGCTAATGTCGGGGATATACCCCGCGGTATAAACCGCCGGATGTATGACCCGGCTAGAGTTTGGCGATTCACTAGCGACCCACTTGGACATGGCGGTTTACGGTTCATTGGTAATCCGGCAGGCGGGTCAGAGGAGCGACAAGACCCGGTGGCCCAACGGGCGGTTTATGGAAGGCCGGATCACGCTATGGTGGGCCGGTTTAAGAGGAAAGGCATGAGGAATATTTTACCTTACAAGGAGTTAAGACCTGGACTTGTATCCGGTTTGTATTAGAGATAGACTAGTCCTAATCCTAATAGGACTCCACATGTAACCCGCCCCTTCAACATATATAAGGAGGGGCAGGGCTCCCAAAAGAGGAAACAAGCAAGAAACAATCTTAGGGCTAGACACAAGGAGGAGAGCCGGTTTACGGCGACTCCCTCGTGATGATAATGAGACCTAGCCTCAAACAGCATGTAGGGTTTTTACCGGATGATGTTTGCCGGGGCCCGAAGCTGTCTAAATCCCTGTCTTGTGTTGCGTCTCTCGATTCCGCTCAACCCCTCTCAAGATACCACATAGATGCGTTGGCCACGCGACTAAGTCCTCACACTAAGGACATCTGACGTGTTAAATCCACGACAATAACCTTCATCAAATCTATAGAGAGAATTTACCTTTACTACCTGTCTCGGGTTATCAAGACCATGTATTTCTTCACTAGGTGGTAAATTCTTAACATCTTCAGCTTTAATACCCTTTTCTTTCATAGATTTCTTTGCCTCTTGCATATCTTCAGGACTGGGAAATAGAATACCCCTTTTCTTTGGAGTTGGCTTAGGAGTTGGTTCAGGAAGTTTCCAATTATTTTCATTAGGCAATATATTATTCAATAGCAATTCAGCTTGATCAACTGTTCTTTCCCTGAAAACACAACCAGCACAACTATCCAGGTGGTCTCTGGAAGCATCGGTTAGTCAATTATAAAAGATATCAAGTATTTCATTTTTCTTGAGAGGATGATCGTGCAAAGTATTAAGTAATTGGAGAAGCCTCCCCAAGCTTGTGGGAGACTCTCTTCTTCAATTTGCACAAAATTATATATTTCCCTTAAAGCAGCTTGTTTGTTATGAGCGGGGAAATATTTAGCAGAGAAGTAATAAATCATATCCTGGGGACTACGCACACAACCAGGATCAAGAGAATTAAACCATGTTTTAACATCACCCTTTAATGAGAACGGAAATAATTTAAGGATATAGTAGTAGCGAGTTTTCTCATCATTAGTGAATAGGGTGGCTATATCATTTAATTTAATAAGATGTGCCACAACAGTTTCAGATTCATAGCCATAAAAAGGATCAGATTCAACCAAAGTAATTATCTCAGGATCAACAGAGAAATCATAATCCTTATCAGTAACACAGATTGGTGAAGTAGAAAAAGCAGGGTCATATTTCATTCTAGCATTCAAATATTTTTCTTTCAGCTTAGCTAATAATTTCTTAAGCTCATCTCTATCATTGCAAGCAAGAAAGTCTCTAGCAGTTTCTTCATCCATAACATAACCCTCAGGCATAACAAGAAATTCATATCTAGGGGGAGAATCTTCATCATCATTTTCATCAATATTATCAATTTCAATAATTTCATTCTCTCTAGCCCTAGCAAGTTGTTCATCAAGAAATTCACCTAGTGGCACAGTAGTATTAAGCAAAGAAGTAGTTTCATCATAAGTATCATGTATAGCAGAAGTGGCATCATCAATAACATGCGACATATCAGAAATAATAGTAGAAGCAGGTTTAGGTGTCGCAAGTTTACTCAAAACAGAAGGAGAATCAAGTGCAGAGCTAGATGGCAGTTCCTTACCTCCCCTCGTAGTTGAGGGACAAATTTTGATTTTCTCGTCTTTCAAGTTCCTCATAGTGACCAGCAGATATAAATCCCAAGTGACTCAAAGAATAGAGCTATGCTCCCCGGCAACGGCGCCAGAAAATAGTCTTGAAAACCCACAAGTATAGGGGATCGCAACAGTTTTCGAGGGTAGAGTATTCAACCAAAATTTATTGATTCGACACAAGGGGAGCCAAAGAATATTCTCAAGTATTAGCAGTTGAGTTGTCAATTCAACCACACCTGGATGACTTAGTATCTGCAGCAAGTATTTTGTAGCATAGTAGTATGGAAGTAACAGTAACAGTGGCAAAAGTAACAGTAGTAGTTTTGTAGTAATTGTAACAGTGGCAACGGAAAAGTAACTAAGCACAGAGCAATATGTGAAAAGCTCGTATGCATTGGATCGGTGATGGAGAATTATGTCGGATGCGATTCCTCATGCAATAGTTAAAACATAGGGTGACACAGAACTAGCTCCAATTCATCAATGTAATGTAGGCATGTATTCCGAATATAGTCAAACGTGCTTATGGAAAAGAACTTGCATGACATCTTTTGTCCTACCCTCCCGTGGCAGCGGGGTCCTATTGGAAACTAAGGGATATTAAGGCCTCCTTTTAATAGAGTACCAGACCAAAGCATTAACACTTAGTGAATACATGAACTCCTCAAACTACGGTCATCACCGGGAGTGGTCCCGATTAGTGTCACTTCGGGGTTGCCGGATCGTAAAACATAGTAGGTGATTATAGACTTGCAAGATAGATCAAGAACTCACATATATTCATGAAAACATAATAGGTTCAGATCTGAAATCATGGCACTCGGGCCCTAGTGACAAGCATTAAGCATAGCAAAGTCATAGCAACATCAATCTCAGAACATAGTGGATACTAGGGATCAAACCCTAACAAAACTAACTCGATTACATGGTAAATCTCATCCAACCCATCACCTTCCAGCAAGCCTATGATGGAATTACTCATGCACGGCGGTGAGCATAATGAAATTGGTGATGGAGGATGGTTTATGATGACGACAGCGACGGATTCCCCTCTCCGGAGAACTGAACGGACTCCACATCAGCCCTCCCGAGATAGATTAGGGCTTGGTGACGGCTCCGTATCATAAAACATGATGAATCCTTCTCTCTGATTTTTTCTCCCCGAACGTGAATATATAGAGTTGGAGTTGAGGTTGGTGGAGCACCAGGGGGCCCACGAGGCAGGGGGTGCGCCCCCACCCTCATGGATAGGGTGTGGCCCCCTGGCCTTGATTCTTTCGCCATTATTTTTTATTAATTTCAAAAATATTCTCTCTGAAGTTTCAGGTCATTCCGAGAACTTTTATTTCTGCACAAAAATAATACCATGGCAATTCTGCTGAATACAACGTCAGTCCGGGTTAGTTCCATTCAAATCATGCAAGTTAGAGTCCAAAACAATGTCAAAAGTGTTTGGAAAAGTAGGTACGATGGAGATGTATCAACTCCCCCAAGCTTAAACCTTTGTTTGTCCTCAAGCAATTCAGTTGATAAACCGAAAGTGATAAAGAAAAACTTTTACAAACTCTGTTTGCTCTTGTTGTTGTAAATATGTAAAGCCAGCATTCAAGTTTTCAGGAAAGATTATGAACTAACCATATTCACAATAACATTTAGGTCTCATGTTTACTCATATCAATTGCATAATCAACTAGGGAGCAATAATGATAAATCTCGGATGACAACACTTTCTCAGAACAATCATAATATAATATAACAAGATGGTATCTGCTAGCCCTTTCTGAGACCGCAAAACATAAATGCAGAGCACCTCTGAAGATCAAGGACTGACTAAACATTGTAATTCATGGTAAAAGAGATCCGGTCATAGTCATACCCAATATAAACTAATAGTAATGCATGCAAATGACAGCGGTGCTCTCCAGCTGGAGCTTTTTAATAAGAGGGTGATGACTCAACATAACAGTTTATAGATAGGCCCTTCATAGAGGGAAGCAGGGATTTGTAGAGGTGCCTGAGCTCGATTTTAAAGTAGAGATAAATAATATTTTGAGATGCATACTTTCATTGTCAACATAACAACCGAGAGATCTCGATATCTTCCATGCTACACACATTATAGGCGGTTCCCAAGCAGAATGGTAAAGTTTATACTCCCCCACCACCAACAAGCATCAATCCATGGCTTGCTCGAAACAACGAGTGCCTCCAACTAGCAACAGCCCTGGGGGAGTTTTGTTTGCAATTATTTCGATTTTATTTGCTTAGAGCATGGGACTGGGCATCCCGGTGACCAGCCAATTATTCCTGACGCTTCTGCCTCACCATGTCCATGTATTGGGCATGGGCCTTGCCGATGGCCATGGTGCAATGCACTAGCGAGGATGGCGTGGAGGAGGGGGTTGGCGCCGGATCATCGACTGCCATGTTCTCAATTGGGACATCGCCATCCTCTAGCTACCTACTTGCGAGACCGTCGGCAGCAATGGTTGCCATCTCCTTGTGGTCCGTCGTCCGCCCGTCCTAAAGAGCGCTGGAGCACGAGGAAGCCATGGTGGGCAGTAGTGGTGTGGACAGGAGAAAGGGAATATAGGCGGATGACTGCGGCTATGGCCGGTGTAGCAGTTTATATAGCAATGGTGGGCAGCAGAGGGACGGACGGGTGGCGCCGAAGTAGCCGCCTCGGCATTCGCGTATCATTAATGTGGGCGGCAGACGGACGGACCGACGACACTTGTGTTGTTTGAACGCGGAGCAATTGCCTGCATCGGGAAGCGGCGCGGGCGGTGCTGACCGTTTCGGGCAGAAAGCACGCGTAGGCGAGGGAGGCGGTCTGGGTGGGCTAGGGTGGTCAGACTCGTGCTTGGTAGCGGGTCGGTCTAGCACCCGGACATGCTGGCTCGCCAGCGACCTCGCCGAGCTGAGCGACAATAATCAGACGATGGACGTAGCTTCCGACCAGGAGCCGGCGCCACTGTCCAAGCCGGTTCGTGCCGTGTTCACTATAGAGCAGGTGCGGCCGCACTTCGACGCCCTAATGGCGGAAGAGTTACCAGCACAGGAGGACCTGTGCTACAAACTCCGTCTCCTCAACAAGCACCAGCGAACAAGCGAATGACAATGCCATCACGGACATGTGGCCCTATGATCCTGGCTTCCTGAATGAGCAGCGGGCGTTGTATCAGACCATCCGTAGGGCCCGCGAGGCCCTCTCCGTAGTCCTTCGAGTTGTTGCACTCGTCGTGGTGCCACCGTCTCGCGTTGTCTACATGGTCAACAGACATGCGGAATGAGCAGATAACTTTACTTGGAGAGGATGACAGTGGGGACCCACGAGGGCCATAGCCGCACGTACGCAAGTGCCTCCTTATTATATACAACTATAATTTTTTTCGCTTCATCCTGGTTTCCTGACATCACGTCCCACACCAGAAAATGTAGTCAACAAACGAGAGAATTTCACAAGGAGCGGCCGACAGCTGGGACCAAGTAGCTCGAGCAGTATTTGTGTTTTTGACGGGTGAGCACTACATATTTCTTCTTGAGTGATGTTTTTGTTGTTGTTCAGAGGAGAGCAGTGTAATTTTTTTCAAGCTGAAAATTGCTAGCCCAGCTATACTTTTTTTGAGGAATTCCCAGGCAAGGTCAACTTGTTATTCTCCATCCCGCTGGGCTGTAAATCTTTTCTAGGAGGGATGCAATAGGCTTAACAAGAAAATGGGCTTTAAGAAATAATAAATGGGATGTAATTATAAAAAATGGGCAGTAACTATAAAAAAATGCAAGAAACACGTAATTAGTTTAAAAAAAATATTATTTCTGGATTTTGGAAATTTTAATTTCATTAGTTGTTGCGCGCGCAGTATGTCGTTCGATTTTACGTAATAAAAATTTATTTTTAAATTATATTTAATATGACTAGAAATTTTGGGATAAAAATATTTCCGATCCCATCAAAATCTGGGAAATTTTATTGTGTTCTGTTTTGATCGGTTGGTTGAAATTATTAATAGTTGTCCTAGCTACAAAATGGGATGTACTTTTAACAAACTGTAAATGGGCTGTAGTGAAATCCATTAGAATTCAAAAATAGGTTGTACATTCTTACAAATGGTAAATGGGCTATATGTTCTCTGCCACACACTTGTGGACCTACAAAGTTGAGGTGTCCCCTAAAAAAACTAAGTTGACGCGTATGCAAGGCTTTGTCAACTTATAGTCAACACACGGTTCTAGCAGCAGTGGCCGTTGGATGTCCATCCAACGGATGTCGCGCTTCGTCTTCAATCTCGGATATTCTTGCTTCAGCCGCCCAAAATATGATTCCTTCCCCTGACATCTGGGGCGCACCGTTTTGGATC
Source organism: Aegilops bicornis (assembly GCA_021605145.1). Lineage (NCBI taxonomy): Eukaryota > Viridiplantae > Streptophyta > Magnoliopsida > Poales > Poaceae > Aegilops > Aegilops bicornis. The sequence continues at coordinate 682,985,764 of CM038674.1, forward strand.
CTGACCTGTGGGCCTACTAAGTTGACGCGTACCATGGGCTTCGTCAACTTAGTCAATATAAAAGATTCTAGCTGTAGTAACCGTACGATGTCCATCCAACGGCCATCGTGCTTCTTCAACCTCTGGTCATCTTGCTCCAGCCAGCCGTGCCGCCTGCTCCTGCCTCCCGTGTTCAGCTATGCTGCCACTGCTGGCCATGCCATCCCTCTATACTCACTCACACCTCTTGTTATTCTCCGGCGACGGTAGCCTCACACCGCAGCCGAAGCAGTCAGCCCACTTACTCGTCTCCGCGTGGGCATCCACTGCCGCGTCTTCCCTGCCTCCGCCTCGTTCCCTTCCTAGGCCTCATCGTCGTCCACCGCCTTGGCCCTCTCAACGCGGCGTGGTTAATGTGGTCAACGAAGGACAGCCATCGGAAGAGGACTTTAGGCGGTGAGGCTGACAGCCAGACCCACCAGCTACATCTTTGAACACAAGGAAGTGCCTCCTTATTACTCGCAAAACAAAAACGATTCCTCCCCCTGACAGCTGGGACCGAGCAGCTATATCTTCGCACGCAAGCAAGTGCGTCCTTATCCTCCCTGACCACTGGGACCCACCTGGTCGAAGCGCACGTAGTGTTGTTTGTCTGGTCGCGAACGTGTACGTACATACTGGTCGATTAGTCTCTCTGCAAGTATGAACCATGGACGAGTAAGTAGCAGCACGTGTCGTTGTAAAGCACTCGACATAGCAGTTCACGCAGTCCTGTATAAGTCATGTGTATGTACGTACAGGCACAGGGCAAAAAATATGGCCACATACGTACATATGGGCGTGGTCTCGAGCGTGTACTCACGCATATATACGGACGGCCAGGGCTTGTGTACATGGAGAGGCAACAGACGGCAGCAACGGCGTCCTATTCATCGGGTAGCGAACCAGCTGGGTCAGAACAAAGAAACATCGTCCTATTCATCCGGAGGCAACCGACTGAAGGAATGCATCGTGTTCCTTGGGAGCCAACCGGCTTGGACGGAACA